>CM029377.1:4698868-4788868 GCA_017165825.1 Hepsetus odoe
AACACCTAAACAGGAGCATCTGTTAGAAGAAGAAGATGACATGTTTATCATGTAAATGTACCCATTGGTGAGTTTAAGCTACTTTAATCTCATAGTGCCAGCGTAAAACTGTCGATATAAACTTCCCAGACCAGGATTTTATTGTCTGGTTTACAGCATTTGAGGTAATTGTAATAAAGGTGTACATTTAACTGAACTCTTTAGGTAGTTTGCTCAAGGGCACTACCACAACAAACACAGAAAAGACAAGTGGAACCTGCAGCTCTCCAGCACAAGGCTAGCATCCTCTCTGACCACCTCATAGCCCTGCGGGTTCATCACATTCCACTTCCTGACATGAAACCCCGCAGCAAACAAGCAGACAACAAATCCCAGGAGTACGACCAGGCAGGGGGCAGTGCAGCAGTGAAGGTCACGTTAGATAGTGCCACTTTTCACGCACTAGTGTGCAGAGGCTGACCGCAAAGCTTTGTCAGAGCAATGCCCCTAAGAAAGCATCTGACAGTTGTTTTATATGTGCGCCCATACACAGGTACATTTAAGCAGGTCAGTGGAGGCTGCCGGGTGCTCAGTCAAGTCTGAAAGAATGCTGGAGGGGAGAGGATGATCCGTTCTGCTGAGCTCACAGAAAAGGACCCCCCCACCTCTCTCTCTCTCTCTCTCTCTCACTCTCGCTCTCTCTTTCTCTCTCTCAACACATATAAACCCTCCCTTACTAAAGGGTGACTGATGTAATGCCATTGCAAGTTTACAGGCCTGCCCCAGGAAGGGAATCTGACACTGTGCATTGTGTCTAACAACCATGACTGACCCTTTGTTATGTGACCTCCCAACTTACGCCAAGCACAAAAACCCTCCAAACCTGTTTGTTTTCCCCTCATCAGCTGTTAAAATGTGTAATATATTATATATCATAATAAAAGATATACCATAAAATGATAATATATGTTAATATGTTTTATTTTGATGTTCGATACTGCTGTTGACATTGTCGAAGGTGGATAAAAACACTTTTAAAAAAAAAATTTTTATGTGCTTCCAGTGCAGACTCTCTATATTTGTTTCCCATGACTGTATATTCTTTACATTTATATGAAAAATAATTAACGGCATTGATATCCCGGATGAAAGTGCTTCTGCAGTTCTGAAGATGTGTATCTTGACTGACAGAAACAGCAGAAGTCAGGGCTTTGCTGCATGAGCCAATGCCTATCACTGTAGACAAATGCCTCAACCAGTCACAATGCACCCACCAGACAGAGAGAGAAGTCTAGGCCAGTCACATCACACAAGCATATTCCCTTCAACACTGATTCCCTGTAGACGGCGAGGACGTCAGGCCCGCAGATCTGTCCCCTCTCCTCAGAGACGCAGAACAGGCTGAGCCATTTGACTGAACAGGCTGTGACATCTCTGCGGCTAATTCCACAGGCTGGACCTGCACTGGGGGAATGAGGGGCTGACCCTGAAAGGCGGCGGTGAAGATTGCTCTGACCCGCCCATTTGCCCCCTCATTGTTTTTCAATTAATCGTAGCCACTTTGTCGCCAAAGTGACACTGACAGATGGCAAGGTCTTTGTTCGGGTTCAAAGAGGTGCGGCGGCTGGCGGAAAGTGCTTACTTGAGAGGAAAAAGGAAAATTTGGTTCGAAATCTGGTAGCAGACAGAGAGAGTACGCTGACGGGCCGTTGTATTCAAACGGCGCTGCAGAAAGGGGTGGAAATGGAAGGAAAGTGAACTCTGTTTTTAATGTTTTTTAATGCTGGAAGAAACACTTAATTGAGAAAACAGAGATGTTTCAGGATCGTTTATGCTATACAGGTATAAAAAAGAAAAGTCGGACAACACAATGCAGCGAGACCTGTTCTTATTAGCAGACAAAGCTAATTGTGCACTGAAAAGAGGCTTTTGTGCACAACAAATTACATCCCAGCTTCCAGCAGAATTTCTGCTGACAAAAACGCCACTGTTGGAAGCATACAAATGAAAATGGTGAGGGCAGGTTGCATTTTAAAGAGCTGCTTCTTTTAAGCTTTAACCCTTTTTCACAGCACCAATAACATGTGTTTCTCAAAGATCTTTTGTTTATCTTCATACTTGAGGAAGTCTGCAAATACATTACAGGACTTTTATTTTGCTTTTTCTTAATGGGGCAAAATCTGCTGAAGTCAGGACTGTCTGTATTGTCTCAGCACGGCTGAGAGCAGGTTTTTTTCACAGTAGGGGATGCCGTTCACCCTACATTGCTCACTAGCAGCTCAGCCCAGAGTCCCAACATTTTGCAAATAGATAGCCTCCTTGTTGATCTGCACACAGAGTAATGTGGCTAAAGGTTTATTTAAACTTATCAGTAGGTGAGCAGTGCTGTCCCTCACTGTGAAATGGTCCCTGGGTTCAATTCCAAGATGGAGCATCTGGGATTCTGGGCATGTTTTTCCAGTATCTGTCCACATTTCCTTTGGGTGTTCCAGTTTCCTCCCATGTGAAAGTGAAAGTGACTATCCTTGTCATTGTGAGTACACAGCACAGCACACAATGAAGCACAACGAAATTACACCTCTGCATTTTACCCAAACACAAGCACATGCAACAGGAGGCAGCTATTGAAAGTGCCTGGGTAGCAGTGACAGGGACTGTACCTGGGTCAAAGGGTACCTCAGGGCAACTTACTGGTCTGGGATTCGAACCCATGACCTTCCAATCCTTGGGCCAACTTCCTAACCACTTGGTCACCGCTGCCCCCATAACATCACATGTACTGGAGATGCTAAAATGCCCCGAGGTGCAACTATCTGCATCCTGTGTTTGACCAATGACCTGTCCAGGGTTTTTTTCATCTGATGAACACTGGGACAGGCTCCAGCAGCACCTACAACCCTGGTTGAGATTCTGAACAGAATTTGAATGGAAATCTGGATAATGAATGAATTAAAAATCTGATACATGGACAGTGTCGTTGCGAATCAGATTCACAAAAGATTGTCATGAAAATGTCTTCATTGCCCCTGCAGTAGTGGACTGTGTGACTCAGGAACACTGAATTCTCTTCACTTGCTCTTTTTCCTCCATACCAGTTTTCACTTTGGGCTGCTCAGTGGGGTAACAGGGTGTCAAAACAACCTCACACACGCAGGAGAAGCATCAAAACGAGATTCACTCTCACACAGAAGAAGAAAACCATCTGTGCTTTCTCGCTCAGCAGACGCTGGAGCAGAGATACTGCTTTAGGCCAATCAGTCAAAATCACTCATGAACATAAAACATGGGAAGGATTGCTTCAGTAATGGAAGTAATGGAAGTGAATTCTGGAAGAGGGATTTTTTTAAACACTGTAGTGTCCTTTTACTCTGTGAGTTCAGCCTCTTTAAGGTTCACCATTGTTAGACAAAAATGTTGAATAAACATGTGGCTGAAACCATTTGGATTAACTTTTTGTTCAGTTGATGAGATTGTGCTAATTCTGAAACAAAAAAGTGGCATAATAATAGTAATAATAATAACAATAATAACAATAACGATAATAATAATAATAATAATTATTGTTGTTGTTGTTATTATTATTATTATTGTTGTCAATGTTTTGTTATTATATTATTATTATTTTAGTTTAATTAAATTTTTATTTAAAACTTTTAGTTTAATTAGTTTAATTAGTTTAAATTAAAATTTTATTAAAACAGGCTACATATATTTTTTTTAAATAATTTTTTTTTCTGATGGGCCTTTTGAGAGATAATATGTCAATTGCGATCTATCTAAGAATGCATAAAAATGCTTGGCAGAACAAAATTATTATTTGTGCCTGTAGAAATAACTTTATACCTTCTAGTTATTTTGAACTTAAATATTATAAAAGTACCTTCCAGATATTAAACTGCATTGTTACAGTTTTTACTTCATGTAAATTACTAGAATTAGAAAGTGCATTTATAGAATTATTAATATAAGATATTCTCTTATGCCATCCCATGAAAAAGTGTTGAGCCACCCTTCAGTTTTTTCTCACTAGGGAATCACTTTGTTGAAGCAGAAAGAGTCATTTATTCCGGCCAAGCTGTCTTATTCTTGGCTAATTGAGTCAATTTAAATTAAAGCATTGGGAACCACCAGTAAACTAATCACCAGCCTGATCATCTGTAATCATCTGCAGCTGTTTCTTCACTGTTCCTTGCATTACGTTAAATTGTTTGTTATAAATGATTCATACGTAGGTCACTGTGTGATTTCACAAAGAAAAAAACAATCCTCGGAGACTGCTCCGATACAGGGCTGCTCTGAAAATAAGAGGTGAAGCTTCCTTCAGGAGACCTGGAGAACCGTTCCTCTACAATACTTTCAAAAAATATAAGAAAGTCTGACTCACTGGAAGCAAAATATGTAGACATGAGCTCATGACTTTTGCACACTACTGTATGTATATGTAGATTCAGCTTTCCAGAGCCATAATAATGCAGATTTTCCCTTTGCCTTATGGGAATATTAGCAGTGCTTTTATGCAACAAGAGCAGCATTTGTAGCCTGAATCCTAACCGTCAGGGATTCTCTTTAGCATCGCAAGGAGACAAATATTTATGAGACATGGGTAGCCTTTCAGGGGGCACTAAACCATGGAAGAAGAACCATTAAGTGTCTCCTCATCACCATTAACGAGGCCTTAACTTCCTCCGATGCTGGTGTATTGATTTTGCATTAGATAAAGGCGAGTGATGAAAATAGGAGGTGAATGCAGAGGCATTGACCAGTTCATTGTTAAAGAGCGATCCCCCGACAAACATGGCCCTACACACACTCTCTCTCTCTCTCTCTCTCTCTCTTTCTCTCTCTCTCTCTTTCTCTCTCTCTCACACACACACACACACACACCGAGTTTTTTGTTTGAACTCTAATTATCTTTCCCACTGGAGTGTGGTGAAGGGACAAATGGGATGACCGACTGAAACATAGATTCTTTGTGTGGACTGCAAAGGTCAAACTGCAGCTAATAGCAGAGGATAAGACAGTGAATTATGAATATAAACTAACCACATTAGGACGATATCGGACTGCGGTATGGAACCAGTGATTAATGTCCGAGGCTATGATATTTCATGGAAGGTTCTCAAAGAAAATAAGCCACATATTTTAAAGCGCATTCCAGATGAAGATCAGTTCAAACAGACCTCTACTTCTTTCTTTTTTTTACCTCCGAACAGTCACCTTCCATGAGGCAGGATGTGTATCCGTGAATTAGCACTGCATAGCACTGAGAGATAATGCGCTGATAACTGTTATCTCATCTGCTCATGTTGTTCAGCAGAAGAGTGCCACGGAGTTCACCAGTAGCAGCCAACAAGTTCACAGCATTAAACCTACCGTCATGCTGTTATATAATTAATCCAACATCCTCCTAAACACAAAAATCAAAGGACTTTATGGTGTTAAAGATAGCGCACCCTTGGGCCATATGTTCTGTTTTATACAGCCACGATCACTCTTGATGATAGCCTACAGATGGAAACGGCCATCTAAAACGTGTTCCCCTCACGAGAAACTGCTGATAATCTACATCCCCCTCCATTCTGCACACTTTCAAGATGAAATTTATGGAAAAGCCCTTTTAGGGCCATGATTTATGTTTATTCATAGGCAAAGGGACAGGTAATCAAGCAGAGACAAGAAAGCAGGGGGAGCGCAAAACACAGGTGCATAAAAACCAACCTGCCCCAAGATTGGGGCGCTGAAGCCGAAAGACATTTGTCCAGAAAGCTGCTTCCCCAGCAGCAGGAGAGCGGCAGCAGCAGTATATCTGGGAAATGGGATCCTATGAGTGTTTATTAATCAATAAGCACATTGGGATGCATCAAACCATTACAGCTTGCGCCTTGTTTTAATGCTACTTATTAATCCTCCTGAATCAGGGGTTTTCTCAACAGGCTCAAGCTTACCTGACACAGTGCTGAGGCAGAGAAAGCCAGGTTTCTGTGACTTGGTAATATACAGCACTCTAAACAAAAGATGCTAGAATGGGTTCTGTGGAGTGATGCCGTTGTAGAACCAAGTTTGTTCCCTAAAGTTTGAGAAGTAAACTGTATGAACTATATGAACTGTAGGTATTATATATAGCTTATTACTATCATGAAAAGGTCTGTGTTCAAATCCCAGATGGGGCAACCTGGGTCCTTTCTTTTTTCTCCATGCATCTGCATGGGATCTGGGTGTTCCAGTTTTCTTCCAAAGTCCAGAAACATGGATTGGAGATGCAAAATGCCCCCCCTCGTTTTGTCTGCACTGCAATTGACTGGCATCCCTTCCAGGGGGCTTCATCCACAAGCTCTAACCCCCATCTTTATCCTATGTAGGATAACCGGCTAAGATAATGGACGGGTTAGCATTTGTATATACACTATTTGGACAAAAATTTTGGGTCTACTGAAAAGAAAGATGGGTCTGCGAGCGTTAAAAATCCCTCATTCGATCGAAAAGCTTTACTTTTGAGTCTGTGGTCCACCTCAGTGCTTTTTCTTCATGCTTTTAAGCACTTTCTGCTCTATGCAATGCTTGTCAGAGTCTGCATTTATGAGAAACGGCTCAAACATAACAGTTTTCAAATAAGACTGAAGGGATTTGTTAGGTTTTTCCTATGCTTGCAGCAATGTATACTGTGGAACGGGCAGTTACATTGTTGGATTGAGGTAAATTGCTCTACATATCCTTTTTTCATTTCTATTTAATCACAGACACTATGCCTTACTTTTGCTTTTCTTTTAGACATTAATCCTGCAATTACTCGACATGTAGCAAGATCAATAGTGATTTCTTTTTTTCTTCATGAGGCTCATTGTCAGACCATCCTTTAACCAGCTGCGTGTCACTCATGTCACCAGTGTTTTTCCCCCCTTGTTGACATTGTTGTCAGTTTGCTACTATTATGAGTGAAAGCAGGCAGATTTGCATATAAAGGAGAGCGTGTATACAGGGCTGTTTTGCAGCCTCAGTCTGTGTCCCATACCTCAAATGGGCTTCTCATCTCCTGCACCTGTTGGCCGCAGCACAGTGAGAGGGGATATGATTGAAAGTGAAAGCCATCTAGTTTTATTTAACCCTGCTCCCCTGATTCGATAGAAAGCCTGGCTGTGTGCAGATGATAACTGAGCGCTGGGGCTGACATCAATAGGGGTATGTGTGTGCATGTGAGTGTGTGTGCACGGGTGCATGTGTGCGTATGCATTTCTGTTTTTGTGTAGATAAGACACATGACTTGTTTGCGAGATGGAAAATAGATAAAAAGGACAAGTCTTAGATTTAGCTGCCTGACTGCTTCCTCTGCTCACCATTTAAAAGGTCCAGGTCTTTTCCTGAGACCATCTAACTATCGCAAGTCGCTGCAGTCATTAATTATAGGTGCTCGGCTTTTGCAGCCTAATTTGTTTTTCCGTCTCATTTAGCATTTCAAAGCTTGGAGTCTTATGAAGCATTTCAAATTGCATATGCAATCTTTAAAGCCTCAGCTGCAACAATCAAGAGGTATTTACCAGCGATAAAATTAGAAAGATTTTGACAGATAAGGAAAGAATGGCACTCAGTGAGGTCATCAGGCCACTCGCTAATTTGTATTGATCTACCACTTTATAAACTGCCAGCACCTTTAAAGGGCCTGAATCATAGAAAAAAATCTCACATTTAAGAGTTTGATGTAGCATGTGAGCCTTGTTTCACTGGAGCAGTCTGAGCAGCCTATATTTGGAAACTAAGCTGTAAAAGCAACTGACTTTCTAAACTGTATTTTTAGACTCTGGCCTGGGATGAAAGGGATTTGACTGGAAAACCAAATATACTATCAAACAGATACCAGTGTGGGTCAAAGTGAAAGTGACTATTTGCCATTGTGAAACACCGCACAGCGCATACTGAAACACAATTAAAAGCTTCCTCTGCAGCAGGGGGCAGCCATATCCAGTGCCCACAGAGCAGTGATGGGACAATACCTTGCTCAAAGGTACCTCAGGGCAGCTTATTGGTACAGCATGCTATTCCCTAACCACTAGGCAACCGCTGTCCTATGTCAAAAGCAAAGCTTTACTATGACATTTGTGCAAAGGAAAAGTAAAACCAACCAAAACCTCTAGGCTAATCCAGTCAACTCACTTGCAGTCCAACCTGTCTCTGCTTTTAGCAGTTTATAATATGTTTTAACTCCCCTGATGCCTTTCAGGTGCCCCTTGTTAAGGGAGGAGCCCATTTATATGTAACACATATAGCACCTTTCAGAAAACCCAAAGTTGCTTCAAAAATTGAATTCTCAG
Organism: Hepsetus odoe; assembly: GCA_017165825.1. Classification (NCBI taxonomy): domain Eukaryota; kingdom Metazoa; phylum Chordata; class Actinopteri; order Characiformes; family Hepsetidae; genus Hepsetus; species Hepsetus odoe. The sequence goes on from CM029377.1 coordinate 4,707,151, forward strand.
CTATATGCATCTATTCAGTTCACAGCAGTTTAATACAATACAGACACGAAAAAAAGTGACTTTTCTTAACAGGCAACAAACCTGAATGGAATCGAGATTGAAAGGATGGGAGTAGAAAAGATATTCAAATATTTTGAATGTTATGGACCAAAGAGGGATCAGCTACAGAATAACTGAACCATAGCATTTAGAACAATCATTTATAACATCAGCGCTAGAAAATCATTAGATGACCCGCTTCATGGCTGCAGAACTCTGAGATCCTAGACTGCTGACTTTCCATGGCTCTTCTACCATTTTCTTCTTCAAACCTATGACTTTCAAACACACTTGCAATGCTCCCCCACCCCTACCACAACTACCCATTCTTGTTAACATTTTCTTTAGAAGGATTTGAGCTTTTTTTTTTCTCCTGTATGTTTCCTTCGGCAGTACCCATTTGCTATTTTGTGGAAAAAGATAATAAACATTTCAAAAATACTGCTAGAACTCATGATTATTAGTTTGTCTTAATTCTTTATCACAACCGTTCATCATGAGCAGGGTTGTGTTTGGTACTGGCGCTCAGTGCACGCAGGGTGAAAGACCACCTCCAGTCCACCTGATGTGCATAACAACAGAACAGAACAGAACAGAACTGAACTGAAGAGAATAGAACAGAACTGAACAGAAAAGAACAGCACAGAACAGTGTAGTATAGTATAATATAGTATACTATGGTACGGTATAGTACAGTACAGTACAGTACAGCGTAATATAGTATAATATAGTATAGTACTTACTTTTACCTTCTGAGATCCAATCTCACAAGAGAGGATCATCATCATCAAAGAAAACATGCTTGTGTCGTTCTAGTATAGCATAGTATAGTACAGTATAGTACAGTACAGTACATTATAGTATAGTAGATACTATATAGTACTTACATTTACCTTCTTAGATCAGATCTCACAGGAGAGGATCATTATTACTAAAGGAAAGAGGTTTGTGTCTTTCTAATATAGTATATTATATAATATTATAGTATAGTGTGGTAGGGTACAGTACAGTACAGTACAGTACAGTACAGTAGCGTATAGTGTAGTGTAGTGTATTGCAGTGTAGTATAGTATAGTATAGTATAGTGTAGTGTAGTGCAGTGTGATATAGCATGGTATAATATAGTATAGTTTAGTATAGTATAGTGTAGTGTAGTGTAGTGCAGTGTAGTATAGCATGGTGTAATATAGTATAGTTTAGTATAGTATAGTGTAGTGTAGTGTAGTGCAGTGTAGTATAGCATGGTATAATATAGTATAGTATAGTGTAGTGTAGTGTATTGCAGTGTAATATAGCATGGTATAATATAGTATAGTATAGTGCGGAATGGTACGGTATAGTATAGTAGAGTACAGTATAGTATAATAGATAATTTATAGTACTTTTGAGATCAAATCTCACAGGAGAGGATAATTATAAAAATAACAGGTTTGTGTCTTTCTAGTATAGTTTAGTATAGTATAGTATAGTGCGGTACAGTATAACCCAGCCACTAGGGATGCACAAGTCAGTGTATTTCGTTGTGTCAGTCCCAGCCCGGATAAATGTCAGGGTTACGTCAGGAAGGGCATCTGGTGTAAAACTTCAAATCAACATGCGGACAATGAAACAGACTTCCACACCGGATCGGTCGAGGCCCGGGTTAACAACGAACACCACCAGTGCTGTTGGCCTACAGGGTGCTGGTGGAAATTGGACTACTGTTGGCCAAGGAACAGAAGAAGAAGAGGAGGAAGGCATGTCCAGAGGGAGGAAGAGAGAAAGAAGGGCAGGAGAGTGGAAGTGAAGGTAGGGACTTTGAATGTTGGCAGCATGACTGGTAAAGGTAGAGAATTAGCTGATATGATGGAGAGAAGGAAGGTTGATATTTTGTGTGTGAGAGACCAAATGGAAGGGTAGTAAGGCCAGGTGTATTGGAGGAGGGTTTAAACTGTTCTACCATGGTGTGGATGGAAGGAGGAATGGGGTAGGTGTTATTCTGAAGGAAGAGCATGTGGAGAGTGTTTTGGAGATGAAGAGGGTGTCAGGGAGGGTGATGAATTTGAAGCTGGAAGTTGAAGGTGTGATAATGAATGTTGTTAGTGCTTATGCCCCACAAGTTGGTTGCGAGATGGAAGAGAAAGAAGAATTCTGGAGTGTGTTAGATGAAGTGATAGAGAGTGTACCCAGGGGAGAGAGAGTGGTGATTGGTGCAGATTTTAATGGTCATCTCGGTGAAGGGAACAGAGATGACGCTGAGGTGATGGGTAGGCATGGTGTCAAGGAAAGGAATGCTGAAGGTCAGATGGTTGTAGATTTTGTGAAAAGGATGGAAATGGCTTATTTTAAGAAGAGGGAGGAGCACAGGGTGACGTATAAGAGTGGAGGAAGATGCTCAAGGGTGAATTATATCCTTTGCAGGAGGGTCAGTCTGAAGGAGACTGGAGATGCAAAGTAGTGACAGGGGAGAGTGTAGCTAAACAGCATAGGATGGTGGTCTGTAGGATAACCTTGGAGGTCAAGAAGAGGAGGAAACTGAGGGCAGAGTCGAGGATCAAGTGGTGGAAGCTGAAGGAGGAGGACTGCAAGGAGGAATTCAGGCAGGAGTTAACTCGGGCACTGGGAGGTGTTGAAGAGCTTCCGGATTGCTGGGAAACTACTGCAGAAGTGATAAGGCAGATGGCTAGAAATGCACTTGATTTGACATCTGGAAGGAAGAAAGAGGATAAGGAAACCTAGTGGTGGGACCGAGAAGCACAGAAGTGTATACAGAAGAAGAGGCAGGCAAAGAAGAAGTGGAACAGTCAGAGAAATGAAGAAAGTAGACAGGTGTACAAGGAGATGAACCGCAGGGTGAAGAAAGCAGTGGCGAAGGCCAAAGAAAAGGTGTTTGGTGAATTGTTTGAGAGGTTGGACAGTAAAGAGGGAGAAAAGGACCTTTACCGATTGGCTAGACAGAGAGACAGATCTGGGAAAGATGTGCAGCAGGTCAGGGCGATTAAAGATAGAAATGGAAACGTTCTCACAGGTGAACAGAGCATGTTGAGCAGATGGCAGAAGTACTTTGAGGGGCTGATGAATGAAGAAAATGAGAGAGAGGGAAGATTGGATGATGTGAGGATAGTGAACCAGGAAATGCAGCAAATAAACAAGATGGAAGTATGACATACCAGTGGAAGCATGGAAGTGTTTAAGGGAGATGGCAGTTGAGTTTTTGACCAGATTGTTTAACACAATCTTGGCAAGTGAGAAGATGCCTGAGGAGCGGAGACAAAGTGTACTGGTACCGATCTTCAAGAATAAGGGTGATGCACAGAGCTGTAGTAATTATAGAGGGATAAAGTTGATCAGCCACAACATGAAGTGCTGTGTGTTGATGGAGAAGTACAGAGAAGGTCAGAAAGAGTTACCTTGTGCTTTTTGGACTTAAAGAAACCATATGACAGGGTGCCTAGAGAGGTGTTGTGGTTTTGTATGAGGAAGTCAGGTGTTACAGAGAAGTATGTGAGAGTAGTTCAGGATATGTATGATGGCAGTGTGACAGTGGTGATATCTGCAGTGGGAGTGATAGGTTGGATTACATCAAGGATCCGCACTGAGCCCATTCTTATTAATGGACAGGTTGACGAATGAGGTTAGACAGGATTCCTGTGGAGGATGATGTTTGCTGATGATATAGTGGGCTGCAGTGAGAGTAAGGAGCAGCTTGAGGAGAACCTGGAGAGATGGAGATATGCTCTAGAGAGGAGAAGAATGAAAGTGAGTAGGTCAAATACAGAACACATGAGTGTGAATGAAAGGGAAGAAAGTGGAGTGGAGTGATACCAGCTAGCATAAAAGGGAAGGTTTACAGAACAGTAGTGAGACCAGCTATGTTGTTTGGGTTGAAGACGATAAGACAGGAAGTGAAGCTAGAGTTGTCAGAGTTAAAGATGCTGAGATTTTCGCTGGGTGTGACGAGGATGGACAGGATTAGAAATGAGTATATTAGAGGGACAGTTCAGGTTAGATGTTTTGGAGACAAAGATAGAGAAGCAAGGTTACATTGGTTTGTCCAGAGGAGAGACAAGGATTATATTGGAAGGAGGATGCTGAAGATGGAGCTGCCAGGAAAGAGGAGAAGAGGAAGACCAAAGAGGAGGTTTATGGATGTGGTGAGAGAGGACACTCAGGTAGTTGGTTTGAAGCAGAAAGATGCAGAGGACCAGAAGAAATTGAGACGGTTGAGCCGCTGTGGAGACCCCTAAACAGGCGCAGCCGAAAGAAAAAGAAGAAGTGTGGTACGGTATAGTACAGTACAGCACAGTAGAGTACAGTATAGAATAGATCAAATCTCACAGGAGAGGATCGTTATCACCAAAGAAAACAGCTTTGTATCATTCTAGTATGAAAGTGAGGTGAAAGTGACCATCCTTGTTATTGTGAGTATACGTCACAACCCACAGTGAACCACAACGAAATTACACCTCTGTATTTAACCCATAAACACAAACACGTGCAGCAGGGGGCAGCTATTGAAAGTGCCCCGGGAGCAGTGACAGGGATGGTACCTTGCCCAAGGGCACCTCAGGGCAACCTACTGGTAAGGGGTTTGAACCCACTGTCTTGCGATCCAGGGGCCAATTCCCTAACCACTAGGCCATGGCTGTATAGTATAGTATAGTATAGTATAGTATAGTATAACAGCACAGCACAGCACAGCACAGTACAGTACTATACAGTATAGTATAGTATAGTATAGTATAGTATAGTATAACAGCACATCACAGCACAGCACAGCACAGCACAGCACAGTACAGAACAGTACTATACAGTATAGTATAGTATAGTATAGTATAGTATAGTATAGTATAGTATAGTATAGTATAACAGCACAGCATAGAACAGCAGTATGTACTTTTACCTTCTGAGACCAAATCTCATAGAAGAGGATTATTATCACCAAAGAAAACAGGTTTGTGCCCATCAATCAAATCAACCACTAGAGTCACACGGAGCTTAGTGTAAATTATTCTCAGGAACTACCTCCACCCTGCGCTCCTCTTTTCTTTTACTCTGTAACTCATTATGTAAACATAACTCACCTGAAACTACAGCATAAAATTTAACTTCCTGCTTAACTCTCTTTTTTTCTCTTTAGAAGAATTCTCAAGTTGCAAAGAAAAAAAATAAAGAACTTAGAAAACAATCATAGTCTTGTTGCCTAAATAGAAGAACTGAATTAAATTTAGATGTAGCTGTCGTTTATTTAGGGAATCAGAAGGAATAAGGAGGGAATCAAAAGCAGTTTGACATTCCAGAAAAATGAAAAAATGCTGTGCCATCTCTCTTATCAGCTACCTCAAACTTTTTCTACAATCAGTTCTTTTTCCTCCTTGCTTTTCCCTCTCTCTGTTGCTAAGGCTTCAAGGCATGCTTTCGTGAACTGCTATTCTTTGCTTCCTTCTATTTTCCGCTTGTTCATATTTCTCTCTCTCTCTCTCTCTCTCTCTCTCTCTCTCTCTCTTTCTCTCTCTCTCTCGCTACCTGGATTTGAAGGAGTGTGGCTGTTGATTACAACTGTAAATTACTCACTTTTATTCTTGCCATGAGCGATTGAACAGAATTTTTTTTTCTTTCTTTCTCCAGCAGCTCGCTGATAAGTTCCAGGAGCGTATCTGATGCTGAGACTGCATGATTACATCTCTGTGGTCTCCTGGTTCCTGCAGGAAAGAAAAAAAGAAACCATGTAAAAACTCTCAACACCACCTGCCTGGGAAAATGCATCAGCAATGAAGGCAGCTATCTAATCATCATACAGAAGAAATGTCTATTCAAAGATTGCTCTGGACTGAATTCACTGCAGATGTTTACCAAGGTCAACATGTTTTCAGTGGCTCCAACACCACTGACACAAGCACCTTTCTCATTTCTTTGGGTCACATATAGGTCCAATAGAGTTTACTGCTTATTGATTAAGGCTTTATGCCTTTCAGGGCATAATGGCAGGAGAAGGACCTCAAGGTGACATGTCAAGTGTCTTCAGTTAGGGAACATGAATTTGTTAGAATTATTACTATGTAATAACACGATTATTACCATATGTACCTTTACTACTATGTAATAGTACAGCTTTTACGTTTATATTTTGGAGCAGTGGTGGCCTAGTGGTTAGGGACAAGGCCCAATAATTGGAAGATCGCTGGATTGATTTCTAGACCGCTTGTTTTCCTGAGGTAGCCCTGAGAAAGGTACTGTCACCATCACAGTGACAAATAGGTGCTTTCATGTTTCTGGTCAGATTCATTCCTTACATGCTGTCTTGACCCATTCCGTTGAAAAGGGCGATATAGATGTACAGGTATGCACAGTTCTCCTCGGAAAGTGAATACAGCGTACCTTTAAAACATATTTAGACTGAACAGTTTCATTTACACTGCCAGCATCTATGAGAAACCAAACTATATATGTATACATTTTTCAGAGAGTCTGCCTTTTAAAGTAAATGGCTAAATATGAAAAAAATCACACTTTAAATGTAGTAAAGATATTCAAAGGGAAAGTGTTTACAAAAAATGTGCCCCGAAGAATATATATATATAACATATTCAGTGCAAGCCAAAATAAACAACAAGTAAACAGACTTTTTCTTTTTTACTAATTTTGGGTCCAAGTGTTGTAGGTATTGTCCTCTTATTGGTCTATTTCAGAGCAGACCCTTCAATCAATTTGCATGTAGCTTTGATGCCTTGTCAAACATTCCCATAATGCAGTGTGCTTCAGAAATCAACAGAAAAATCCGAAATGTAACTCAAATTCAGCATCAATACTAAGCTTTGTGGTATAGAAAGTTCTAGCTTCTGTAATAAAACATTACATAATATTATAAAACATTACAATAAATCTACGCAACGGAGCTGGCCAGGTTCTTCCTCCACCTTTGGCTCTGGGATAGTTTGCAGCACCATCCACCACCATCCTTATTAGCAGTTCAGATGGATTAATGGACAGACGAACAGACAGACAAATGGAACCAAAAGTATTTTTTTGGAAACCAAAAATGAAACCATTTCCAACGTTCTCACTTTTACGAAAAACAAGTTTATTACCGATCACATAAGTCATCCAACTGGACCTTGTCTAAGTCGTTCCTCCTCAGCTGACAGTGGACTGAAAGGTGGCACTGCTGACCCACCCAAGTCGCTGAGGGTTGCCTCACTGCAGACCAAATCTGACAAATGCAGTCCAACATTAAGACATGCTGTTGCTAGGCAACTGAACAAATATTTATCCCAAATGCTTGGAACATCTTGCAAACTTATTTCCTTATCATTACGTTTGTTGAAGCTTGCGGCTGATGAACTAACCTGAAACTCAACCTTGTAAAACCCCAACACCAAAGCAGACTTCGTTTCACTTTGCTTTTAATGCCAAATGAAAACGGTCAACATTTAATTCAGGTTTGATAAATTAAAAAAAAAAAAATGAAATGTGTAAAGATTTCCATAACTGAGCTGCTGGTTAATGTCAGTCGTTGGTGCCATGACATCACTTACCCTCAACAACAGAAGTTTCTTCAAAAGAAAGTGAATTCCATCATTTTTAGGCTAAGATTTGCACTTTGGTTCTGTTGTTTTCAGTGTTTCCATCATTTCAAAAACTGCCTCCAGATGATTTTGGTGTTCTGCTGCCACTTTCCTTTGCATAAAAAGAGGGACGTCATGTTTTGAGGAGGAATCAAATTTGTTTGTTAGTGTTTTTGTTCACATTTTTATCACTTCACATTAAACGGCGCATCAGTGCTTGAGTTCACTGTGATGTAACAGCTGCACAATTTAAGGTGGAATGGAAAAGACAACAAGCTGTGTTTTTATCATTCTTTATCAACATCATGTTTTTTGAAGTCCTAGAATTTAGAGTAGAAATTCTGCAGACCGATCAAGTCAGGTCAGGTCGATAATGTTTTAAGCTATTTACATAGTGCACAGTAAAACCACCGTTCTTCCATCGTTCTACACACAAGACAACATAGAACATGACATCATAAATTATTTCTAATTAATATTTACATTAAGATATTGTATTATCTATTTCTTTTTTGAACATGTTCTATTAAAATGCCATGAAATTTGCTGTGGACACAGCTGTGACTAACTCTAAGAATGTGTTTTTGTCTTGTTTCATGTTGAAATTTGATTTTCTTTTCAGGATTTTTCTATGAAATAACCTCTTCTTGAGCATTTGTACATTTGTTGAACTTTTTGCCTACAGTAGTCTAAATTTCTCCTTTATATTCCTTTGTTTTCTCCTCTCTTTCCTCGGCTTCCTCTCTCTTTTTCTGGATCAGACCAGTGTCCCTGGGTAATAATTGCTGACACGCCAAAGCCAACATTGCACACGGGGCCCTTTAATAGTTTTCATTTTTCTTCCTTACAGGCTGGCCTCAGCACTGCTATTATGAATGATCAGCTCATGGGCGCCACTGAGAACTCTCTCTCTCTCTCTCTCTCCCTCTCTCTCTCCCTCTCTCTCTCTCATTCTCTCTCTCTCGCTCTCTCTTTCAGACTGACCCACGCCTCGCTGACCATTATCTCTCCCTGTGTCTCCCTCCTCTTCCCATTTACTCCATCTCCCCACACAGACGATTTATATGAAAGACTTTCCCCTGGCTTTCATCAGAGCCCAGGTAGCAAAGCCCATTTCGTGACACTAATTCGCCCCCTTTGCCGACCCAGCCACATCAATTCAGCACTTTATAAACTATTTCAGGAATCCGATTTATCAGACCTGACAGAACTTTTCGGGCCGATATAAACAGAGCTAGCCCTTTCCGCGTGCCGATTTATCATTATCTAATTCAGAAAGCCTAAGAATTCCCTGACATTATTAATAGTAAGATGAATCACTGGAAAACTACAGAATCTGTGACCAGCGAGGCTGAAATAATCCATTTGGGGCAAGAAGTGTCTGGGTGGAATAGCCTTCCCCAATGGCAAGCCTTACCATCATTACTGTCCCCATATGCATGGGTGGCTATGTACTGAAGCGTGCACTCCTAAAAGAGTATGACACTTCATCCACTAGCCCGGTCCACCGGCTTACTAGTTAGCAGGAACAAAGAGAAGAAAATTACTTCTTAGTACTGGCAGTGAGAATTTGAAGGTGTCAATCCATCTCCTGTTGGGTCTGATTAACTTCCACCAGCTTTGAGGTGTGACTGTTCGTCTGATTGCTTCACAAGGAGGGTAGCGTTAAAGCCATGGTTACACCTGAGCTGGCATGATTACACATGTGTATAGCCAGCTTTCAAAGAGCACGCTTTTCTTCAGTCTGATACAGGTTGCTTATTGGTTGTGGAAATTAACCACAAAAGAGGCTCTTTCTCAAACATGCTGTACAGTTTGGAAAGTCGTTCATGAGTTTGAGTCAAAATGTCAGTTTAATGGCCCTAAATTGGTTGCAGATTTAAATATGCAGTGGATCTGAGGCCAATGCTCGTCATATTGCTTCCGTACAAACCTTGTTTCATAAGCAGTATTTCATTATCCGGAGCCAGTTCTTGCTTAGAAACAGTCCTACTATGTTTGCTACAGGTGTACAAGTAACATTTCTTTGCTGTCCATTTTTGTTAGCGTCTAAATTTGAAGTGAAAGTGACTACTTCTCAATGTGAGACAGCACACAGTGAAGTGCAACGTAATGCAGCCTTTGCGTTTCACCCACACACACCTTGTAGAAGTTGGCAGCTATTTAAAGCACCCAGGGAGCAGTGGTGGGGATGGTACCTTGCTCAAGGGTACCTCTGGGCAACCTTCTGATCTGGGATTCAATCCCACGACCCACTGCTGTCCAATTGGAGGTTGGTTTGTTTGAATATAATTAAAGCAACCTGTTCATCCAGTATCTGCTGACCTCATTTTAGAACACTGTGCAGGTACGGAGAATATGAAGCATAAAACCCTTGATATAAGTGTTCGTGACAACCAGCAATGTTTATCTGGCATTTCTTCAGTGGGATGTTTTATATAAATGTGCATTTGACTGTTGCACTGGACTGAGACGTTATTTGGAAGGTCAAAAACAAGGAAAGTGCAAAGAAGTGCTTACTAATGTCCAAGGGCCAAAATGTGTTACTGTTCCTGTTTTTTCTGCAATAATGCAAAAAAAACAGCACACCGTTCGTCAGGTCCCAGGACCCTGCTGGACACATCTCTGAGACTAAACCAATTTTGCTTCAAATCAGGTCTTTAAAAATGAGTGTTTAGGCTAAAAAAGGCAAATAAGAAATCACGAAAATGCCCACTGGTTTGCCATAATCCATAAAGGGGAGAGCAGGAATTAAATGAAATGACCACAGCTTAGTACATAAATAAACTTGCGTCTCTGTTGTCTTCATAAAGAGAGAGACAAGTCCTCCGTCCCTCACTAAAGAAAACATGACAGATCACCAGAAAAGTTTTGTACATGGCAGCTAATGCAATAACATTTGGAAACAAAACTTCTCCATGAAAGTAACCAATCTTGTTATTGTCCCCGGGCGCTTTCAATAGCTGCCCACTGCTGCACGGTGTTTGTGTGCACGGGTTAAAAGCAGAGGTCCAATTTCGTTGTGGTTCATGGCGTGCAGTGCTGTGACCTCGCAATGACAAGGGTTGTCACTTTCACTTTCACTTTCACAGCACAGCACACAGTGAAACACAATGAAATGACACCTCTGCATTTTACCCAAACACACACACACACACACACACACACACACACACACACACACACACACGCACACGTCTGAAAGTGAAAGTGATTATTTTTTTCATTGTGAGAACACAGCACAGCACATAGTGAAGCACAATGAAATTGGACTTTTAACCCATTTTAAACTGGCATTTAACCCATGCACACAAACACACATCATGCAGCAGGGGGCAGCTATGAAAGCTCCCGGGGAGCAGTGATGAGAAGTGTACCTTGCTCAAGGGTACCTCAGGGCAACCTACTGGTAAGGGGTTTGAACCCAAGACCTTCTGATCCTGGGGCCAAGTCCCTAAACACTAGGCCACCACTGCTCCTGAATTTAATAGTTTAACACCAAGAGACTGGTTTCCACCAGGTCCAAAATCTACTGGGATGGTGACCTTTCTAGGGTGCTTCCATCGTGCTGGGATAAAATCCATCAGCCTGTTATTCCACTCAGTATAAGCTGTTCAAATAATGGATGAAAAGAAAAGACCATCACAATTTTTGTAAAAACAGGATGGAGATAGTTGATCCGCTGTGGCGACCCCTAAACGGGAGCAGCCGAAAGAAAAAGAAGAAGAAGGATGTCATTAGACCAGATGGATGACTTTTAAAAAGAGTTCTTAAGGGTCTAAACTGTAATGGCTATCATTGTGCATAAATTTGCTAGAAATTATCAGGAGAGGTCAAACATGGTGAACTAGATGATAAATGAAGCAGGTTTGCAATATAAAGGTTTAAAGTCAAGTTTTAAGAAGTGCCGAAGACGGGTTTACTCACTGCAACACACACACATGCACACAAACACCCTGAAGGACATTAGTCGAGGCACATAAAGGAGGTGTCTCTTTGCATGACAACTTCCATCTGAGCGCTGTCCTAGTTTCACAGTTTGTTTTCCACCAAACACTTGGTGCATGGACTCTGCCCTGAAGCCCAAACGGGCTCTTCCCCCACTGGGCTCCCTGGACCCTGCCGGCCCCCAGGCCTCTGCAGCTCCTGGCCCCTTTCCCTCATATGCTGCTGCTCATGCAGCCAAACAGCAGGGCAAGCTGAGAGCCAAATGACAGTTTGATTACTCCCTCTCTGCTGACGCTTTATATTCCACTGCTCTTAAGTCCTCGCGGCCTCCGCTATCTCTCTGTTGCATACTGGGAGAAGCTTGTTATTGTTTCTGTGCTGTTTAAATAGTGTGTAATGTCAAATTTTAAAATTTAATAGGGTAGACTGTATTAAACCCTTTGTGTGTTTATATTCTGCAATTGAACAATGTTTTAAAATTCATGACATTTTATGAGGTGAGATAGTGTAACAAAGCTTAACTACTGTGGAGAAAAGCAATACACACTTCAACAAAAGAAGCAAGGGGTCTGGCATATGTTTCAGTGTGTTTAGCCTGAATGTTGTCGCTGTGAGGAGTAACCACTTTTAGAATCTTTCACTTTTCCCTTTGGCCATCACGGTAGCTTCACAAAATAGAGTGGATGAGAATTACTTATAGGATCCCTAATAAAGGGTCCAAAATGGTTTAATATGAGTAAATTGGCTTTAAAGTTTGAAATAATAAAATCAAATAAAGCAGTAACAGTGTGAAATTACACCCAGATACCATTAAACAGCCAGGTCTGAGATTGAATGGTTAAGATCAGGTGTGGCCAACTACTGGAGGGCTGATGTCCAGCACAGCTTGGTAGTTCCTCTCCTCAAACATTCACTAAAACTGGATGAGTTGAATTCATCACATCAAACTGTGATGAATACCGGCCTTCAGGCTTTGAGTTGGGGACCCGTAGATGAAGGTGGACTCACTATTTCATGCTGTGCTGTGTTTCACAATGCCACATAGTCACTTTCACTCTCATATATATATATATATATATATATATATATATATATATATATATATATATTTGTACAGTGAAACACAACAAAATACATTCTCTGCATCTAACCCATACACAACATGCAGCAGGGGGCAACCATATTCAGCACCTAGGGAACAGTGATGGGGACAGTACCTTGTTGAAGGGGTACTTCAGGGCAACCTACAGGTCTGGGATTTGTACCCATGACCTTCTGAGTCATGTGTTTGATCTCTGGTGGAAAGCCTGCAAATGTTTAGAGCACTGAAATAAAATCGGCACTAAATACAGTCCCGTTATTGCTATGAACCACGTTTTGTGTAAAGAACCCTGTTGGCTAAGAGTAGAGCAGGTTGAGTATAGCAGGCTGAAACGGAGGTTGGTTTGTCTTCGAGGCCCATACTGTAGCTTGGCTCCATTGTTCTGGACCTTCACTCCCTCTCAGCTCGCGCTGGAAGATTCTGTTTGCCCTTACTTAACTAAATGAGACAGGCAATGATGCAAGAGATCCCGTCTCTGATGAGGGATCGTCACACACCCCCTCCCACCTTGACGCGGGCCATCTACCCGAATACTGGGGAGTTGCATTCCAGTGCAGAAATTTCCCAAGATTGATTGCCGTTCTTATAATTTTCTAATTTCCAATTCACTCAGGGATTTAACTGGAACCAGCCATTTTTCCTGAGCATCAACTGGACGTCTTTTATTTCTGCTGAGGGTAAATGGGGAGAATCTCACAGGCCATTAAGCAGGCAGGTTGTGCTGTGGAGGAGAGTTCTCTCTCTCTTCTCTCTCTCTCTCTCTCTCTCTCTCACGCCCTCATATGCGAGCTCTCCATCTGCAGGCCTTCAGGTGTACCCAGCCAGTGAGTTTATCAGGTACTCATGATACACAAGCTTGTCTTCATTGTTTCAAGCTGTGCCCATTTTCGCCGTAACAGCCTTGCTTTAATTTTCCACCTGCATGTTTTCAAAAAGATAATGCATTTCAAATTGTCTCACTACAACAGCAAACAAAATTTCTTTTGTCTCCAGCTGGTGTGTTTTAATACAAACCAGACTCTTTCTGGCTGTTCCTGACTATCTGGCAAGATTTCAAATGCATGGAGAGAGATTGCAGGACTGATCAGAGAGTCTCATAAAAAGCTATATGAACATTCCCATCTCTTTCCCCTCACCAGATTCTTCTTAGAAAACTCTTCACTGGCAGCCATTGTTACCTTGTGTTTAGACAACTAGTAGTCATTTAGTTAAGATAAAGTGATTGATTTCACTTTTTTTTTTTTTTTTTTTTTTTTTCCGAATGCTGTGGTTTTCAGTGATGCAGCAGGTTCATGCATCCTCCTTGTTCCTACTTTTGATCCACTTTGCTCAGATCCAGCGCCTGTACCTGTCTGGGTCCAGAGGGGCTGAGCTGGTCCGTGATGACTGAGGCAGGCAATTTTGCTCCACCGGGTGAGCCAATTTAAATTCACTTTGAAGAAAAGTTGGGTCTTGGAATTGAACTGTGAGAGCAAAGTTTTACGCTTGCCCACCCTATGTTCTCTCTCTCTTTCGCTCTCTCATCTCTCTCTCTCTCTCTCTCCCTCTCTCTCTCTCTCTCTCTCTCTCTCTCTTTCTGGTTTTATTCCCATTGACTCCTATATTATTTGGCAGGGTTCAAATGAGTCATGAAGCCAGTTTTAAGTTACGCCAGGCTGAGCTATGTTTTCACCTCATTTGGAATTATGATAACCTTCATTTCATATGCTTATAGGTTCTAATCACAGAAGCTTCTCATTACCATCTGTTAATCATGTTGCTTGAGAAAAAAAAAAAGAACTTAATTACAAGATTTCAAGGTTTATTAATTTAATGGTATTTGGGATTTGATATTTCATTAATTCTCTTTGTTTTGTTCTCATTGATAGACAGCATGGGAGGCGCATAGAGATAATAGAGGGTATAAATATGATTTACTTGTTTATTTTGTATTTGCATAGATTAATTGACACACAGAGATGTGTTACTGAAAAAACAAACAAACAACAAACAAAAACACAAACAACAACAAAACTCCTGGTATTTCTTCAAGGAAATATGACATATTTTTTTGTGAAAAAGTAATCACTGGAAATTGAAACTTGTGTGTACTCACATGGTTAATGACATTTCTTATTTTATTTAAAACAAATGGCTTTATTGTTAGAAGGCCTCTGGGGCAGACATGGAGGGACAGTCTAAGCTAATTTCTATGCATCTTTGTCTCCCTCTGCTGGCTGGAACCCTGAATCCACATTCAAAATGCAAAAGTTAAAGGCTCTTAAAGCCTCTTATCACCGGATGCGCTGTTATTTACAGTTATCAGCCTCCGGTCATCCTAGAGAATAAGGCTTTCATGATTTTAATAATGTTATAAATAAATAAAATAAATATACTTATTTATTTTTAAATGAACTAAAAATTAACATACACTATTCTATCTTATCTTATTATATTATATTATACACTGAAAAAAACACTGTAAAAGTGTCATTTTATGTTTTTCTGTGTTTACATGGTACTTTCTTTTCATTTTTATTTTTTCAATTGAACTTGGAGTTCGTTTATACGTGTCTGTCTGTCTGTCTGTGCAGCTGTAACTTTAAAGGTTAAAAAAACATTTTCTGATTGTTATTTGCAAGCACTGGTTTCTGATTTTATACCAGTTACTCACTGTTTATTTAGGTAACTTATGCCATTCTCATTTTACCCTCCACATTTGTTTCTTATGTTAACTATAGTCTGCTCACATAGAATAGTGCTAGACGTGCTTATCTACAAAATAAGCAAAACATTGTGTCCAATGCTCTTCTCTCTCTCTCTCTCTCTCTCTCTCTCTTCTCTCTCTCTCTCTCTCTCTCTCTCTCTCTCTCTCTCTCTCTCTCTCTCTGTGTGTGTGTGTATAATTGCTCATTCTAGGGGTGTCACACACTCCTAATACTAAGACTAATAGTTTATTTTAATGGGCCAGCAGTTTTGTGGATGGCTGCGAAGCAGACGCTGCTCATTAACCAAACAAATGTTAAATTACACTGCATCATAAAGCTTGTCAGATTCGTAAGGTGTGCCAAATACATTAGTCTTCTGATATCTAATTTTCCACAACAATACATCACATGATTTAGCACTCACCACAACCACAGTAGGCAATGATCATCATCCTCCTAAAGGAAAGGAGAAAAGAAATGTAATACCTGAGCTGCTTCTGCAGCAAAACAAATGGAACACAGCCATGGCCATGTTAATGGTTTACAACGTGATAATCATCTAACTAATAATGTGTACAAGCAATGACTAACAGATGGATGAAAGGGGGTATTCCACAGAAGGCAAACTACAGGAGCTGGGGAAACTGAGGGAGATCTGTGTGAGAGAAAAGGAGCTATTTAGGCTATTCTCATCCACTGTAACGTCTAGAGGACAGCATGGGCGACAATGAGGTGATTTAGATTGAGAGCGAGAGAGAGAGAGATGAGAGAGAGAGAGCGCAGAGAGAGAGAGAGAGAGAGAGAGAGAGAGAGAGAGAGAGATACTTATCAGTTCCCATTTAAGGTAGGAAGCTGAATTTATTGTTCTGAAAGAGGAACAAACACATTTGACCTTTTGTGCCAGGTTGCCTTTCCAGTATAGTTTTTAAAAACTATTTCCACCTTTTTCCACAAATCCAATTTTTTAAAATCGATCAGTACCAATAATGACATCTGGGCATTTTGCAAAAATGTATAACCAAAACTGCCTACCACCAACATACAGCCATGCATTCCCTTCAAACTAACAAACCACAGTTCACCAGCTAACTAAACCTTTCCTTTTCAAAATCCCAACTATCTACACTAAACTACTACTTTACTGATTTACTTCAAACTGCTGGTTCTCAAGCCAGACCTCAGGCTGTCCACACTACTCAAATCAAAATAACCCTTTGAAAATGCAGACTGTCTGTGGTTCCTGAGGACTAGCCGAGAACGCCACTGCACCAACATTTCTCTTCAAATTTCTTTCTTCTCTGCCACACGAACACACATTAACACACTAACATGTCCAACAGGAACGGTCCACTCTGCTCACTTACTTCCACAAGCAGCAGCTACAAAGTGAAAGTGACTATTCTGTCATTGCGAGGTCACAGCACAGCACACAGAGAACCACCACGAAATCGGACCTCTGCATTTAACCCATGCAAACACCTTGCAGCAGGGGCAGCTATGGCACCTGGGAGCAGTGGATGGGGACAGGTACTTGCTCAAGGGTACCTCAGGGCAACCTACAGGTAAAGGGTTTTAACCCACAATCTTCCGATCCTGTGGCCAATGCTCTTAAACACTAGGCCACCACTGCCCCGAACACAAATACAGTTAACACACAAAAAAATACTAAGAAACCAGGCTATTGATGAGGTACTGCTATATTGTAATATTGGACGGCGTCTGTAAAAGCATGTACATTTTCAGTGGTGATATTTGATTTAGGTCTTTTGGTTTTTGATTCTGAAAACAATGTGGGCAGCCAATATTCTGTAGTAAGAAGAAGATGATTGGTTAAAAGTAAAACTAACTCCTGTTTGAATTTGGCAAATTAGTTCACGGTGGAGCAAGTGCTGCCTCAGTCCTCACAGTCTGCTGGGTGCTAGGAACAAGAGGATGCATGGACCTGCCTACATCTGCTGGAAAACTAAGGCATTTGGGAAAAATAAAACAAAACAAAAACAAATAAACAACAAAAAAAAACCACTCATTTTATCTTCTTCAACACTACAGAGAAGTTTCATTATCTGACGTAATAGCCTCTGATATTCTTAGTCCATGCTCTACTCAAAATGCCAAGATTTATGTAGACTAGATCTAATCTATTTGTCCCTCTCCAATATTTGTCCTGTTTTCTTTCTGCTTTGACTCAATAATTTCCTGATCTGATAAATGTCCTGATATAATTATGTCCTGATATGATAACGTCTTGATATGATAAATGTCCTGATATAATTATGTCTTGATATGATAAATGTCCTGATATGATAATGCCCTGGTATAATTATGTCTCATATGATAATGTCCTGATATGATAATGCCCTGATATAATTATAAGTCTTGATATGATATCAAAACCCATATGATAAATGTCCTGATGCCATTATCAAGCAGACACACTGACCATCCCCTACTTACAAAACTATTGACATGCAAATAATATTGATTCTTCTTTTCTAATGGCTGCTCCAGTTGGGGGATCACTTCACCAGATCATTCATCTCTCATTTCTCTCATCCTCTGCAGGCATCTCTTTCTTTGTCTAAAGTAAATAAATATTATTGGATTATCTAACAAATAATATGGGGTATAGCATTAAAATAAGTTAATGTTAATGATAAAGAAAAAACAGGAAAGGGTAATGATCTGAGTGACACTGAGAAGAGTCTAATTGTAACTTCAGAACATTTTAGTGACCCTGCTATGAAGTGAAAAAGTGAAAGTGAGTCATTCTGAAGACCCAGCACAAAGTGATCCACTATGAATTGCATTCTCTGCATTTAACACATATGCCAACAATGTAGCAGTCATAGCTTAGTCCAGCACCCAGGCAACAGTGTTGGGGCGGTAACTTGCTCAACAGTATCTCAGGGCAACCTACTGGTCTGGGGCTCAAACCCATGAGCTTCCGGAATATGGGGCCTAGTCCCAAAACACTAGGCCACCATTGCATTGGTGACAGAGCCATGGATATCTCAGTGATAGATCAGAGCATCAAAACTTAAACATGATTGAAGACGGGGCTCTGGTGTGATCAATGACGTTTGCTTTTATATATTATGCATTATACATATGCCAGGTGGCGGTGGTCTAGTAGTAGGATATTTGCTCCTGGACTCTATGGATCAAAATCCCAGGTTCAAAATCTCCACCTCTGGCAGTACTCACCATCAGTCCCTGAGTAAGACCTCAACCTGAATTGCTCCAGGGGGACTGTTCCTGTAATTAGACATGGAAGTTTCTTCTGATAAGAGCATCTGTTAATGTTGGGGAGTGATTAACACTTATTTTTGAGTTATTTCCTAGAGCAGCATTTTTCACACCATACATATATATATATATATATGGTGTGAAAAAATGCTATAAACAAAGAAAGCTTTCAGAAATGGAAGTAAGACCATTTGTGATTTTGATTAATCAACAAATGTAGTGAAGGAATTAAAAGAGAAATCTAAATCAATCACTATTTGTGACCACCCTTTTGTCTTCAAAAACAGCATCAATTTCTAGGTACACTCTGCACATACAGTTTCGGGAAGGAACTGGGCTGGTGGGTTGTTCCAGGACATGACTGTGTTTCAACCTCACATGACATTGATGATCATCAGTGCCTGTTTGGTCAAACTGGTTGATCAGATACGGACTATAATCCTACAGAATCCCTGAGTTTGAGCAAGTGTACCTAGAAGAACTGATGCTGGTTTGAAGGCAAAAGGTAGAAACACCAAATACATTTGATTGAGATTTTTCTTTGTTCGCCACTTTTCATTTTTTGAATGATAAATTTGTAAATTGGTAATTTGGTATATGAGAGAGAGAGAGTATATATATATATATATATATATAATATGTTATAATATGTTGTATTGTTATATATTTATGTTATATAATGTTATACAATGCGGTGGGCTGATGTGTAAAGAAGGTGTTTATGCATGATCTGGGCAATGTCTCTGCTGGAAACTTTGAGGTCCTGGTGTTCATGTAAATGTTACTTGAAACTTACCTTTCAGGACAACAGTTTCTAATGGTGCTCACCTTTGCTATGCCAAACAAGTCTCCAACACTGCAATATTACAGCATCTGTGGATGCTGGACAAACTAGTTCATCTATGGAAGCCCCACCTCACAATTTACAGGAATTAAAGGATCTGCCACTAACGTCTTGGTGCCAGATACCACAGCACACCTTCAGAGGTCTTGTGGTCTAAGTGCCTAGACAGGCCAGACTTGTTTTGGCACGAGGAGGACCTACACAATATTAGGTAGGTGGTTTTAATGTGATAGTGATAATAAGGGGTGGAGGGGGAATTGAGCTAACCATGGTATTTGGTCTGGTATTGTTCTGAAGGCAGCCAAAACTAATGTGTCTGCGCTTTGTTCTCAAAGGGGATGCTGATATAGTGCATTCAAATGTAGAAATATGTATGATTTATTTAATCACTTATTTCTATAATTATTACAAATCAAAATGTAAGCACATAAATGATTGACTAGCTTTTATTTGCTGCTCAGTATATGTACACCTGTCTTACTATGGTAACCACTGACAAATAGGAATTGATCGCTTCTATAGATATCCATAGATTTAAGACCCAATTTGCTATACAAACTAATTGTTCTTTCCATTTAAAGCAGAGCTTCAATGAGATCCTCATCAGTCCAGTAAAGCTTGACCACCCTAGCAACAGTTGCTACAAAAGAAATGGTCATTTGAGATTTCCACATTTTGATGTTGGGAAGGTGGCATGGATGGAAAATGAAAATAATGGATATTTCCCCTCAAAAACGCATTAAAAGTAATATAACGAGTGTGTTCTGAAAATGTAAGGAGCAGAAAGTACAGACAACTGCTATGTAGGAAGAACAAGTTGCTGGAAACCCTACATTGGTAGATGCTACTGGATGCTACTGGGACCTGTGCTACACATCTGCTATACCTCCCATCTGGTCCTCTTGTCCAAAGAGCTTACGGTGCATCATCTCTAACAGAGGTCATTATATAAACCTTCAGTCCCTGATAATTGGAAAACTCACATCTCAATCTGCTGAAAACACCCTGACTCTCTTTCTCAGGGACACATTGGAGTGACAATCATTGGACATGCTGCTGCTTACAGAAACTCAAGTAACCTCAGGATGGACTTTACAGAACCCAGTCTACTCTCTTCACCTGATAAGCAGCTTAACCCTCGCTGTTGACCAGCAAGACCCTGAAAACTGGGAGCAGCAAAGTTTAATACCTGAACATCCAGCCCTGAAAATTACTAGCCCTAACTCCTAAGTATTGTTCTCATTCACTGTCCACCTAAACTCTCTCTCTACATTTGATTTATCGGAGCTCCTCATGCTGGTCATGAGTTCCAGCTTTCCTGTATTACTAATGGGTGATTTCAGCATTCATGTTGGCACAGACTCTTCTACTGTTAGGGAATTTAAAGCAGTCTTGTAATGCTTTAATATTAAGCAACACACCCATGTTCATGGCCATATCCACGATCTAGTATGTACTTCTGGACTTGATGCCATAAGCTCATTAACATTTGGTGCCCTCTACCAGTCAACACACACAAATGTGGTAAAGCCTCTTCTTCGCCTCCTCAGCACATAAGCTGCCGTCCCCTATAGAAATCATCCAGTCCTCACTCTGTCTCACTTTCGGCTTTCTTGTCATACTTTTCCCATGAAGCATAGAACTGTAACTTCCTCTCACTGGCATCTGGAGGCTTTCCAAAAATCCACAAAGTGTTCACCTTGCTCGGAATATGTTTCATTCGGATCATATCAGAATATAAATCTACCTTAACTAAGCTCTCTAATTTGTTCAACCTTGATCACTCTTCTATCATTAAGACAAGATAAATCTGAACCTGCTACTGCAATATTCCTCTACTCATTTGCTTGTCGTTGAGCTAATTAAAACCCAAACCTCTATTGTCAGCTGATCCAGTTACCACACACATCCTCAAAAAAATTAATACCTGTTATTGCTGAGCCAATATCTCATTTTATTAATAGATGTCTTGTCTTCCGGCATTATGTTCCATCTGGATCTTATCACTTGCAGTCACTCCAGTGATCACGATCCACCAGATTTTAGTAACCAGGCTTCATCCAAACCCACCATATATCGTAGCTTGAAATCGTGTCATTCTCCTCAGCCACAATCACATCTGCCACTCACAATCATGATGAAAGATTTCAGCCTGGTTCCTACCCATCCCACTACTGAGACAGCACTTCTGAAGGTGCTGAATAATCCTTCTTTCACACAATATGCCCAACAGCACTTCCTTTGACCTTAGTGATGCTTTCTTTGATGCTGTCTGTCATGAGCCCCTCTTCCTCCAGACTCTCTCTCTGCTATGATTCTGCATTCTCTTGGTTAAGTTCATATCTCAGATAGATGACCACCATCTCCATTTCTAAGCTGACTTCTGTTACTTGTGGTGTTCCCCAGGGATCAGTTCTAGGACCACTCCTTTTTACCATTTACATGTTACCCTTAGGACAAATCATCCACCAACATGGTCTCAATTTTCACTGCTATGCTGACAACACCCAAATCTATATCAAAGATTTGCTACTACTGTTCCTCCAACTTCCTTCTATACTTGCATTCAAGATCTTTGCTTTGGACTTTGCTAAGCTGTGAATGAACCAAAGAAAAATTCCTAAAGCTTAACACAGATAAAACTAAATTTTATTAATTGGTTCAAAATCCTTAATCTCATTTTATAGAAACTGAAACCTGGTTATCGGTGGTGCTGTTATTATTCCATCCCAGACTGTAAGCGACCTTGGTGTTATCTTTGATTCCACACTAACCTTTGAAGACCACATGTCTACTGTGTATGGTAAGTGACCTCCGTAATATCGCACAAAGGATGCAGAAATGCTTATCCATGCATTTATTTCTTCACGGCTTGATCATTGCAATGCCTTGTTCGATGGCCTCCCAGCAAAATCTATAACTCATCTCTGCCTGTTTGCACCAGCCGCTAGATTTCTCACCCACACTGAACGCCTCATCACACATCACCCTGTCCTCCATAACCTCTCCCACTCGCTCCCTGTTCATAAACTGGACCAGCTGAAAACACTCCTTCTTTACATTTGTGCCCTTCATGGTTTCTGCTCTCAACATCTCTAAGAATTCACTCCAGCCTAAGAGCTCCCTCCCACCAGTAACCTCAGATCTTCTTCTTCCAACCTGCCTGTCCTTGTTCAGACTGGTCCAACAGCGGTCCACGACTTTAGGTTGAAGCTCCAAGCCATGGAATCCTTTTTCTTCATAGACTTTGGGAAATTATTTCATCTTCCTACATTCAAATCCACCAAAGACCTCTCTATTCTCTCGCTGCTTCTCCTCCTTTTGTTACCATATCTGTTACTGTTACTTGTGTTTTTTCTTGGGTTTGTGAAAGGTGCTACATAAATAAAACTTTTTGTTTTGCTGAAAGTTTGCATATGGTCTGATAGAGAAACGTCCATCCTCTAGTTTTCCTCTCAGCCTTTTTTTTGAAGGTTAATTCACCCCTTCAGGGTTCTGAAATCACATTGTGCTGTTTTGACAACATGTTGGTTGAGAGGTCTTTTCCTGGTGTCACCTAAATACCTGTAGTGCTTATCTGATATTGTAACATGAATCTCTTCCTGAAACATGCACATTATAATAAAACCTGCTTATTTTCACTGCATATTTCATATTGTCCTGGAGAACAAAACTTTCGTTTCATGAAAGAGGAATGACAGCCAACGGAATGCTTTCTGTCAGAACGCAACCTCTCTGCTGCCTTTATTGTAAATTTCATGATGCAGAGAAAAGCTTTCTGTGACTTGCTGCTGGGAATCCCTTTCAAGAGGAATTCAGATAGCAGTAATGATCAAGAAATAAAAAGTAATTACAACTCACAAATACTGGCAAAAATATCTGATATTATTATTTTCTATTAAGTACAAATATAATTTGTGTAATAGAAAAGCAAATTGAAGAAAAACATTATTAATAGTACAAATGTTACGGTAATTATTATTATTATTATTATTATTATTATTACTTTCGTTTTTAATCATTATCACTGTGTTCTTCAAACTCTAAAAAAGTATTTAATTTCTGCCTCAAGTATGGACTGGGTGATCTGCCCAGCGTGTTTCCCCTCATCTTCTCCCACGTAGAGCTGATAGATAATTCATACCCCCATGACTCCCACTAGACAAGTGGTTAAGGAAAATGAGTATGGGTGAGAGAGAACTATTAGATTTTACATGGTGTAGGTATGCTTGAATCATCAGTATGCTTTGAACGGCAGAATTGAATACATACAGGAATCTTATCATACCTTATATATTGATTTTTGGGTTGTATTAGCAGCAGTGATACAATGGGCAGCATTTTCATTATTTTTAGAATAAGAAATAATAGTGGGAATTAAGAATTAAGAATTAAATATTTTAAGTAGTCATGGTAATTAAAAAATATATTTCCATAAAACTGAGAAAACTGTTGATTCTGAGGGAAATTGCTTAGTAGTAGAATTCTGTACAACAGCATTAGTGGTAGTATTAGATTTGAACACATTTGTATTTATTCTTTTATTTAATAGTATTAGTAGCAGCAATAGTACTGTTTATGGCACAAATAAGGGAGATTTTTCTGGGCCTCAGGAAGGAGTACTTGGTGGAAGATAACAGGTTGAAAAAGGTAACAAAATCATCTGTAAACAGTTTGAACTTACAAATCCAAGGTTAAAGCAACTTTAATGAAAATTGTTGCACATCAACAGCTCTGTTACTGTTCATAGAGCATGCTTTGAAGATGGTTGGAAAATATTGGCCAATGAGGCCAAAAGAAAACTTTTGGATTAAGTGAAAATCCTTGCATCTGAGAAAGTGAACATACATTCCAAATACAAGAAAGTAATCTGTAAAACATCTGTAAAACATGCTGGTGGAAGCTTTGGGCCTCCTTTGCTGCATCTGGACCTGAGCAGCTTGTCACTATTAATAGAATAATGCACAATAAATGATACCAGTTAGTTATATATATTTACAAAATATATTTATTTTGTCAGCAAACTGAATCTAAAATCAAGTGACTGATTTCTACACACCCAAGTTATTTTGTTATAAAAAATGTTTAAAGAGGAATAAAGTTCCGGCTCTAGAATGGCCGGATTGGTGTCCTGGATTCACCAGCAGAAAATAGTGCAGTAGTTATGGAAATAAAATACCTCCAATGTAGTGTGACTGGTCAGCAGTTCCTTAAACATGTTTGATATGTTTTTGCTACTCACAGATATGAAATAGTGGGGACATTTTTTTCCCCAGTAAATAAATAATCAAGAATCAATTACTTTTTTTTAAATTGGGCACCCTTTATGTGCTTTTAATGGATGTGAAAATCTGATGTTTTAGGATGTTTCAGTAATTTTGTGCTATTTCACAGGTAGTAAAACTACACCTAAAACTCACTACAAAACATTTTTACAAATACTGCCTTATATATTAGTTACATTGGACTCCTTACGCTAGACTGGGCATCACATTCAATCAGCTGATGCTCAGTGGACACAGGATTTCCCCCTGGACACCACCA
This sequence comes from Hepsetus odoe, assembly GCA_017165825.1. Lineage (NCBI taxonomy): Eukaryota > Metazoa > Chordata > Actinopteri > Characiformes > Hepsetidae > Hepsetus > Hepsetus odoe. Next base: position 4,732,105 of record CM029377.1, read on the forward strand.
ATCCAGGAGGAGATAACTTGGAGGATGGAAGGCCATTCTGTATAAAAGAAAAGAAGATATATATATATATAGAAGCACATATACATATACACACACACACATATATATGACACACACACACACATATATAAATATATATATATATATATATTTATATATATATATATATATATATATATATATATATATATATATATATATATATATATATATATATATATATATATGTGTGTGTGTGTGTGTGTGTGTGTATGTGTGTGTGTGTATATATATATATATAGTTTTTTTCTTCTTTTTTTACCAGAATGACATAACAGGTGATAAAAATGCTGCTTTGCAAAGTATTAGTCTGTAAAAAACATCACTGCAGTTTCCCTTCATACACGTGAAGGTACCTGGGAACTGATTTCTGGGCCAACTCACAGATGGGGAATTTGTAGCTCATTAAGGTTCATGACTCTGTGTCCCCAGATGTCAGATGTGGTTGATGAATTGAATAAATAAACAACGACAAAGAAAGAAACGACATTTTTTCATTTACAGCAGTCGAAAGAGAAACAACTTTCTGATTTGCTGAGAGGCATTCTACTGGTGCTTTTATTTCTGATCATTGTGAAGTTTCTCTTTGCCATTCCGCTGAGCAGTGGTCAGTAAGAGAAGACTCACAAGGCTGCAGTATACCATTAGTTTCTGAAAACCTACTTTAGAACTAAAACAGCAAATGAGAAAATGAAAAAAATGAACTTATTGGTAATTTCTGCAGAATCACTTTTGAGATTTGAATGTACAAAACGTATTTACAGCAAATTTGCTTACAATAAAACACCATTCAGACATTTTTCTTTAACCCTTTGGGGAAAGCTTTGTTTATCTCCATAGGAATCTGAAACTCCCCAAATGATGCTGTGTTGATAACCTCCTGATTGTACAGGTTGGCGTGAACCAGTCATTTTCTACTTTTCAGGATAAAAAGCTGCCACTAACTAATATAAAATCACAGAAAGGACCCAGGCTGGTAATCAAACCCATAACCTTCTCACTGTGAGGCAACAGCCCTCACAGCTGGGCTTTGGATGCTGTAATTTCAACCAAATGAAGTGAAAGTGACTATTCTTGTCATTGTGAAACACAGCACATCACACAGTGAGACACAACCAAATTCGACCTCTGCATTTCACCCACACACATCATGTAGCAGGGGGCGGCTATTGAAAGTGTCCAGTGAGCAATGATGGGGACGGTACCTTGATCATTGGTACCTCAGGGCAACCTAGTGGCCTGGGATCTGAACCCATGACCTTCTGATTCTGGGAGCCGAGTTCCTAACCACTAGGCCGCCATTGCCCCAAGTGGCAGTCTTACTGAGAAGAGAAGTGCTGCCTAAAAGGTTTTAAGACAGGGCATATTTTATTATTATTATTATTATTAGATATGGTATTTTTTAATATATAATGATTTCATAAAGCTGATTGTGTAGATCTCTGCATTCTTATCCATTGATTCCATTCCAGCTCTCACAGGTGGAAAAATTACAATTTTAATGGTGTTATCTTCTTTACACTTTGTACAAGAGCAACACAGTGTAGACCATTGTACATTTAGCTGATTTTCTAAAAAGAAACACACACACACACACACACACACACACACACACACACACACATACATATGCACACACACACATATGCACACACACATCAGAAATGTTTTATTTGGCAAAACGTGCTATCGTTCGCTACTGACCAATAATCTGAGGCTAGGGGACTGCACATGTAGAAATGTACTTACTCACAATCCACCCCTTTCTGTTTGCACCAATTTACATTCTAGTTATTACACTCCTGGTCTGCTGTGGTGCAAGCCATGTCCCTTCAAATCTGTCAGCAGTAATTACTGCATCAGAACTTTAATTAGCACACACAGCGCAGCAGTTGGAAGCTGACAGGGCACTGACACATCTTGCTTTCTTTGATGGAGATTTCTCAGCTCACATATGCATGGCTTCCAGTGCCATATAAAACACAACATTATAGGAGGACTAATGGCCTGTCAGTTTTGCATTGCATATTTTTCTAGGTGTTCAGAAGAAATAAAGACCTTAAATACATGAAATATTACACATATTACTGTTATATACATTTGTGGCATTTAGCAGACGCTCTTATCCAGAGCAGCGTCCATGTCCTAATTACAGGGACAGTCCCCCTGGAGACACTCAGGGTTAAGGGTCTTGCTCAGGAACCCAGTGGTGGTAGTGCCAGAGGTGGGATTTGAACCTGTGACCTCTTGATCCATAAGATTGGAGGCAAGTACCCTACCACTAGAACCACCTACACCACCATGTACTGCTACTGCCCCATAAAAAATGCATGTTCAGAACAGGAACTTTGCAGAAGAAAGTAAAACAGTATTAATGTAAGTTAATGTTAAAAGACTTTATTCCACATAAATTTGGTCCAACCACCACAAAAGGTTAACAAAAAGTGGAGGACAGCTGCTGTTTTAAATGTTATAGATGAGAAAATGCATGTTATAAGACATGGTCAATCCCATGTGACTGGCAGAAACTCCAGATAGTTGGTTCACTGTGTCTCTGTGGATGCTTTGTTACACTAATAGTTAAAAATCATCATCAAGTCACTACTTAACTTAAGTCCACCATTGCTTTTAGAGTAACTAAACCGAATTTCTTGGTAGGTAATGGAAGTAGGTTAAGTATAATGAAGTTTTGAAGAAAATGGAAGAAAATTTCCAGCTAAGAAATGGTATAATAAAATTTTACTCTTTATTTTTTTAGTGCAACATGTAGCTTCACTGAGCGTGTTGAGGCAAGCGATGTCTTCTGGTACGTGATCTCTTAAGCGTGGGAGTTGTACCAAAAGTTTCTTTGCCTGACCCACACCTACACTTTCATTTTCAAATAAACTGTTCTCAGCAATGTTGCTTAGCAGCACAACCAAATAAATTTGATCAGTTGCTATAATACTGTAATGCGCATAGAATAATATTATTTTATAACTTTAGTTAGTCTTTTCATTATTATTAGTAGTAGTAGTAGCAGAAGGGGTATCATTTGCAGAGATAGGCAGAATTTGATAGGGCAGCGGTGGCCTAGTGGTTAGGGAGTTGGCCCTGGATCGGAACTCCTCCTCAGTGGGTTGCCCTGAGGTACCCTTGAGCAAGGTACTGTCGCCATCACTGCTCCCCGGGCGCTTTCAATAGCTGCCCACTGCTGCACGTGTGTGTATGGGTTAAATGCAGAATTCCAATTTCGTTGTGGTTCACTGTGTGCTGTGTTGTGACCTCGCAATGACAAGGGTTGTCACTTTCACTTTAATTTGCCGTTTTCATTAAATGCCGCATAACATTTCCAAGGTTAATGTAGTCGTGCAGTTATATGTAGTCCTCTGCAGTTATAAAGGCCCAAATTAAGCAAAGCAAAAGATAAAACTTGGCTGATATTTTTACTTTTTGTAGAAATGATCGATGCATCATTTTTTCTGAGGAAAATCATGATTTTTGCTTATGAACTAATTTTGCAAGAAACGTACCTCACCTGTGGGCATGTGAAAGTGGTTTGGGGTAAAGGTTTTTTTAAAGAAATGCACTTTTTAAAAAAACAGATTTTTCAGATTTTCTCTTTTATAGAACCACTGGTTACAGAAGCAATGCACATTTAGCCAAACCCATCAGTTGTATGCTTGCAAAGTTTAGTGGTGCTGGGAAGGACTGTATCCATTTCTGATTTCTAATTCTGCTGCAGTATTTAACGGGTTTGACTCGTCAGATTAGTGTGATGTAATTTCTGAGTCACATGCTTTACAGCTAGTGTCAGTGGAGGATTTTCATAAGCATTAGCACTACTCCAGCGGCCACTTTCAGTTTTATTTTCATGAAGACTCTCTCTCCGGCCCTACTTCACAATTACATCATGCAGGAAAGAATGCAAGGTAGCCTGCAGCACTGGGAGAAATGGAGAAAGAGAAACATGTCATTGCAACGACAATCACATCCCAACAGAAATGCAGTATGAGTGAGCCGGATCCGTCTCTGCACTCACCAATCATGGACCAATTCCAGTAATTTAGAGTTGAATTTCCTAACGTGTTCCTTAGAGACCTTCAGATTACACACATTTTATTAGGCTCCAGCTCCCAGCACCTGCTCTTCCAGGTAATCAGTGGATGTTGAACACCGATTCTGCTGGGAGGTGAGACACATGTCAAATGTGCACCAAGCAAAGCAAGCGAACTCACCAGTTAACTAATTTACATTAGTCAGAAATTTTGCAAGTTGCAATGGTGCACTTAAGCACAATTGAGAAAACAATATTACTGTGAAGTTCTAATTCAAAAAACCCCAGGCGGGATTGCCCGGGTCCTTTCTGTGTGGAGTTTGCATGTTCTCCCAGTGTGTTTTTTAGGGGTGCTCTGGCTTCCTCCCACCACAAAGATATGCACTGCAAGATTGGAGATACTTAATTGCCCCCTGGGTGTGAGTGTGTATGAGTAGGTTTGTCTGTTGTCTGCCCTGTGATGGACTGGCGACCTGTCTTTTGCTTTTCACACTGTGAGAAATTCCACCTCTGCCGTGACCCTAATCAAGACCATCGGCTAAGAAAATGAGTGAGTGAGAGTGTTTAACTTTTTGATGCTCCCCAAAAATGAATACCTAATATAACATCTGAAAACTCCATCTTACTTATACCATTTCTGTCAACACGGTATACAGTCTTACAGAACAAAATAACAGGAAGGATTCCAAACTTTCGAAAACTAGTCTATATTCAATAATATATTTTTCATATGGGCCTTGACCAAAATGATCCTCATAAGCAAACAGGGTTCTGCTGAGAACATCAGTCATTTTTTTTTTGTCTGTGAATGGAGAAATGTACACAATGCATGTAAATCACAACATTGGCTGGATGTATACTAACCCTGATTCCGAATGGATTGATGGATAAACGGAGACAAGAATTCCTAGTTAGTTATGTTCCTAGTTATAGTCAAATAAACACAGTAATTCCTGTAAATATCTATTTCATTTGGATCTATTCCAAGCAGCTGGCACTTGGCCATACAGCTAAGGTTAAAGAGGTTAGCTAGAATTGGCACACACACACACACCTTGCATGGTGGCACTTGGTTGCCAAGTAACATTTCCTGGTTAAAATGCTATGCCTAAACCCAGGCACATTGAAAAAAACACCAACAAATCATGAATGACAGCTAAATTGAACATCAGAAAACTACATCTTGTTGTTACTTATAGCCTGAATCATCACCTTCTGGAGTTTGTGGATCTTGAGTGAAATCAGGTTTTTCCCTACTGTGAAGCAACTTATTTGATTCATCTTTTGAGTGCATGGTCCAATTTACTTTGTTAAACTGCCCTAAGATAAATAGTCACATGCATATATTGATCCAGTAATTTAATGACACAATGAACACTGCAGCATCCCTGGACACCATTAAAAACCCTGACCAGGACAACTAACTAATGAGAATGAGAAGCTGGAGGCAAAGTCAAGAAGCAAAAATGCTGTATTAGCCCACACCTTGTCCCAGGGCAGAACCGGAAGACTTTCTGTCACTGTATGCTATGACGTGATAACGGGGAAACTCAACCTGTTCTTCACCTTCACGTTTTGCACCAAGGGGGACTCCCATAAGGAAGACCAGAAAAAAGGCCAGTTTCACTTTTTGTAAGCCTCACAGGTGTGGTGCACCTGCTACAGCATCCTTTCTGTATAAAAGCACCATCTCTCAGCATGGCTCAGCATCACACCTGCATCCAGACAACATTGTCTTCAGAGAGAGAAGATACGAGTACAGGTAAGTCCAAAACCTTTTAAGAAATGCAAAAGTAGGCTATTAAAAAAATGGTTAATCCATGAACATATTACAGTAAAATACTTCAAATTATTCCGTATGCAGCAGGGTATGCAATAATAAGATTATTCTGTTGCTAATTATTTCTGATTTGCCAGATCCCAAAGGTCCAGAAATGATGACCGTGGTCAGAATTTTCATCATCAGCAGCTTGCTGTCTCTCCTTGAGGCTCATAAACAGTGTGCTCAGCGTGTGAGATGGGGAAGCCTCTATGAGGCTTTGGCAAGCATGGTAATTATGAACTTTGCAAATACCGTCTTATCTCTAAAGGTTGGTTCTGGGTAAACTTATAAAGAGTGCCTTTTTTGTGTGTGTTTTTTGCAGAGCACAGATATCTCTGGGGTTTGTGCACAACACTACAACATAGACAGTCTTTGTGATCCAGCACATATGCTAAATCAGGTGAGGGGTTAAAGCTATTTCCCTGTTCACTTCTAGCATGCAGGGGAAAAGTCTGAAAAGGAAACGCATTATATGTTTGTTTTCATGATGAACTCAGGTGGAGCTCAGTGCTATCTTGATGGTTGACGTCATGAAGAAAGCAGAGTCGATTTACAGGAAAAATCCAAACCCGCAGAAATTCATTCAGGGACTTCAACACACTCGAGACACACTTACAGCTTGTGTAAGTGCTATCAGCAAAGTATTATTAATATGTATTAATATGTATTAACCCTAACCCTAACCCTAGGTCATCAAAGTCTGTATTCTGTATTTGATAACTCTATCTGTCTGTCTGTCTGTCTGTCTATCTCTCTGTCTATTTTCTAGGCTCATCATGCACATGACACTGACCATGAACCTGTAGCAGTTTGCTTCAACAAACTAGATGCTTTTCTTCACGATAACACGGTAAGACTTTTCACCCTTTCCGAGGTGTTTCTTTGACTTGCATGAAAAAAGTCCTACGAGTGCAAGAATATCCTACATGACCTTTTTTCCTTGCATGTCTTCAGGCTCATATTGGCTGTGCGTGGGAGATTGTTAATGCCAAAATGAGGGAACTTCTTCAGCGACTGGAGAAACGCACTCACATGCGAAGACGCTGAGCATTTCTGTATCCGGTTAAAGCATTATTGTTAGGCCGAATTGTTTCGATTATGAATGTGTTCACATGGACTCAACTTGAATATTTAAACTCCATTTCATGCACAGTCCTATGCAAATGTATGGAAACACTGGTCACTTTATGCAAGAGATCACATTCTCTGCATGACACACTTAATTATGGCAATTTCTGCTTATTTTACAGATTTAGTTTCGTTGTTGTTTTAGAATTTAATGTTATATTTAAAATGAGACATCACATTTGCATAGGGGACATGCTATGTCTTATTTGTACCTTAAAATATGTACTTAGAAAGATAATGACTAGGGCAACCAAACTTGAGGTCTGACACTTGAGGTCTAAATCTCCAAACCTTTCACTAAGCTGAGCCTTATCTGTACATTTAATCTTAAAATATGATTTTTTTTAAAATTTGTTTATAAAGCTGTGTCTGTTTTTAAATGATTTTTGATCATGTGGTTACATGGATTTGACTTGGATATTTAAACCCAAACAAATAAAATGTGTTTTTTATTCTTATCGATGGTGTATTTCATGCAGCTCATAAGGTGTTTATTTTTTATTTGTTTTTGTTTTATTTCAATTCTGTTTTCAAGAAGTTCATAAGGCCAAATTTAAAAAAGGCCGACATTTTCAGTACTATCACATCCAAAAAACCTTAAGCTTAATCTTAATTTCCTATTAATTTCTTCAAAAAAGCATTCTATTCTTACTCAGAAGACATGTGTACGGGTGAAAAAATGAAAGAATTTATGAAGCAGCGTAAAAGCTTTACTGCCATCATGTGGAGAACTTAGGAAGGCCAGTGCTCAGAGTCCTGGATGTTATAAACAAAGCTCTATCTGGACTATATGTATTATAACCGTGTTCATTGATCACTTGTTTGCCATTTTGTCTTTGGAAAATAAAGCTGCTTTTCTAGACGATTAGTCTGATCCACACTTGGAAACATCAAAGAAACATCAAAGTGTTGATTGAAATAGTCTGGCAGCATTCAAGTTTGATTCATGTAAAGCCTGCTTTGGTGTTTGGCAATCACTGTCCCATGTCTATGGTGGAAGAGCCCCTGCTATCATCTCAGTATTGATTACAGACCTCACCAAACTGTGTGCATGAACTCTATACTGCGTCCCGCTGTCCCGCTGAGTCCTGCTGGTGTTCAAGACAAATTCCAGTGCATTTCTACACCTGTCTGTCATTTCTGCTTTTCCTTGTTATCAGGTTGTTTATGAAGGTCCCTAGAACATTTGGACCCACTTAACATCAGTTTGCATTCACTCTTGCGTTTCACTCCTTCTCTGAGTCTTCTTATCCTCACACAGGAAAGATCCGTGAATACGTATTAAGTACCAGAAGAGTTTAGTTTGAAGGCTTTTGTTGAGATGTAATTATGCTTAACTCATTTATCTTAAATTTACATGTATATATTAGATGCTTTCATTCAATTTGATTTACAAGTAGGAGGAAAGTTACAGTGTGGTGAGAAACCTATGAATAAGCACCAACTAATAAATGTGTTCAACAGGCCTAGGGGGGAAAAGGAAGCAAAGTTGTCTTTCAAAAGAAGAGCAGATCAGGTAGAGAAGAACACGTTAGGTTCTTCTGTTAGTAGGTTAGGAGAGAAGGATCTTGGATGATGTTTGACTTCAAGAGATTCCTGACTATGTTTAGGGATGCTCCAGCTTTGATGGCAGATGGAGATGGTATTTTGTAGCAACAACCCATGAACCACAAATGAAAGGAGATTATTGTGATAATTGATAATATGAATATTGATAATTGGTCAGTCTTTATTTTATCCTTGTGTATATGTGAATGTGTTAAGGACTATTTTGTCATTGTGGGCGTCACAGCATTGTCAACTTTAAGGTCATATCTGGCACACAGGGAGCAGCGTTGGGGGTGGTACCTTGCTCAAGGGAATCTTGGTTTGTGGTTCTGAAACTGAGCAGGGCTGAGTGAAAGCTTTTTGAGCAGAGGTGTTATCCCAGCCAGTTAGAATGTGTTTGGAAACATTCTAACACAAGTGAAGTATTTATCACATGCATGAGTGCCGGTACAATGGTAGTGGATACAGCTTGGAGGAGACTGGTGGGAATGGAGTTTGGCTGGCACAGAGGCCCACTTTGGGAGGCATACAAAGGAGCAAATGAAAGCATGGTCAGAAAATTGCAGAGGTGTGACTGGGAGAGTTTGGGGAGGTTCATATGACCAAGAAATAATTGTGGTCAGCAGTGTTCAGGAATCAAAGTCAATGAAGTCTCAAGCTCATCTAAAAAAACAGCCTTCGTCTGGGTGGATGCTAAATGCCAACCACATGGACTTTCAGAGCACTCACCATAACAGCGTGGTCCTCAAAAGGGATTTATGCCCACTGCTGCATGTGTTTGTGGGTTAAATGCAGAGGCTGTGTTTCGTTGTGGTTCACTGAACCCCACCAAAATTACACCTCTGCATTTTACCCATACACTCACATGCAACAGGGGGCAGGTTTTCTAAGCATCCGGGGAGCAGTGATGGGGGTGGTAGCTTGCTCAAGGGTACCTCAAGGCAAACTACTGGTCCCTGGGCCCTAATCCCTAGGCCACTAGGCCACCGCTGCCATATGTTGTGCTGTGTTTCACCATGACAAGTTGTCACTTTCACTCAAATGGGAAAAAGTATAGGTGGTGGATAGATTCTTAGTCACTTTAAATTTTATAACCACTTTATAACTTTTTAACCTTCCAACATTTTTATCATTCTATTCTATTTTTTTTACTGACTTGTCCATAAACTGTAAATCTAGATAGATAGACAGAAACACAATTATATGCTAGAATATGACCAAGGTCACTACAATTACAAAAGCATCTGAGATTATGGTTAGCAATATACACGCTGTTAATCTTTATCAGTCCTATGCAATACAGGTTATTGCATAAACTGGACATAAACTGTCCCCCAGTGTTGTCTCTTCTTTCTCAACCAAATAAAAGTCCTGTCTTTGCCCAAAGCAAATCCCTCCAAATGGCCAAGATACTTTACGTGAGTATGACTGCCATTGTATTCTCTCAAGTTTCAGAAGTTTCAGAACCAGAGAGCTCATAATTGAGGTTCCCATGGTGTCATTTTACCATCACTGATCCCAGGAAGCCTCAGTATGAATTAGAGCTGAACATGGAACAGCAGGATGCAGCAAGTAAAATGTTAACCAAACAGAATTCAACATTATGCTTTCATTCATGGCCTTTAGGTGGAGCTATTCAGCTCCAGACTTCAGATTTCAACTAATCGAAATTACCTTCTCTGTGTTTGATGAGGAATGCAAAATACCACCCTTGTGATTTCTGGGATCACCCTACCAGTGGAGAACAATGAACCTCAGATCAAAATACTTAAAGATGCTACAGTAGCTGGACTTATATAAGTTAAATCTGGACAATAAAGACATATATATATATATTTTTTTTATTAAAACAACATTTCTCTGGAATTAAAAGTACTTGATGGATGTAAAATCCCCATCCATTCAGTCCATAACCTGCATAAATAGCCAAGTTAACATGAATCTCATATTAAATAAATCTGCGTACACTCTACTCCTTGCTTAGCCCTTCCCAGTTTTGCCCATAACATTGAAGTTATAAGGAGTGTTTTAACCCAATGATTCTAAGTGAGCTGCAACATACAGCAGCCAGTTATAAAAGAGGCAATTTGCATATATCAGCCTTAAAGACACCATAACATAAACAGTTGTTTAATTCTAATGGATGGACAGATCACCTACTTAAAATGCAGTATCAGTATTGCATAGGACTGATAAAGATTAACAGAGGGTATATTGCTAAGCATAATCTCAGATTCTTTGTAATTGTGGTGGCATTTTTCATGTCTAGATTTACAGTTACCAGACACTCTTATCCAAAGTGACTTACATATTCTAAGCAGTCCCCCTTGAACAACTTAAGGGTTAATGGTTTTGCTCAGGGTCCCTGTGAGGGTAGTGCTGGAGGCGGGATTTGAACCTGTGACCTCCTGGGCTGTACACGAATATCCTACCACCACCACCCTGTCTACATAGTGATCTATCTATCTGCCTGCCTGTCTGTCTGCCTGCCTGTCTGTCTGCCTGTCTGTCTGCCTGCCAGCCTGCATATCTATCTATCTATCTACCTATCTATCTATCTATCTATCTATCTATCTAAATTGTAAATTTTAGCATGTTTGAATAAAAGCTGTTAACCAAAGTGCAATTAAATACAGCTGGACCAATAAAAGGAGAATAAAAGGTGAAAAGTGAGTTAGGAAATAAAACAAGAAATTAAATAAACCAATAAACTAAGGAAGCAATAAGTTATAGAGGACACAACCAACTGCTAATCAGCAACTCAGAAACAAACAGACGGCTGAATATAAAGTCTTTAAAAGGTCTGACGAAAAAGACAGGTTTGTAAATTGGGCCTAAAAATATCTGTTGTGGGGGTTGACTGAAGACTGAAGACGATCCATAGTCTTGGAGCAGCTACAGAAAAGGCCTGGTCACCTTCAGGCCTCGAATAAGAGGGTAGAACATCTAAAAATATCTGAATAGAGGATCGAAGGGCTTGAGCGTTTAAACAGATACAGATATATCGTAAATATCACAATCTTACCCCAAACGTGATCAGTCAGCCAACTCAGGCTTAGTATCTGAAGTTTGTTTGTGGCAATGAGGAGTAAATGAGTAAAATAGATTTTTTTCAGCAAACTATTTCATTAAAAGCTCAGAAGCCCACGAGCTGATACACTACAAAGATCTTCCAACCCCCAACCCTCTGTTCCTCCCCAGCCTTCAGCCGTTCCCGAGGGATTCTGTACCAAAGTAATCAGATAAAACACTAACTTTCACCTTCATTGAGGGCTTGGATGCTTGCAGTGTGTCATTTTTAGCAAAAGAGATTCATAAATCATATTGATTTTTTTTTTTTTATATCTCTCTGTCAAATCAAAATCAATAAAAATAATAATGATAAACTTACAGCTATGAGGTCTACAAGCACAGGACCCAGTGGCTTCATTATGCATGATCATCATCCATGCATGGTTGTATACACACTAATCTCCTCCATTTAAACTTTTTGTCTACTTTTTATAATTTGCGAAGCTAATTTGTGCTTTACTCCCAAAAAACCCTAGACAGTCTGGGGAACTGACATCTCCATTGTCTTAATGAAATCATATAAACATAAACTAGATTACAAATCAATAAAGTCAACCGAGAAGCACCACCAATGCAAAGATATGAATGCGGACGTGTATGGATGTATGGGTGTGTGTTCACATTAACGGGTCATTTCCTCTGTGAGTGAAGAATGAAGCCTCAGCCTCTGCCTATAGTGCATTGTGTCCTTTTTTAATTGTGTAGATTCAGGATAATGTATTTTGTCTGGGAATGCGCTTAATGACAGCAGCACTGGTTTGAGTCTGTCTGGAAAAAATGAAACAGCTATGTGTTACTCTCAAAAAGGAAGTCTGTTCACCCCTGACGAGATCTGATGGGTTTTTCCAGGTGGAAGTGTCAAGAGAACGTCAGCTGTGGCTTCCAATTTGAGATGAGACAACAGCTCCAGGTATGCTTGCATCGTCTGCTTTTTTCCCTTTTTTTTTCTCGTGGGGGTCTAGGATTACATCCAAATATCAGATTTAGAGACCATCCTTAAAAATAAAATATTTAAAAGTAAAATGGGTCACTCTGATCCACATCAGCATGTGTGATTAGGTCATGCCCCTTTTGTATGCACTTTTGAATTTGCCCTTTATTGTATAATGGGAATAAAATGAACTTTATTTTTAACAAAACTAGATTCCATGTCTTCTGCTACAACAGACCATCGTTCACATTCATTTCCTGCTGGATGTCAGGGCAGGGCTACATGTTACATAAGATCATTTCTAAACCCACATGATCTAAAGATCTTAAACTTTCCTAATTGTGAAAAGCCCATTTTTAGTTCCTGAATTACATGACCGTCATCTAAACCCAAGCTTTGCATTAAAGAAAAGACAGCGACGACCTCAATGACCTTAATCACTGCTCCCCCTGCTGGTTTGCCCTGGTCATACCTGTGGCTCCATTTTAGACGTGTCCAAGAACAGGACTTCCATACTGTGTTGTCCTTCACTTGTCCTCTTTTGTGATGTCTTGGTATCAGGTTAACAGATTGCTGTAATATCACCCAAATTCCTGAAAGCCTCAGTTGAGGAGTGTGGATAGAAGGGCTGCAGTGCTGATAGTAGGAGGTTATAGAAGGCCACAGATGTTAGAAAGGCCATTTTTGAAACATAAAACAATAAAAATTCTAAAGTAATCTAACCATTCAGCTGAGAACGTTATATGGAGTTCATTACACAACCATGAAGATCTTCCGATTGGTCCTAAAAAGGCAGCACGCATGCGTATATTGGCTGTGGTCTAGTGGTGGGTACTTGCCTATGGCCCTATGGTTCAAGAGGTCACAGGTTCGAATCCCACCTCTAGCACTACCACCACTGGGTCCCTGAGCAAGACCCTTAACCCTGAGTGTCTCCAGGGGGACTGTCCCTGTAATTAGGACATGGAAGTCACTCTGGATAAGAGCGTCTGCTAAATGCCACAAATGCATAAATTTGTATTGTGTTTTCATACAAAGGCCAGGAGTGCATCAAACAAGTTAGGCAGCAACCAACCATTCTCTTCTAAGATTCTGTCTTTATTTCTTCACCAATAACCACGGTAGGAGGACCTAAGCTCCACGGGCTGTGAATAGTTTCTTTAAGTTGATTGTACATCACTTTAGTTTAGAGACTTTCTGACTGACTGAGGAATAAAGTGACTTATAAGACTGCTTTTCTCAAATGATCACTGGATTTTCGTATGTTTAATTTCTTAGAAGTCAGCATTAAGCATGTCCTGGATACTATACTAAATTACTATGTCTGTGATAAAAAATGTATATCACCACAGCCCAGCAGCATCTGCCAAATGGCAGCATGCAGTTTGGTGGCAAGTTAAATTGTGTAGACGTAATTTAATCCGAGAGAGAATTTCAGGGAATGCAGTTTGCTGTTGTTCGCAGCTGTCCTGCCAGGAGTTCAGAAAGTCTACAGGAGGCCAGGCTTTTTCTGATGAGCTCAGCTTCTCTGATCACATGGATGACCTGTAGGTTTTGGTTTAATCTTATGTTCCTTCCTGCTATTAAATCCATTCAGCCCTAATTTGAGAGGGATGGTTTGCTAAATAGGATGTGTATATATGGTTCCGTGTCACAGCCATTTCTTCCTGTCCTCTGTATCTTCCTCCTTTAAAACCGACAACCTGCATGTCCTCTCTCACCACGTCCATAAACCTCCTCTTTGGTCTTGCTCTTCTCCTCTTTCCTAACAGCTCCATCTTCAACATCATCCTCCCAATATAATCCTCGTCTCTCCTCTGGACATGTCCAAACCAACGCAACTTTGCTTCTCTAACCTTGTCTCCAAACCTGAGCTGTCCATCTAATATACTCATTTCTAATCCTGTCCATCCTTGTCACACCCAATGAAAAAAGCCAGCTCTGCTGCCTGTGTTTTTGTCAGCGGCACTGTCTCCAACCCATATTTGACACTGGTCACACGAGCGTCCCATATATATATATGTATGTGTGTGTGTGTGTGTGTGTGTGTGTATGTATATATATATATATATATATATATATATATATATATATATACATATACATACATACATATATATATATATATATATATATATATATACACATATACACATACATACATACACACACACACACACACACATATATATATATATATATGTTGCTAAAACTTCAAACATTAAATTGATATTACTGTTTTCTCTGGTCTGATTTATTGCTCTTATATATTTAATCATTTGTTTTTATTATTATTATTATTATCTTAAGGATTAATGAAGCCTATATGTTTAAAATGACAATAAAACCATTTCTGTTCTATTATATCGAAGTGCATTCTTCTGCTCTGTTTCATTGTATTCAACTTCTTTCTTTGATATAGTTTTCTATTTTAATGGGCTCTTTTAATTTCTACACATTACATTTAAGTATCTTGGCCTTTCTGCTTTAAGCCATGTCCCTTATTTTTTAAGGACAGGTCCACATTATGATCTTTAATCTGCCCACCTGCAGCCAAATCCCCCAGGTTTAATCACACGCAGATGCAGCCCCATCATACATGTAGGCATATTCCTAGCCCCGCCCATATCCTTCCCTAGGCTGCCATTGGACCGAATAAACGTGATCTGGCTCGCCATTGGGCGATGTGGCTGTCAATCCGGATGATGGGCAGGGCGTGGAGGACGTGCCAGATAGAGTGAGACAGGAAAAAGGAGGAGGGACAGCGTCCCTTTACCGGCACGACTTTTACTTCCACCTCCGCTTCTTTCTCCGCGTTTCACTCCGCGCGCCGTGTGTGTCTGTGTATGTGTGTGTGTGTGTGTGTGTGTGAGGTGTGATCATGGCTCAGCCGGACACCAAGAGGTTTTTTGAGAATCTCACCGGAGCAGGAAAAGCCATCGCAGTGCTGACGAGCGGAGGAGATGCTCAAGGTAACTGTGTGTGTGTGTGTGTGTGTGTGTGGACGTGCTCAATGACATTGCCTCAGCTCCTAGAGGGCAAAAGAGAAAGATGATGGTTCTGTCCATCCTAGAAAGATCAGTTTCTAATAACATAAAAAAAAATGTCATTAAACAGAGTGTTAAACATACTGAAGACGTTAGTCTGCTCATGTTCCTGATCTTCTCTAAGCCACGAAACTGAATTCGGTCCTTCTGATGAGAATTTTCCGTTCCACCTTAAATGATGCAGCGCTTATATTCATCCAGAATTAAAACGCTGCACCATTTAAGGTGGAACGGAGAATTCCATGTACGTATAAAGCTTCAGCTTCAATCTGCCAACCCGGATTTTTTTCCAGGCCTGCCCTGATGACTAATCCCCGCACTGATCATCTGAAATTAAATATCATCAGAGGTAGAGAACCAGGTCCATAGAGTGTTAAATCCGCGCCAGGATTTTGTTCCGACCGCCTGATTCCTTCGTGGAGCTCAAGCCGCAAGTCAGGTAGTTCATGTTGTTTGAGTGAAATCCCGGACTGGATTCACAACATCTGGACCTGGATTTTGCGCCTCTGTCTAGAACGACAGAATAAATAAAGATCTTGGACCTTTTTTAGATCGATGGTGCCAAAATGATCCCTTGTGTGTGAGGTTAGGTGCGTGTCCTTGTGTGTACAAGCCCAATTTCATCCTCAAGGATGCCTGTCAGTGCACCCCCCCCACACACACACACACTCCTCTGCATTGCGGAGCGTCTCTCTTCTTCCTAGTCACGCGCCGAACCGGCTCACGAGCCAGAAGCCTTTTCACGTCTTGCATCTTTACAGTTTATTTTCTTCCTTCATCAAAGGGATCTTAGCTTAAGTGGCAACCAGGAAGCTGCTCATTGCTGTGTTGCGGTCTCTCGCGCATGCGCAGTGGAGGCCACGCTAGAGCATTGAGTGTGTGTGGTTGATGACTAAGACTGAGACTCATCTCTCGTCGGGATGACGTCAGAGGAATTCCGTGATGATGCCACTGTGCATCAGTGTGCGTGTGTGTGCGTGTGTTGAGGGGTTAGGCAGAGCACATGTGAGCTGAGCTCTGGTGTGACTGTACACACTGGAGTGTTGGGTTACCTGTGTTTTAGCTCAGGAGTCTCAGGTGTGCTACAGTAACCTGATACCCTCAGTGTGCTCAACACAGCAGTGGAGGATTATAGGATAAGGATAAGGATATATAATATTGTTACTTTTGCAATTGAATTTAATTTGCATATATATGCATATTTAAATTACACACATGTGTGTAAATCATATGTATACATAATGCATATATTGCAGTAGCATCAGTATAGACCGAATATTAGACGCATACAGACTGGACATGGAATATGACTCAGCCTTTGTTCACCATTAGCACTTTTGCCCCTGGGGCAATAGCTGAGCTGGTTCTGATATGATGCAAAACCTGTGGTATTGTACTGTAAACTCAGGGACTGGCTCAGGCATGTTAAAGATGGACATTTTTTTCGCAGGGGTTTGTCAGCAGGTCCTATGAATGAATCTACAGTCATTATAAGGTTCACCAGAGTTTCATCAGAGCACTGTCCTTTTCTAACACAGCTTCTGAATTACCGCACATTTGATCTGAAACAGCCGTGGATTAGTTTACATGCTCGGTTACGTGACTCCAGGCTCGCAGCGCATGGCGTGAAGGTCTGGCTAAAGCTTTCCATTAAAAGTTCCCTGTGAATAAATGTGGTTTACATGCAGACATGGGGAGTGCTCTGAAAGGAATCATGCTCAGGACCTTTGTTCTAAAAAAGGAGGTTTTCTTGCATCTGTCAGCCAGAAAGTAAGATACTACATGTTTGAATAAATAAGGAACTGGGAGTTTCCCCGTTTCATTTGGGGCAAATCTGCAGGCCTCTTATGTCTTCTGTGTTAATGAGCAGACAGCTCCCACACAGAGGAGGCTTTGGGAAGAACCCTTCTCTCTCATGTCAATTTCTCAGCACTTTATATGAGTAAGACTTTCACATTTTCTAAGCCTCTCTGGAGGAGATGTATTGAAATGCGTTTGAAATGTGTTGATATTCTACTACATGCGTTGGAATGTCCATAATGAGGATTTTGAAAGCTGACATGGGGATAAATTTGTCCAGTTTCCATTTATTTATTTAATTTTTTTGCAGGCCAAAATTTAAATAATACTTGCCCTCTGCAGTCTTGTGTTTGTGCGCACTCAGACATGGGCAGTGTGTATTGATTGGAGTTCTGTGGAGGTTCGATAAGATCACTAATGGACTTCTGTAGGTCTCGGGCATCTTCAGGGCCCCAGCAGGGACCCAATCAATCAGGAAGGAACTCAAGTCGAGTGAGGAAGCCGAGCTTGGGCTCAGCGATTGGGGGATAGCAAGCCGGTTGTGCTCTCCTGGACTCCTGGGCGTGGATGGCCGTGGCATCTCTAGGAATCGATGCGCAATCTCTGGAAGACAGCTGTCCCGCTCAGGGGTCTCAGTCTGCCCATGCACTGTGAAAAAAAATGCCCCAAGACTGACTGTGGCACATTTGCGTCATGGACTAATGAGGGTGATGATGCTGTAGGGTGTGATTGTCCCTGTTGTTTAAACAAATAAAGTACATAAATGTGCTGACAGCACTTGTAGCCAAAGATAGTCAATAGTACAAATTGTACAAAGCACATACAAACACTGTGTGTCCAAAAGTATTAAGACAATCCTTTTATTGAATTGCTCACAGACTTTCTAATATCTGTGAAGAAAATCCTGCCAAAAGAAAGGGATGGACACCATTCTGTTCTTTTAACCATATTGTTGATCCTAGATGTTCCTCCTAATCGTCCAGCAACAGGGCAGCAGTGGTCTGGAGGTTAGGGATTAAACCTAGAGGACTAGATGGTCGTGGGTTGGAGCCTGAGACCAGTAGGATACCCTTGGGTACCTTGAACAAGGTGCCGTCCCGATAACTGCTCCCACATAATGACGAGTAGTCACTTTCACTTCTCTTTTCTTCATTTCCTGATTCACTAATGCTCTTATGGCTGAATGCAATGGAGCCCTTGATTCCCGGAAGATTACAGGCCATTACTTCAGCTAAAAGGAGCAAATTTCTTGGTTATACAGCTTGATTTCAGGAAAGAATCAGAGCAATTAGTGTAAAAGACACATCTAGTAATTGACTGTGCATCTTAAAGTGAAGTCAGACTCATCAAAACCCGCTGATACTCCCTCCTTAACAGCAGTTTTGTGGTTTGGACCGCAGTTCTCATAATGGCACAGTTTCCTCATTGCATGACATGTTAAAAAATACTTTCTATGCATGCAAGTGTGCAGGAAGACTTCTGACTTCGGCTCATATGTTCATTGCAGTCACTGTCTTGAAGCTGCAGTTTCTGAAGAACCGACCGTTGCTGCCTGTTCTGTTTAGTCTGGGTTTGTCTCAGCATGTTGCTTAGTAACACCATTACACACCATCTACTATTTCAGTGGTGGGCACTTGGGCGAATGGTGTGAAGACAAACCTTTATACCATTATTTATACTTCCCTGTTTAAGACCGCTCTCCCATTTCAAGGGGGATGGCAGGCTGGTACTTATTTTCTCCTCTGCCTCTCAGACAAACCAGCAATTAACTTCCTCAGAGGTCTGAGGATGACAGAGTCAGGATAGAGGAGGAGCTTGGGTGAGTTTTACCAAACAAGGCAGGAAGAGAGAGAACTGAGAGAGACAGAAGGCGCGTGCACACACACACACACACACACACACACACATTATAAATTAAAGCCCTCCACACTCTCCAGAAGTCTGGTTCTTCAAAGGTTCTTGGTCTTTCATGATTCCTTTGGGAACTATGATGGCTGAATATTTGTAGTTCTTCACATTATTAAGTGTTTCTTCTTTTTTTTAACAGAGTTTTCTGTTTTTGTCACAAATCATAGAACCTCACAGAGATGAAACAGTTATGAAACCCTCTCACATTTTATCCAATGAACTAAAATTGAACCCCCACAATTATTCAAATATCAGTACCGCTGCCCATTCAGGGTAACCCCAGTGCCCTTCCTGCAGGCGAAATACGAGATGAGCCTACGTGACGGGGAAATGTTGTCATAAGCTTGCCAGCTCCAGGTTAGACACCTCTGAGTTTTATTACAACGATGAAATGTAGGGCTGGAGCCGCAGAGGTAAAAGGGTGGCCGTATTAAAGTAACCACCGGAAGGCAGTAACCACTCAATCTCATTTCAGTTATGCTCATGATTGACCATTTTATTGCTAGAAACATTCTATTTGCATGAGTTATTGCTCGATGCCCTGAATGGCCATGGTTTTCGCACTAAAAAGTGTTTTTTTAATTTTTTTATTTCAGGGATGAATGCAGCGGTACGGGCTGTGGTCCGAATGGGAATCTATGTTGGAGCCAAAGTTTACTTCATTCATGAGGTACGATTGTTTGTACTGTGCACATGCAATATTTATTGCAAATACAGAAGATGGGACGTAAGCAGAACTGTGGACGGGAAAGGACTTTAATCCAGTCGGACAAAGGACAGTTGCCATATATCAGTTATACAGTGTTTAATGTCCAGTTCAGACAGACAGGGATGTGAACTGTCGAGACACACTGTGTGCTGTGTGAAGCACTGCGTGAGATGGACAGACAAACGTCAAATCTGTTTGTTTCTGTTGTTTAATAAATAATTCATTCATTCATTCTGTTAAAACTGTTAAGAAGTGCTGCTTTTTTGATTCACTGAGGAAAGTGGGAAAGTTAGGGGTTGACAGTGATTAAATAACACATTTCAGATTCAATAATAAAAAAGAAAAGCTTAGATCCTTTAACAATACTGAAAAAGACATAAAAGAGAATGAACCTGAATCAGTGTTTATACAGTAAACCTCAGTTCTGAGTTATATCTCGATTTTACGGTATGATTTATAATAAAACACTTGTGTTGTGACATGGTGTAAAGTATCCTGGCACAAAAAGACTGGAGCCTAATTTCAGACATTCCAAGAGGAGCCACATGACCCACAATATTAGGTTTAAGGACGTTTTCTACAGCCGCTCGTTTTGCTCTGTATATAGAAGCCAGTCTCGAGGAGGATCCTGCGGTGCGGTCCGGTCCGATCCTTACTGCGTTAAATGGATTGTTTGGAGTTGTGCAGCTAATCGGTGCTGAGCCAGCAGGGGCTGTGTGTGTACGTGGGGGTCTTCACTCGTGTTTATATAACAGCCTCGCTCATACACACACACACACACACACACTCACACACTGACGGAAGAAAGCTTATGCCATGGCATTGATTCAGTGTCATGATCTAGGACTTTGAAATCACGTGCCGTTCTGTAGTTGACATTGATAGTAGGAGCTTGTTTTCTCTATGGGAAAACAATGACAATTTTAAAAGTGTCCTCACTGAGATAAAAAAAAAAAAAAAAAAAAAAAAAAACTCTTGTTCTAAGAGCTAGGAGATGTGAACATCTCTATATGTAAAGGAACGTTGCTCAATGTTTAACTGAGATAATAAGAAAAACTGAAAGAGACTGTTTGTCATTGTGAAACAGCACAGCACACCATGAACATCTTCTGCTTCCCCCCCACACACACACGCGCACTTGCAGCAGGTGGCAGCTATTTAAAGCAGCCGGGGAGCAGTGAAGGGAACGGTACCTTGCTCAAGGGCACCTCAGGGGAACCTACTGGTCTGGGATTCGAACCCACAACCTTCCAATCCTGGAGTCTAGTCCCTAACCACTAGCCAGCACTGCCCCACAAAGAACACAGCAAGTTTGGCTAAATGTGGTTCTGGCTTTCACTTTTTCTCGATTACAGTCGGTTCCTTTAATGAAACATCGTTTGCACTCTCGATGAATCAGATTAGCTTTTCCGTGCAGTGATAAACATGGACGATTATGTTATTAAAAAGCTCCACTGAACAGATTCTCAGAAAGGGAGAGTTACCACTCAAGTCGTTTTTGGGTGAATTCGAAAGTGCAGCCTTTAATAATTGTGTTCGTGTGTGTGTCTGTGTGTGTGTGTGTGTGTGTGTGTGTGTGTGGGTCTGCCTGTGTCTGCATGTACGTGCTGACCCACAGGGATATCAGGGTATGGTGGACGGGGGTGAAAACATAAAGGAGGCCACATGGGAGAGTGTGTCCAGCATGCTTCAAGTGGTGAGTGTCATGAGAAGCTAGTGGCCCTCATGGCTAAAAACACACACATCATATATATCCGCGTACGCAAACACTAGCGTGGCCACCAGGGCCAGAAACACATCAAACAAGAAGGTTACTGGTAACCATGGCAACCATTGCTGTCCTTAGACGGGGAAGCTCTGGAGAGGGATCTTTGTCTGCTGTTAAAGATTTAAAAAACTAGGATCTTCCTTTTTTAAAGGCTGCTCTGCAGCAGTTTAACCCATAAATGCCTGTCATTTGTAGTCTGTACTTAACTTGGGTCATGCTAGGAACAAGGCGGGATCACTGGCTGGGAGGTTGGGGTCAAATGTTGCTTTGAAGCATTGAAAATAAAGTTCAAATAAGAAACTGACTTATGCACACAGTTTGAGTCCATAAATTGAAGGTAACGAGAATCAAACAAGTCTGTAATTCTCTGCAGGGTGGCACTGTGATCGGCAGCGCACGGTGCAAAGAGTTCCGCACGCATGAGGGACGTCTGAAGGCCGCCCATAACCTGGTGCAGCGCGGCATCACCAACCTTTGTGTGATCGGGGGAGACGGCAGTCTTACAGGGGCAAACCTCTTCAGGGAGGAGTGGAGCGGACTATTGGCTGAACTTTTACAGCAGGGTATGCGCCGCAGTGTGCGTTAATGCAGCACATAAGATGCTCAGAAATAAACCCTGTTAGTCTCATATTGTGTTCACAGCTGATGTTGAGTCCATATTGCATGATCCACACTTGTCAATGAACAAGTCCAGTATTGCGCAGCCCTGGCGGTCACATATATCTTAGAGAGAGAATGAAAATGCTGAATAGCCATCCTGGGAACGGATAATGCTGCTAACTACATTTGCATTTACAGCATCTACTTAAACCTCAACCTTTTAATCCACAGCTGGGTATCTTGCCCCAAGGCTATCAACATCGCTTCGCTAGATCCCTGCTGAGAAGTCAGGTTTGTCTGGTTTACAGACCAGTGTGGATGCTATGTGAAGTGAAAATCTGAAAAGCAGCCCATATTCAGAATGTCTCATGTGATTTATTTATTTATTTATTTATTTATTTTTTCTAATTTCATCTTTAATCTGTGAACGTCTCCTATGGGAGCGGGTGAGAGTTTTGAGGGCAGGACCCTTGCAGCTCCCTCAGGAGATATCTCGAGAAATCTGCAACGATCCAGCATGCGGTTAATGAGAGCCGTGCGGGCAGTTTGATGGTTTTATTTGTTTTTAAAGCCCGTCCTCTCAGTCTGGGGAATGCTTGTGTGTTCGCATCTGGCTGGATGAAATGTCCTCCGGAGTGAAATGCAAGATTCTGTCTGTTCTCAATTAGTGGTGTGTAATCTTTCCCAGGGCTAATCGACGAGGATGCTGTACAGCAGTACACAGCACTGCACATCGTGGGTATGGTGGGATCCATCGACAATGACTTCTGCGGCACGGACATGACCATTGGGACAGACTCGGCTCTTCACAGAATCATCGAGGTGGTGGACGCCATCATGACCACCGCTCAGAGGTAAGTCACTGCCTTGATTAGCGCATTCTAAAGGCACATTAGTGTGAGTTCTATGTTCAGTGTATCGGTCCCAATCAACAGGAACCGCAACTGTGATCATTGATAATGATTTATGATGATGAACAGTGCTCCAATTATTTTTGGCCAAAATGTTCATTGTGAGTGTGTGCTATTCATGATTGTGTGAATTCATCCATTCAAACTTATCTATACAATCTAACTGAATCGTGATGACACACATGGTTTCGAGACATTGAAAGATCTCAGAGTCGGCTGTGTTCTCAGACTATGCTTCTGGGAGTAACCAGTTCAGCCTCGCTCTTTGAATGTCTGTAGGCTGTCGTTAGCTAATGAGCTGGGCGGTAGTTCTCGAGCAGGCTTTCTCAGTTTGCCAGGTAACACAACCCCAAAGTTAAACGTCGTCCAGTAAGAATGTCCCCCAGCTTTTTTATGCTTGTTGGACAAACTTGATGGGGGCAGTGGTGGCCTAGTGGTTAGGGAGTTGCCCTGCATCAGAAGATTGTGGGTTCGATTCCCTCACAAGTAGGTTGCTCTGAGGTACCCCTGAGCAAGGTACCGTCCCCATCACTGCTCCCCGGGCGCTTTCAATAGCTGCCCACTGCTGCACGGTGTTTGTGTGCATGGGTTAAAAGCAGAGGTCCAGTTTCGTTGTGGTTCACGCTTGCTGTGCTGTGACCTCGCAATGACAGGGGTTGTCACTTTCACTTTCACTTATCTCACCAAACTCAGAGATCCTGAAATACCTTTTAAGCCATGCTACCATAAAACCAGTTTAACCAGAAGAATGAAATTTTCCAGATTCCCACTGTTTAACGCACAGTCCACCATTGATGATATATGTTGATTTGTTTCATTTCAAGCCAGTCAGTCAGTCATTTTCTGGGCCGCTTGTCCTAATTAGGGTCGCGGGGGGGTGCTGGAGTCCATCCCAGCTCAGACAGGGCGAAGGACGGGGAAACACCCTGGACAGATCGCCAGCCTATGTTTCAAGCCATTAACTCTTTGTTTAAGTCTTATTGCTGAGCTGACATCTCTCCCGCATCCCGCACATTTTTATTGTACCATTGATTCTACATTATCCTACACATGATGAATAAAACCTCCTTCCTTTAACTGTTAGCCCTGCTGTATAATCTCATCTCTCTGCCATGAACCATGTTTGGACCTAATTCTGTAACGCTGCTTTGTGTGGTTTCAGCCATCAGAGGACGTTTGTTCTGGAGGTGATGGGCCGACACTGCGGGTAAGAAGAAGCAGTCTTCGAAAAAAAAACATTCTCAGTCTTATCAGTTTCATTAGTCACTCAGCAAAATGAAAGCTTTTACAGGGAGTGCTGCTTTTTCACAGCATCACAGTGACGGCGCTACATTTAGAGGCGTCCCTGAACATTCTGCACCTAAAATAACACCTCGTTCACATCCGAGCCCTCGACAGGGATCGGGAGAATGAATTTGTGTCTATGGTGTTTGTTATCTTGTATGTGTGGTGGCGCAGTTACCTGGCCCTGGTGAGCGCTCTGGCCTGTGGAGCCGACTGGGTTCTGATTCCCGAGATGCCCCCTGAGGACGGCTGGGAGGAGAAGATGTGCGAGAAACTCTCTGCGGTAAAAAAAATTAAAAAAAAACTACACCTTACTTTCATCTGCAATTTTTAACGTTGCCTTTCTTACAGCCGTATTTAAGGCTTTCATGTTTACTGCTTGATTTGATTGTAGAAGCTGTTGAGCTGGTAAGTGATATTACTCTGCAAAGAGTCTGGAAACCTTTTAAGAATGTTATTGGCAGACGTTTTGTAAAAGTACCTTAGCACCCTGCTGATTCACTAGCATTACATTATTAAATAGTAAATTATGAATCGCATTATTATTGCTACTAAACTTCCCCAATTAGGATTGAATGCAAAAAATATTGAATATAATTCCGATTGCAGCCCTGCGTTGAAATGATCACCAAATGAAATTGCAATTTTGATATAAAAACAATGAATTTTTGAACTTTTTATTTTTCTGTCACAGCAGGGCCCAAAAAATAAAAACAAAAGGTGTCAAATATTTTTCATATGACTTTTTGCAGTGTAGGTCCAGTTATTTTAAAACATGTATTTTTTGTTTTTAAAGTGATATTGTCATTAATGGTATCCTACTTGTATGTTTTATGCTGTTATCATGTCATGTGGAATTATGAATGTGTTCGTGACCCCAGACTCGATCCAGAGGTTCGAGGTTGAACATTATCATAGTGGCAGAAGGAGCCATTGACAGACATGGAAAAGCAATTACCTCTAGTAAAGTCAAAGATGTGAGTACTAGAAGGTGCTGTCAGGGGAGACCAAACGCATGGGGACCTGCAGGCGTGGAAGCAACTCTGATGTAAAAAAAAACGTAGCTATAATAACGTTTCAATAACATATTTAAGGACATAAAACATAGAAACTTGTCCTGCTTCAGGACCTTTCAGCTGGAGTGCTTCCGCAGTACGGTCTCCAACTTTGGAACCCCCTGACGCCCTATTTCTTGTCAGTTTTCTGTAATGTGTCTCTCACCCCCCTCCCAACGTAGAATCGAGCAGGAATGAAAAGGCTGAATATCATAATAGTGGCCGAGGGCGCCATTGATCGTAACAACAAGCCTATATCCGCAGAACGTATAAAGGATGTAAGTACATCAGGCTTGTTGGTGGCACAGCTCCTGCACTGACTTTTGGCGTCTGACCTCTTTAACCCTTTGTGTGGCTTCACTGTCTGGCTTTGACCTGTGTGGGAAGCACACGTCGTGTGTGGTAAGACGGCTGCAGTAAGCTCTACAGGTGTCTGGGTTAACTCTGGAGCTAACAGCAAGCTCAGCGCCCTCCTCTCGTCGCTCGTCCTCACCTGCCACACTGTTTGCCAGCATATCTACAGCACGGATGTGTTATACATACCTTGTGCTGGCTGCCTATCAAGCTAAGCGCGCTCAAAATATACTCTGTTACCCACTTCTGTCCGTTGAATCTACAATAGCAGCATTTTTCCCGTTTGATACGGGAAAAATGCAAACGATGAATAAATGACGTAGTTCCCATGCCCCAAATAATGAGTCTGAAGTACACTTCATTTGTATTGGAGCTTCAAGACGAGCTCACAGACTTGAGGGGTGATGGTGGTCTAGTGGTAGGATACTTGCCTGTGGACTGAGAGGTTCACAGGTTCGAATCCCACCTCCAGCACTACCACCATTGGGTTCCTGAGCAAAACCCTCAACCCCAAGTTGCTCCATGTCCCTGTTATCAGGAATTGGAAGTCGATTGATTGATTGGAAGTGGATAAGATCATCTGCTAAAGGGCATAAATGGGAATGAAACCAGGTGTTAGTCTCAAATAGATGTGCTTCTTGACATTGCTTGACATGCTTCTGTCTGTAAAAACGGACAAAATAGACCTAACGATGATTGTGAGGAAAGTGTGGTGATTTAGCCATGCTGTTAGACTTTTGTAGCTCCAATACAAACTTTAGATGTCAAAGTTGGACTTGTCCAATGGACTTCATTTGAATTATGAGGGAATGTGCAAATTTGATCTGAAAATCAGTCAACGTTCAGTTTGAAAAGCACTTTAAACCACATCCATGTCAGTGAAAAGATCCTGAACCATAACTGAAACATTGGTTGCCAGTCTCAGTCCTGATGAGCCCGTTCTGCACATATCTGTGCCTCCTGTTGGATAAAACACACCGTCAGGCTGTTAGAATAAGCAAATAAATGCACATGGTGCATGAGCTCTTCAGGGCTGGGACTGGGAATGTGCAGCACTGTTCTAGAACTAGATCCGAGCAGCACTATTGGCAGATTATCCTGTACATCTGTTCCACTGCGTCCAAATCTCAACCAGACTCAGTCCCAGCTAAACAGGCCTTGCAGGAGTGCAGCCTGTGTCCCTGTTGGTTACAGCAAACATGCTCCCATTGCTGTGTTAATGTTAAATTTAATAATTTGCATGTGCATGGCAGCTTTTTTAGTGAAGCTCTCTGCTCCTGCATGCCTCAGCATCTATGGTTTCTAATTTTCCATGCTGCCGTTTTCAGTGATTGCATAAATGATTTTCCCAGTTATGTCCTAAAAGTATAATCTCGGTAGTGTGCTGTCAATTTAGCAGATGTTTCAGTGGTGAATTTATTTGATTTTATCAAAGAATAAGGACTTCAAGGTTTTTTTTCCCTAATCTCTATCAGTGTCATGTGATGATAAGTTAAAGTTATTGGGTATTTCCGTATCTATTATTAGATTTGCTCAATATTTTCCATTTGGCTTCTCGTAGTATTTTCGGGAGGAGTGTAAATTTAATTTCTCTAGTCAATGTGCTCATCACACTGATAGAGATTATGTTTAAAGTATTCTAATTGAATTTAAGAAAGGGTTAACCAATAAAAATCAGCATCATTTACACTTTTTAATGCTTATTGCTTTTGGATTTTTGCTCACTTTTTTCAATCTAGCTGGTGGTCCACCGCTTGGGCTTTGATACCCGCGTGACTATCCTGGGCCACGTCCAGAGAGGAGGAACCCCGTCGGCCTTCGACAGAATCCTGGTGAGCGAGAGAGAGAGCGAGAGAGTGTAATGCCTGCTCTTCTGTGCTTACTGGGCATTTGGTGGGATAGCTGGTGCTTTCTGTCTAAGCACATTAGCAGATTTCGTGCCTGCATGTCACACATGCTTGGCTGTGGCAGCAGCAATGCAGGACTAAATCCTCCACCCGACCGAGCCTTTTCCACAGTGCCTCAAATCCAGAAGAAAAACAGAGCAAAGGCAGGCCGTGAGGCGGAAAGAGGGATTTGGAGACTTAATATTTACGGACACGTGCTCTGTCCTGAGCTCTGCCCTTTTATAGTTATTCTCAGTCTGATTGACTGAGTGAAGAAAGAAAGGTTGAAAAACAGCCACAAAGAAGAATTTGGGGAAAAATGTTACATTCCTTTCCATTTTTATTCATCTTAACTTGATATGCAGCCAAAAAAGGAAACCAAAAGAGGGCGCTGGCTTTACTTCTCATCTGTAGAGTAATTATTCAGTAAAAACCTGCTCATCGTCTGCGAATTATGATTCAAACTGTGCTTATTAGTCCCTTTTCTCAGTTGTTACATGTTACAAATGTAAAAACCTGTATACGGTCATATCAAAGCAATAGATGAAAGAAAACGATCTTTAATTTGTTCCTTTTTTCTGGATTGTTACCATAGTAACAGTATGTAATTAACCTAGATCTGAACAGGTTTGCTTCTCAGGCAGGCTAGAAGAAAAGCAATGACGAATGCTTGCCGGGTTGATTAAATGCGTGTTTGTATGTTCTGCAGGCCAGTCGTATGGGTGTGGAGGCCGTCCTGGCCCTGCTGGAGACCACAGCTAACACACCGGCCTGCGTCGTGTCTCTTTGTGGAAACCAGGCTGTGAGGTTGCCTCTCATGGAGTGTGTACAGATGGTACGTTCTGGATGTAGGCCAAGCCTAAGAAGTGCGTGACTGTGTGTGTGTGTGTGTGTGTGTGTGTGTGTGCGTGCATGTCTTCACACAGCCAGTCAGACAAGTTTGGTAGTTCAGCAACAGGCTGAGTTTTAGTTCGAGAAGCCACAGTGCGAATATTCTTATGTGTTTCTTCCCTTTCTTGAGCTGTTTATTTATAACAGATAAACTTTATTCATTAAGGCTCTTTATCCTTCTCGGAAACTAACGATCGTTTCTGGACATTATGCTGCAGTCTGTGGTCTGTGTTTATTTGCAGGGCCATTTTCCAATCTTTCTTTATTAATTACACAGGCTGGCATCGTAATGTTTCGAAACTTTATGCTGCAAAAGTCTTTCGAAGGCCATTTAATCTCACAATCGAAAGCTTGGTAACAGATAACATGGTGATTCCTGGATTTTTTTATTTTTTTAACTTTAAACCCGATAACGTTACGAGATATACAGCTTCCATCAAGTGCTGTGAGTGCTTTGGGTTGGTGAAAGCCAAGGGGAGGATCCAAACCCTGGCTCTCCTACCTACTGCCCGAGCATCTTTTAAGCCCCTGAGCAAGACCCTTAACCGCAAGACGCTCCAGGGAGACTTTTCCGGTCATTATGTAATGTACTTAGCACTGGATGAGATAAAAGAGTCTGTACTCTACGTCTTCTGCAGTGGGCGAAATGATTGCAATCTTTTTACTAGAATGTCAATTGCAATTTATTTGTGCTTTTTTTTATTTAATTTTTTTTCCCAATTTTGTTTTATAAAACGTCATTTTTTTCCAGGCTTGAACACTAAATGTAGCTTGTGATTAAGCTCTGCATTAATAGTTTTCTATTCTATCGTTTTTTTTTTTTTATTTTTCATTCTTCTATTTCAACTGTCAGTATTGCATAATATTAAAGCTTCTTATGACTTTAACTGAAAAAGTGTCTGAAGTGCAAACACTCTTGCCTCGTCCTAATAGACGCAGGAGGTCCAGAAGGCCATGGATGAGAAGAGGTTTGAAGAAGCTGTAAGACTCCGTGGCAGGTACAGTTTGCGATGGAATTATTTTTATTCATTTTTTTATTGTTATATATAGGTGACTTCATTCGGGGCAAGCAGGTTTTATTGTCATTTAATTCACGTACACAGAGACAAAACTTTCCTTCAACAACCGAAAGCTACACAGAGTGGAATAAAGTGTTCAATACAAGGTGACACAATGGTGTCCGGTGCATTCAAGCAGAGGCAGAACTGATTGTGGTCAGAGTTGTACTCTGTAGTTTACTGTAGCAGCAGTGGATTAAAGGGCAAAGTGCAAAGGACTTAAGAAAAGTGAAAGTGACTATTCTCATCATTGTGAGAACACAGCACAGTGAACCGCAATGTAATTGGATCTCTGCACTTAACACAGGCACACAAACCGTGCAGCAGGGGGCAGCTATGAAAGCGCCCGAGGAGCAGTGACTGGGACGGTACCTTGCTCATGAATCAAATTGTAATCAACCAAAGAGTTTTAGGGGCAGCGGTGGCCTAGTGGTTAGGGAGTTGTTCCTGGATTGGAAGATTGTGGGTTTGATTCCCTCAATCACCAGTAGGGTGCCCTGAGGTACCCTTGAGCAAGGTACCGTCCCCGTCACTGCCCCCTGCTGTATGGGTGAAACGCAGAGGTTGAATTTCGTCGTGCTGTGCTGCGTTCCACAATGACGAGGGTAGTCACTTTCACTTTAAGATGAACACTGAAGTTTTTTTTTGTTTGCTTTGTCTTGTACAGGAGTTTTGAGAACAATCTAAGGACCTACAAACTGCTGGCGCACCGTAAGCCGGAATCTGAACTTCCACACGTGAGTTTTCCTGTGATTCACAGCTTCCGGAGGAAGGTTGTGTTTGTTTAGCGTTCACAACGCCTCCCCCTGTGTCTCCCGGCCCCACGAGGCTGACTCACACCAGCAAGTGTGTTTTAATGTTGATCATCACTTCCTAACGTCTCGGGCACTGGTGTGTGATATTGGACACCAGCTGGTTTGGGGTGGGTTCAGTGACCTTGGATCAGTGTTGATGGTGTTTGACCTGCAGGCTAACTAAAGCCTGAACATTCATTCATTCGTTTCTCTTTGTTCTCTCTCTTTCCTCCTTCTGTCTTATTTTACTCTTTTGTTCCGTTCATCTTTCTCTTTCCGTCTTTTTTTTCTATTTTTTTCTGTCTGTCTTTTGTCCCTTGTCTTTTTCTCCCTCTCCTCCTCCTCCTCCCCCCTGCTCGCTCACACATTTTTCTTCTGCCTCTCTCTCTCTCTCTGTCTCGGCGTCTATCTCTCTCTGTCTCTCTCTCTGTCTATCTCTGTCTCTCACTCTCTCTCTGTCTCTTTCTCTCTCTCCCCCCCCCTCTCTTGCTCTCACATACATTTTTTTTTCTGCCTCTAATTCTTTTCTCCCTCCCTCTCTCTCTCTCTCTCTCTCCATTTTTTTTTTCTGATGACAGAAGAGCTAATATCACATTTTAGTGTGTGTGTGTGTGTGTGTGTGTGTGTGTGTGTGGTTACAGGCTTGTTGCATGTTAAGAGTGTGCAGTATTATAGTCTGCATTTAAAATGCAGCTTCAGGAGCCGATGTTATTTCTAGTCTAGTTTAACGGAGAAGCACTGCGTGAAAACCTTCTCATGAAAACGTTACTCTCACCTTCTGCAGATCAAACCTTCTAGTTTCTCTTTCTAGAAATCTTTTCTCTTCCTGATTTTATTTGAGAGGTTTTCTCTTATTTTATGCAGCTTCTGCAAACACAACTCTTGTAAGTGCCACATTACCTGGCCAGCACAGTCCTGATTCACATTCTGAAAGCTGCACCATTCCAGCACCTGACTCCCCGCTTACACCCGCTTATTCCTCAGAACAGAAATGACTCAGAAATCTGGACCTCTTCCAGAGTCTCCGATCATACTTTTGTGCCAAATGGAAAAAGGACAACAGAGAAGGGAACAGCGTTCTCATTTGATCCAGTTTGGACCCACCAGTCACAATATATCGAGCTGCTCTGCTTTTTGAGTTGCCAGGATTTTTGTTTATTAAATCTGTTGAAAAGATTAGCAAAGTTGCAAGCCAGGAACCCACGAGACGATGAGATCTTATCATCCGCCCACACTGATCAGCTGCCTTCAGCAGGAAGCTAATACGGCACGGCCTGCTGTGAAGGCATCAGTGATGAGTAGTGTCGACTAACGATGCCTGAGAAATAGATACTTGCTGATAAACTCTTCTGGGTATGATAAGATGATGTGCTGTTTAAACAGATCTCTTGAGTTTGATCACACGGAGGATGGATATGAAGTTGATTTAAGCTCTCTTGAGCTTATTGATCAGTTATCCATCTTCTGGCTTATTAGACAGAAATTCCATAGAAAAAGAGAACACTCAGAAAAATGGGTAGGGGTGAATATAAAAGTTTAAAGACTCCTAAAGTTTGTTGGTCACACGACCCAGCGTGAATATATCCCAGAATTACTCTATAAAATAAAAAAAAAAAAGAATTCTGAGCACAACAGAAGTGTGAATAAAATTAAATAAAATAAATCTTGATGAAAGCTGTATAGGTATAAAATACAGGTATATAATATGCTAAAATATGCAAATATTTAAAAAACTAAAGAAAAAAATGAAGAAAAAACTAAAAAAAATATTTATAAAAAATATGTAAATATGAATGGAGAGTTTGAGGTTGGGCTTTAATTAGTCCCAACTTCTTTAGTCTCATCGAAAAAGCCTCAACAAAAAAGCTACACTGAACATTCACAACTCGGATCATCTTTATCATTTTTCCACTGCAGAATCCAGAGCATTTTCATGTCTTCCTTTCTAAAAGGATTAAAATGTTAGTTTTGATTGGTAGAGTGTCTTGAGATTGTTCACCGCGTTCCAAATTATTATGCAAATGATATTTCTCCCTGCTTTTCCTAAATAGTCGATGCAAGTGACAGTCAGCATAATGTTCGAGTCATCAACCATTAGAGTGTTAAAGGACAAACTCCCAATCAGAACTGTGTGTTTTTTGCATTTCATAGCTTGTAAAGAACTGAAAATGGTCATTGGTTGAATTTGCAGCATTAGGAGGTCATAGCTACTGAAATCAAAAGCTATTTCAGTCAAAAACATCTTAACAGGTGAAGTTACAGAGGACCACTTGTTTGATAGCAGCTTCACAATTCTTGCATCCTTTGAACTTGTGAGTTTTCGGAGAGTTTCTGCTTGAATTTCTTTGCAAGATGTCAGAACAGCCTCCCAGAGCTGCTGTTTGGATGTGAACTGCCTTCCACCCTCATAGATCTTTTGCTTGAAGATGCTCCAAAGGTTCTCAGTAGGATTGAGGTCAGGGGAGGACGGGGGCCACACCATGAGTTTCTCTCCTTTTATGCCAATAGCAGCCAATGATGCAGAGGTGCTTGCAGCACCGAATGGTGCATTGTCATGCATGAAGATGATTTTGTTACGGAAAGCACGGTTCTTCTTTTCGTACCGTGGAAGAAAGTGGTCAGTCAGCAAAGGTCATTTTCACGCCTTCAGGGACCCTAAAGAGGCCGACCAGCTCTCTCCCCATGATTCCGGCCCAAAACATGATTCTGCACCTGCTTGCTGACGTCGCAGCCTCGTTGAGACACGGTGGCCGTCAACCAACCATCCAGTTGTTCAGTGAACAAGACTGTTTGAAAATGAGTCTTCATGAAGTTCTGAGCCCACTGCAGCCGTTTCTGCTTGTGAGCATTGGTTGGGGGTGGCCGAATAGAAGGTTTATGCATAACTGCAAGCCTCCGGAGGTCCTACACCGTGACGTTTGTGGTACTCCAACTGCACCAGCAGCTTCGCATACCTGTTTGCTGCTTTGTAATAGCATTTTAGCAGCTGCTCTCTTAATCCAATGTATCCTTAATCCTCACTGTGCCTTTATCTGCACAAACCCGTGTATGCTCTGACTCGGCCACAAATCTCTTAAGAGTTCGATGATCACGCTTCAGTTTTCGTGAAATATCTATGGTTTTGATACCTTGTCCAAGCAGAGATCCTCTTTCTTTCCCATATTGCTTGAAAATGGTACTTCTTCAGTAGTTTTTCCTTTAATTGGGCTCACCTGACAAACTAATGATCACAGGCGTCCCAGATTGATCTCAGTGATCCAAAGAGCCCTGAGACACAATACCATCCATGAGTTTAATTGAAAAACAAAATATTTAATCTTTATGACCCTTAAATACAATTTGCATAATAATTTGGAATGTGGTGTAGTGTTAGATGAGTCGGCAATGGAAGTTTGGTTTCTCAGAATTGTCACTTTGTAATCATCCTTTGTGCTTCTGTCCTTCAGAGCAACTTCAACGTGGCGGTGCTGAATGTTGGCGCTCCAGCGGCGGGCATGAACGCAGCCGTGCGCTCTGCGGTCCGAGTGGGCATCTCTGAGGGACACAAGATGTTCGCCATCAACGATGGCTTTGAGGGCTTCTATAAAGGACAGGTAAACACTCCACTCCACTACCTGCTCGGTGTAGATTTTAGTCTTTTAATGGTAAAATCTTTTTCAGAATAGTCTCATAAAATATGGAAATGTTTAAAAAATCATTAGAAAAAAAAGATGTCATTGTGAAACACAGCGCAACACAACAAAATTCAACCTCTATGTTTCACCCATACACACACGTGCAGCAGGGGACAGCTATCGAAAGTGCCCGGGGAGCAGTGACGGTACCTTGCTCAAGGGTACCTCAGGGCAACCTATTGGTCTGGGATTCGAACCCAGAACCTTGCATTCCTGGACCTTTTCAAATCTGCCACTAGAGGCCTTATAGTGTTGTGCAGATCACAGGAAATTGGAGAACTGAAGCTTTCCTTCTGCTGCTGTGTTTTTATCAGTGTATCTAAGATGCATGAGGTTTCCTTTATTCTGGTACACTTTCATCAGCATATTTCTATTCTTGCATTATTACGAGCAAAATGAAAACTTTGCCACCAGAACAAAGCATGTATTTTAGCGGTTTGTTTTTTTGGCTGGAATGGTGTTTTTATACAATTTTTGCAGATACATGCAGCTTGGTTGTCCAGAATTGTTGTTTCTGATTCAGCTTATTGTCCACATTAACGAGTCATTAATCAGGAAATACTAAACACACCCCCATTGCAGTTAGAATTTCTGCTTCCTTTCTTCTGCCACCAAACTTCAGTTAATGTCTTTAGTTTGCCTGCTAAATGCCTTCCGCTGCTTTCCAGCAGGGCTGCACTGCAATTTAAAAATGTCAAATCTTCTTCTTCTTCTTCTTCTTCTTCTGGCTGCTCCATTTTAGGGGTCGCCACAGCGCATCATTCGTCTCCATTTCTTTTTGTGCTCTGCATCTTCCTCCTTCAATCTTACCACCTGCATTTCCTCTCTCACAACATCCATGAACCTCCTCTTTGGTTCTCCTCTTTTCCTCTTTCCTGACAGCTCCATCCTCAACATCATCCTCCCAATATAATCCTCGTCTCTCCTCTGGACATGTCCAAACTAACGCAACCTTGCTTCTCTAACTTTGTCTCCAAAACGTTCATTTATGTTCAACAAAACCTTTCTAATCCTGTCCATCCTCGTCACGCCCTACGAAAATCTCAGCACCTTTAACTCTGACACCTCCAGCTTCGCTTCCTGTCTTATCATCAGTGCCACCGTCTCCAACCCATACAACATAGCTGGTCTCATTACTGTCCTGGTAACCTTCCCTTTCACTCTCGCTGGTACCCGTCTGTCACAAATCAAATTTCAAAATGTCAATTAAAGATTGAAATTGATCTGTTACGACTGAATCCTTACATACCAGCTCAAAGGAATTGAGGAAATTACAGCTACTGTACTGTAAGGCACTCCAGTGTCCTTCGAAGGCCTTCTCTGAATGAAAAGTGAGTGTAAACAAGGGTTTGGAGAAAAAGCCCTGAGCTGGAGCACAGAGCCGCTGCGCTGTGATCTCGGACCCCGTGAATCTGCTCTTTGCTAGGTCAGCCAGATAACACGGCAGGATTACTCTAAACCAATTACGCTCCAAGCCTCCGCTGTGTTACCGCTCTCTGCTAACAGGGGGCGGTGAGTTCAGCAAGCTGTGAGGGTTGTAGGGATGGACATGGTTAAAGTCATTGTTTGCTGAGTACGTTAATTACTCTGGAGTGACTGGAGTAGATAAAATCTTAATCCACTGTTAATCTAAACGGACAATCAAAAAGCAGCGGCACGAGTGTAAACTAAGCAGCGCCATACTTTAACCTCCAGTGCTGACTTTCCATGCAACATTGATCGCTGACCGGCATGGTTGGTTTGACCCAGTCACAGATGAAATCACCCCACTGAGCCTGTTGATTAGGAAATCGGATCCAGTTACACATATTATACCCCTGTGCAGTCCTGCTGCATGTAAACATGGTTGTGTGTGTGTTAACAGCTTGCTGATGAAAGCTGGGTCACTCGAGGTTCAATACGAGGCGTGTAACCATAGCGACCTAAAGGCGAATTGGTTTTGGCTTTAATATTTTTCATCCTGATTCTTATGGAATACGGAAATGAACTTCTAACCAATATTATTTTAAGTGCTTTGACCAATCACATGATCCATCAAATATATGTGTATACACACACACACATACACACAGGCACATATGTATGTATGTATGTATACACACATACGTGTTTTGATAAGGTACATTGATTACTTTTTTTATTTAATTTGTTAGTTGATTTTTATTTCTTTTTCGTTTCTAATGATTATATATGCATATATATAGGATAATAATGCAGTTAAGTTTTGGAAACGGAGGGCTTTGTGTTTGGTTGTGTGATCTGTAAGATGCAAACAGCCTTAAAAATCATGATAAAAATCTAATAATGAACCTGTTTATTGCCTTAACGACCGGTTTCCACTCCTTTTCACTACTACAGTGATCATTAGCTCTTGAGTGGAGTGGTATATTTAATTGTTTCTGTCCAGTTTGTTATAGAAACCCCTTTCCTGTTGTGCTCTGTTCACAGATAAGGGAGATTAAGTGGGGAGATGTAGGTGGCTGGACAGGCCAAGGAGGATCTTTGCTGGGAACTAAACGGTAATTATTAGCCGTTGCAGACCTGTCCCATGCTTATAGCAGATGCTCATTTCAAGGCTATATATGATATGAATATTTTGGTGAAATTGTTCTTGGATCAATAATTTGCCTGCTTTTCAGGACACTTCCAGCAAAGCATGTTGATAAAATTGCAGAGCAGATTCGGAAATACAACATAAATGCACTGTTGGTCATTGGAGGATTTGAGGTATGTGGGCAGTGTCAGGGTATTTAGTTCTTTTAGTTTTGTTGTTGCTGTTACATAATGTACATTATACAATTATTAAGAGATACAAAGAGTGTTAACTGAAGTCACAGATCACCTTCTCATTGCTTTTATTTCCATTCTGAACAGCCATTAACTAACAGTTTTAAAAGGTTAGGAAATAGAACAGAAAATACATGTAAATATGTAGCAGAAAGTAATATTTGAATTTTCCACCATTTTCTGCTCCCTGATGCCACTTTGTCATCCTTCCTTTCATTAACTCATCCAGCTGTAGTTGCATCTTCCCAGTTACAAGCTGTCAGTGGCGTAAAATTTTAACGAGAAGCTAACATTCACATAAGCAGGTACCCACACACACCTCAGCTGCCTCAAACTATATTCTCATGAGCATGTAACAGGGCTAAAAGAGGAAAATTCTCAGGAGGTTAGGTAAGATGCTTGCACATGGAGGGGAAAATGAAAGTAGAAAATAGAGTAGAGAAGATTGGACTTTTAAGAACCATGGAAAGCCTGACAGATCACCGAAACTCTTCCCATCAGCATTTATTTTTGAGAAGGACGACAAAAAGTGATGCTTCAGATGAAAAAAAAATCTGAAGCAAAATAATTTTTTTCCCAAAAAGAGTGGAATAAAAGCTAAGGCTGGACACAAATACTTAAATATTTGATAATATTTGAAATACTTAATGGCTGTTTTGACTGAAAATGAAATAAATGAAAGGGTGTTTTCAATTTTGGTTAGTTAGTGGGTTTTAATATTCTTGTATGATGCTTATGTTTCTCTGACTTGTTTTAAAGACCTGAATGTAAAGACTGTTGTGCAGAGATGTCATATTAACTCTCAATCCTTTCCTTCAAGTTTTTCCTCTGTAGTGTCACCTAAAGCTCGCACCACCTCCTGCTCTTCTTTTTTCTCCATCAGGAGTGTTGCTCCATTTAATTCTGCCCTCCATGGTTCATTTTTCACCCTTGCTCTTTCAGTCTGTTGAGACTGTTGAGTAAAGTGCAGCTACAGACAGAACTGAAGCATCCAGACAGCAGGGCTGACAAATGAACCATTCATGAGTGAAAGATCTTTAAAGAAACAATTGACCTTCTATTTTTTTTAGTCAGAGTTCATCTGCCCTTCAAAGTCATTTCATGCTCTTCTGTACAGGCTCACCCTCCTCTCTGTTTTTTGTGAGTGGGTGAAGTATATTAGTTGTCACTCAGCGAGATCATGCCTTTTCTCTGTGTTAGTCTAAAGTGCTGGGTTACTTTACCAGTGGAGGTTCTATTATTTGGTGGGCTGATATTTTTACAGGATAAAGGGTTTCATCTAAGATTAAAATGATCAAACAGTAAACTTCCAATTCCCACCTAACAAGACATGAAGCATCGCTTTGCATGAAACACTAACTGCATTTTATTCCCCTTTTCCTCAAAAACGGCTTGCGTTGACAATAAGAGTGAGGTTAGAAATCGAAGTTGTTCAGTTGACCAGCCGAGACGTAGTTTCCAGATACGTTTTTCTGGCAAACATCCATCCATCCATCCATTATCTGCCGCTTGTCCCAAACGGGGTCGCGGGGGAGTGCTGGTGTCCAACCCAGCGCACACAGGGCGAGGACGGGGGACGCACCCTGGACAGGTCGCCAGCCCATTGCAGGGAGGTGCGGGACGGGGACGGCACCTTGCTCAAGGGTACCTCAGGGCAACCCACTGGGAAGAGGTTTGAACCCCCGATCCGCCGATCATAGGGCCAACGCCCCTAACCTTCTGGCAAACAAATAGCTGTAAATAAATTTTAGAAACACAGCAAAGAGCCAATATAAAACCCCATTCGATGCGCTCGTCCAGTTGTGAGAGTCATCTTCAAAACTGAGAAATTTCTTTAATATAAACCTGAGAAATCGAACCCCTCAACCAGAGTTGCAGAATCAGCTGCTGCTGATTGATGACAGCTGTGGCTCTGCACCTCCCCCTTCTGCCTGGGGGGGGCTTGTTCTGCCTTCTGCTGGCTGGTGCAGGTACTGTCGCCCCCCACCTGGGATGGTAACCTTACAAATGACCGGTTAAGCCGAATCAGAGAAACCAGCCAGGAACAATAAGCTGTTCGAAGGGTCCCATATCTTTGTACTGGTTTAGTATCACAAATCTTGTCAGTCACTAAAGTGATAGTTCCTCCACAGGTAAAACCGATCCAGCACGAGTAGGGCTTTACTTAGGAATGCATATTTCATTTAAATGTGTTTGGAGTTGTACCCGTGTCTGTTTCATGCTGTTCGTTGTGATAGACCTGGCTCTTCCCTCGGCTCCGTTTCAATCCTGCCTCCATTTCCTGAGCTCTGTCCCCTCGTCGGCTCCCTTTTGCATACACTTTCCTTCCCATGGCCACTCCCAGCAGCAGCAGTCCACTAAAGCCCTGGCTCTGCCCCACCCTGCAGGCCTACCTGGGGATCATGGAGTTGTTAGCATCACGAGGAACATATGAGGAGTTGTGTGTGCCCATGGTCATGGTGCCGGCCACAGTCTCCAACAATGTGCCAGGCTCAGACCTCAGCATTGGCGCAGACACCGCTCTAAACGCCATCACTGATGTAAGTCCAGCTGGTCAGCCCTCCCACACTTCCGCCAGCCAGTCATGACATGGGCTACACCTTTGTTTACCAGCATCCAGCCAATCAGAAGGCAGGTCAGAAAGCAGAAGATACAAGAAAGGGAGAACATGCTGATGTTTGTAAAGGGACATTCTGGCAAAATTAAAAATGTAGCAATAGAAACTGATTAATTTTAGTATATATTTCCATTGTTGGCATATTCTTCTGGTTCAATGCATGTTGAGTATAGTAGTGAGAGAACATTTGATGCTCCAGAGCTTCACACAGGATGCTGCAGTCAAAATGCTCCAGAAGGAAAAAGTAACGTTGATGCCAGAATGCTCCTTTTAAAAACATATAAAAGATCATCAACCAGCATGCAGTCATTTTCCTCAAAAGCTCATGTTGCAGACTATAAGACTAATGATAGGATCTCATTGGTGGATAATACCTTTTAAGCCATAATTACCAGCTATGGTCATAGTCCATAGACTTCAGCACCTCAGCAAGGCTTCAGCTGGTAAATTAAAGGTAACCTGGTAGCTCACAGGTAAGTGCTGATGATGGTGATGATGACATGAAAGCATGTTGTTGGTTTTGTGCCTGCAGTCTGTGCCCTTCTTTGTGAACAAACCTCTTTATTAGGGCCCATTTCAAGACCATAAAAAAGATTAAGCCATATAAATCCATAGATTACTCTCTTCTCAGTTTTGTGAGTAGGAGTTATTAAAGTGGACCCTAAAATGGACCACAGCATTCACATGTTCCAGACACCTGCGGTACTGTGTAAAAGTTCAAGACCATCCTTTCATGAATGAAACGGTGATCTCTGGTGTTTGCACAGTGCTGAACATAAACACAAGTGTTGGAACTTTCATTTTTAACACCTCGAATAAAAAGACAAAGTAATAAGTTAGTAACAGCACATCATTAAGCAAAGGCATTTCTCAGCCTTCACCCTCAGTCCATCCTCATCCCCAGTGTGTATGAGTGTGGTGTGCTTTCTGATGTCATCCTCCTGATGCTGCTGATGCTGCTGCAGTCCTGACGATGAGTGGCCCAGCGTTTGCCTGTCTTGCTCTTTTTTCCGTCAAGCAATCGAGCCTCATGCATCAAGTGTGTGTGTGTGTGTGTGTGTATGTATGCACGCACTCACAACGTGCATGAGTGAGTTTTGTATTCGGCTCGACTTTCTCCTCTCTCTTTCAGCCAATGGGAAGATGTCATGGCTATTATCCGGCCAGCGTGTGAACGACAGGGTCGCTCCTGCACCAGAGTGTCCCCTAATGCTCTAACATGACTTGCATTGTGCTGTGCTGCCCTGTGGTGTGTTGCTGTGGTGTGTGTGTGTGTGTTTCGGGGCCATCTCAGGCGCTTGAGTGTCTGCTGCAGCTGTGTGATGCTCGGGCCACCCATGAGGAGTTTTGCATCCCAATGTGTATGCTGCCTGCCACCATTAGTAACAATGTGCCTGGCACTGACCTTAGTATCGGGGCAGACACTGCCCTTAATGCCATCGTGGAGGTAAGGGCTATTCCGCCTATACATTTGTTTTCATTGGCAAGGTAATTTATACAGTATCAAACAGGTCATTCAAAAAGTAATCAAGGAAAAATGAGTAAAGCGCTCAGCAAGGAAAGATAAAAGTAAAAATGAGGTTAAATATGTTAACAAAAAGTCACTGAAAGTCTGTCCGTGTGGAGAATGTGTAGTAAGCTTTAGCCTCAATTATGGGGTCTAGTGTTT
The DNA here is from genome assembly GCA_017165825.1 of Hepsetus odoe. Lineage (NCBI taxonomy): Eukaryota > Metazoa > Chordata > Actinopteri > Characiformes > Hepsetidae > Hepsetus > Hepsetus odoe. The sequence goes on from CM029377.1 coordinate 4,773,493, forward strand.
TCTGCTTGATTTTCATGGAATCATATCATGGAAATCTAACATTTAAGGTTAATATAATACATGATATAATGCATATATTACATAATTCACAGTCCAGATATGCTAATTCTGCAAATCATAAGGAATGTTTCACTCTGAACTGTTTTTATTTGAGGAAAAATTGGAACTGATAAAAAACCAGTGTTTTAAGGTTACGTCCTACATAAACACTGCTAAAGATGAACATTTTCAATATCTGAGACCAGCAGACACAGAAGATTCTTTTTAAGATCAGTATTTTCTGTTCAAGCAACCTACCCGTGGCAGCTCCTTATGGAAATATCCTCCATTTGTGAATAAATCATGAATTATCATGAAGAATGTTAGGACCTGCCCTGTAGAAAGGATGATAGAGTTTTGATTGGCGTTGACGTGGCCCTGTCTGGAATAAAGGAAGATCTTAGATGCGGCAAACAGCATTATTGCAGGAGTCGCTGAACAAATGCATATGTCTGCGTTCGTGTGTGTGTTTTATCAGACGTGTGATCGTATCAAGCAGTCCGCCAGTGGGACAAAGCGACGTGTCTTCATCATTGAAACCATGGGGGGCTACTGCGGATATCTGGCCAGCGTGGGTGGACTGGCCGCCGGGGCCGACGCCGCTTACATTTACGAAGAGCCCTTTGATATCCGAGACCTGCAGGTAACTCATCTACACACACTTAGAAGATAAACCGCCCCGAAAGTTTGAATTTAAAGATGTAAAAAGCAGATTTCGTGGCACATACATGTAAAAATCTATTCTAAAATGAAGATACTACATCCTCTTAGGCTAAATTTGGAAAGCGAGGAGATTTAGAATTGTCCAGAATGGTGAAGAGAGATGTATGCCATCATAATAAGATGCTCAGAGGTGAAAAATCACAGGAATGATGTCTAGAAACAATCTTTGATTAGGTTCTGTTTCATTTTTGAAGAGGTGGGTGGTGATAGCTAAGGGGTAGGGAACTCCACTGTGGATCAGAAGGGTTGGGGGTTCCAGCTTGGCTCTGTTATCTCCAGGATCATTTGAGCCCCTGAGCAAAGCCCTTTACCCCAAGTGACTCCAGGGAGACTCTACCTGTCATTATTCAACATCCGTCGCTTTGGATAAGAGCATCTTATAAAAGCTGTAAATGTAAATGCTGGCTCCATCTGCTGGTCACATGCTAATGTGCATTTTGTGTTACTTAACAGGCTAATGTGGAGCACTTAACGGAGAAGATGAAGACTAGTATTCAGAGGGGACTCGTTCTGAGGTAAAGCAGCATAAACCTTCTAATCATGTGCATCGTTCTTATGCACCTGCTCTCCAACCAGGCCAGTCAATCAAAAATAGATAACCCAAAGCAAGCCCAGACTAATAAAGTAAAGCACACTTTTCAAAAGCCTCACAAACTCTAATTTCAATGGTCAAATTAAAAAAGAAAAATGTGTAATTTGCTCTCATTCATTGTAACAGTGAGATGCACCTTCCGGTGCATTTTGCATTTTTGCATTTTGCATCATCCAGCTGCCCCTTCTGTGTACTTCTTCTGTTTCTTTGATAAAATACTGGGAATAAGGACAAGAATGAAGAGTGTTTAGGAAGTAACCCTGAAGACTCTTCTCTGTATTGGCCCCTCACATCAGATCAGATCAGACTGGGGTATTTTTGAGGTAGTTTTGATTAGAATTTGTTAGAACAGGACCCCGAGGCCCTGCTGTCAATCACCTGCAGCCTCCGCCTGTCTGCAGCTATTCTTGTATGTTTGTGTGTGTTCATGTGTGTTTGTGTGTGTTCATGCACGCTTGTTTGTGTTTCCTTCCAGGAATGAGAACTGCAACGAGAACTACACTACAGACTTCATCTACCAGCTCTACTCGGAGGAGGGCAGAGGTGTTTTTGACAGTAGGAAGAATGTGCTGGGTCATATGCAGCAGGTAACGATGAGCGAGAATGATACAGTGATGCCAGATGATCGTTTGAACTTTCAGAGATTCTATAAATAACAATACAAAGCTTTGATCCATTGAGATCTTTTGTGAGGCTTAACCGCCATATGCATAACTCCTCCTGCACTTTTAGGTTCGATCAAAAACTTAAAAATAGTATATCTTAAAATTATACTTTTATATTTTAATGTTAATATTATGCCCAAGATCCTTTATTTTGAACACCTTTATTAGAACTTCTGTTAATAATTTACAATGATTTTAATGGAATGAAAGCCATGTTGAATTGCATCATACTTGAAAATATACTGTCAGTGTTCTGCTTCACAAAGGCAGTTTCATAGCTTTTAGTGGATAGTAATTGAACTGCCTGATAAAACAGTGATAATATGCATTAGTTTGTCTGTTGTGATGAACATCATAGTTTTAATTTGATGCAGACAGCCTTGCAATTACTTCTTCTGTCTCCAGGGTGGGGCTCCGTCTCCATTTGACCGTAATTTTGGAACTAAAATCTCAGCCAAGGCCATGCAGTGGATCACAAAGAAGCTGAAGGAGTGTTACAGGCAAGGTAGGCAACCGCGGAGAGTGCATGTAGGACCACTGAGGCAGTTCCATTAGTGTGTTAAAGAAGCAATAGAGTCAGGGATGGTTTCTGATCAAACTGCTACTTGACCCTCTTTTAAAAATAGTAAAAGTGTATGACAGTCTGAGCCTAAGTGCATGCATGTAGTGGCTAATTAGGGGGCAGCGGTGGTTTAGCGGTTAGGGAGTTGGCTCCAGGATCGGAAGGTTGTGGGTTCCAATCCCTGATCAGTAGGTTGCGCTGAGGTGCCCTTGAGCAAGGTACCGCCCCCATCACTGCTCCCCAGGCTTTCTAAATAGCTGCTCCCTGCTGCACGTGCGTGTGGCTGAAAAGCAGAGGTAGTATTTCGATGTGCTGTGTTTCACAATGACAATTCATCACTTTCACTTGTCTCTGTGTAAACGACGAGTTTGACACGTTTGTATATTTCTGCCTCTTTCGATTTGCATCCGGCCGACTAAAGATGAAGGTAAATGTTTACTTCTCTTTAAATTTTTCCACATTTAATGTAATGCAATGACAATGAGTGGATCCATAATATCAGTCTCTAGCACTGGGACGATAATGAATAAATAATCTGAAATAATATAAATAATAATCTGGGCAAATTAGCTGTATTCATATTTTTATTATCTTCTACCAGTAGTTTTTATATATATATATATATATATTTCTTTTTATTTTATGCTTCCATTTCCATTAGAATATGATTCTTGTTCTGCAAAAGTAAGCAAGTTTCACACTGGAGCTCAGGGTTGCTCTTCGCTTTTGTCTCTTCATGCTCGGATCTCTGAGCTAAAGCAGAGCCTCGAGCTCCGTCACTCGCAGCAGCAGCTCTGGAGAGTTGAACTCGGCATTTTCAGCAGAATGAGAAAGTGTCTGTGTCTTTGAGTCACTCTGGCTTAAGGACAAATGATAATTCTTCCACTATTATCACTCAGTAGGTTTGTTGGTTTTTACATGAGTGTAAAAAAGATGCATTGAAAGCTGCACGCACTCTCCGTAAAAATGACTCAACGTGAGTGACAATATTAACATTGAACGAATGAAACATTAAACGAAGAAAATATTGAAAGGATGCCGTATTCTCCGTGTGCCATCTCCCCGCTGTGTGCAAAATTAAGGAAAACTAGAGCAAGAGCTTAAGATCTGTTTCAGTCCATCAGTTTCAGATCATGAATCAAAACTCAAAAAGGCAATCCATTTTACCATTAAATTGACCTTATTGCTGATGATCAATACATTCAATACGTCTCCCAGTACTAGAGATATATCTAACATCACACTGTGTTAATGTATATTGTTTGTATTGTACTGGCATCCCAAGTGTTTTTCTATAAATTGTCAAGTCTACAACCCATATGTTCCAATACATTCACCAACTGTCTGTTTCAATGCATCACGAGTCTTCTAAACGTTAGTTGAGGAACCAGCAGAAAAGCTCTTGATGCAGAACTGATACGGATATGTTTATGCGCTGTGTGTGTGTGTGTGTGTGTGTGTGTGTGTACGTGCCCTGCAGGGAGAGTGTTTGCTAACACAGAGGATTCGGCATGTTTGCTGGGGATGCGTCGCCGTGCACTCGTATTCCAGCCTGTGGTTCAGCTGAAGGACGAGACGGACTTTGTGTGCGTAGAATAAAATATCACTCCTCACAAAGCTGTCTGTACTGTAACATGATCGACATTCTGGATTACCATTGATGCAAGTCAGACTAAAAATAAGTAGAAATAAGAACATTTATTTGTTTCCAGATGTTCCCAAAAATATTCAGTCCCCTGTAACCTGGAAACTCTTAACATCCACAGATTAAAAATTAGTGCATATAAAATAAAACAAAATTTTTTATATATGTATATGTGTGTATGTATGAATAATTTTAGACCATTTAATGCATTATTACATATAATATTAATCAATATACAATTATACAATTATATATTGAATATATTATATAATATATAATAAGTTATATTATTATATGCTTCCCATAGACAATTTACTGTGAAAACAGCAAGAAAAAACACTTTTGGTTCTCTAAAAATGGTAGAAGTAGCATAATATATCTTAAATATTTTATGCTTTTATCTTTTAAAAGATAAAATGACTTGATATGACTTATAGCAAACGTTTACCTGATTGTATCTTTGAGAAGGGAATGTTATGATGAATGTGTGTGTGTTCTGATGTGTTTTCAGTCACAGGATTCCGAAGGAGCAGTGGTGGCTGAAGCTTCGTCCCCTGATGAAGATCCTGGCCAAATACAAGACGAGCTACGATGTGTCCGACTCTGGGCAGCTGGAGCACGTCGTCTGTAACCGCACCAAGGAGTCGGACGCCACTTCGGCTATCTGAAGTCACAAGGGTCATGGCTGGGGTCGGAGGTCACCCTGTAGACAGGCTGGTCTGTTTAGTGTGTGCTGATGCAGATGCTTCGTCCTTTCCTCTTATCGTGTACTGGCACTTCATCGTCCTTTTTGTCACGTCGTTAAAAAACCCCAGTCACCCCCTTGTCGCTCGTCGCTCCCTTTGAATGAAAGAAAAAGGCCGTACAGAATGTAGGAGAGTCCTTGGACCGGCCGTGTCTGGCCCGGATCCTCAGGATTTTAGCTTGAGTCCATGCTGCGGCCACAACACGCTGACTTCCTGTCACCAGGACGAGCAGCAAGAGTAGTTGCACCTATTAGTGTCCAGCTGATGATGCAGCGCATCTGCAAAATCCGATGCAACCCAACTCTCAAGCACAGTTTGGTGTGTGGATGTGTGAATATCATTATGTGCTGAAAATTATTTGCTTGACCAATAAAGATTACTTACACCAGGAAGATGTTCCTTGAGTTCTTTGACGCTGAACACTGCTTTGCAAATAACATACACTTAAACAGCTCTACGTGAACATTTGAACATCCCCCTAAACTGTCAAAATGAACAACATATATGATACTTTCCAAATTGTGACTGCTTTCTAATTTGCTGCTTGTGTTTAATGCATTGGGGTAAAAAAGGAATAGTGTCCAAAAAAATTTAAGCGTCAAAGCGTTCTTTCAAAACAATCTTTTGGCATATAAAAGATTAACAAGGATAATCAAATATGCCCTGATATATATAATTAAATCACGAGATGAAGTATAATTGCTGCAGAATTAAGAACTTCAGTCCGAATTTGGTCATTCATTTTGCAGTTTCCCGGGCTCCCGTTGTCCTTTCATATTAACAGAGCAAATGTTGATCTGCAGGACTGCCACAGCTTCAGAAGTTATCACTCATTGCCATCATGAATAAGCCCAAGTGATGTTACTCTGCACATTACATTAGTAAGATACTGACCGTAAACCATTGGAACCGAAATGACCACGATCTGACTGATAAATGAAGGATTCATTTAGAATCAAGAAGAAGATGTATTACAGATTGTCCACAGACCCACGTGTTAAGCAAGTTCTTTGCACAGAAAATCAAATCGACAGCTTTTCTCCTGACTTCCAGTCAGCCAAGAGGACCATTTTCTTGCACTGAAACACGAGTAAAAGAGGTGTGTAGTCATAGGTTGGTAAACTGCAGCCTGTATTATTTTAATGCCCATTTCTACAAGCTCAAATTTCAGGCTTGAGAGTGCTGTTCTTAGCACTGCAAGTTATAACAGGAAAGTCATTGTTATTATTAATGTTATACAATTGTGTCATGTTTACTCATGATTGGAAAAATTGGACTCTGATTGGCTTTTTCCATCCCAGCAGAGGGCACCAGAGTGCTTTCATTATAAGAGTCGGAGCATGTGCTCTGCAGCATGGTCGTCCATGCTTTCGCAGCATGCTCCAAAATCTGCAATGCTTCATTTCCTGCTTTCTGTTACATTTTGCAACCTCTTGGCTGCCTTCGTAAACCCATTTCTAGGAATGTGTGTTTTATACAGTTATCACACATCACAGTCCCACTTGAAAGACATCCCGGGGGCTGCAAAAACAGGTTTGCACTCGTAATCGGACCACAGTGCCATGCAAATGGATTTACCACGCACACCTTCTTCAAAAAGGGCTTACTTCTCCCTGTGATTTAATCCAGTGTGTGATGTTAGTAGGCCAAAATGGTAGACCGATGTCAGGTTTCTTTTGCAAGCCATGACCCCTGGGGCCTCACCTTCAGCAGTGAGATGCTGTTCGGAATAAAGAAATGATCAAACACTATGCTAATGTGATTAATGTGAAGAGCTGACAGGCACTTTTTTTCTTTTTTTTTTTTTTTTACTAGGTGACATTATTCTTCACACCATCACCTCATTCTCCTCTCCGTCTGAGGTATTGCAGAGCAGGACCCCAAGTGCATGAAGAAAAAAACATGAGCAAATCCAATCTTTTGAGTTGATTTAAGAATGCAAATAGAGGCCTGTGGGGTCATATGCACATAGGTAATCAATAGTAATTACCATTTCATCTCTCTCCAGTTCTTTCCTTACCCTTTCTTAAATCAGGCTCTGATCTGATCTCATCAGACTTATTAGAGCTTGTAAATGAAGGAGCCGGTCATCGGTTATGTAGCAAAAGCCAGATGTGTGCTTCCACAAGTTTATCTTCATTTTATACCTCAGTCCCCTTAAGCGCCGCACCAATTAAACCCTGAGCCTGTAGCATTGAAATGACCTGGCAAATAGACTATTTCCATTAAAGAGACTCTTAATTCGAGGCCACCATGTGGGCCGAGAATGCTTTGTGTAGCAGATTTCTCCCTGTGATTCCACACGTATGGATTTTCAGAGAAAGATGTATGATCTTGGTCCGAACTCCAGCGCAGTAAATGCCGAATACCCATAGTGGTAAAAATAGATTAGTGGAAAGCTATTACAATAACAATGGTAACAGGAGACAATAAATCTTCACCCGTGATATTAGAAAGGCAATATTTCTCTTTCACATAAATCATGTGTGCACGTGTGCCCATGTAAATGAACCCACTGGGTACTTTATTAGGTACACTAAATTTATATCTAGGCTCTTTTTATCAGCACATAAATGAGCATTGTAGTTCTGCTGTTAAAGACCGTAGTGCTTGTTAGCCCCCTAACTTCCCTGGTCAGGTCCCCCACTTTGGAGGCTCATTGCATCGCTGTGTGAATGCGACAACACATTCCTTGTCCAGGTCCTTATTAGGTAACTTGGTGCACCATGCAGATTTAAGATCATCTGATCCTGCAGCGTTTGTCCTCGTCTACTTCATCAGTGGTCAGTTTCTGACAGCAGGTCACTACTATTACCTGGCTATATTGAAAGTGAAAGTGACTATTCTTGTCATTGCGAGGTCACAGCACAGCACACAGTGAACCACACGAAACTGGACCTCTGCATTTAACCCATGCAAATACCGAGCAGCAGGGGGTGGCTATGAAAGTGCCCGGGGAGCAGTGACGGGATGGTACCTTGCTCAAGGGTACCTCAGGGCAACCTACTGGGAAGGGGTTTGAACCTCTTCCGATTCTGTGGCCAACTCCCTAACTAGGCCACCGCTGCCCTTCTGACGTGCGCGCACACACACGCACACGCACATTAACATGCCACTGCCATTTCATTGTCACTGCTGTGCTGAGAAGGGTCAGCCACCCAGATGATACCTGTAGCCCTGTAGGGATGCTGACCATTGACGAGTGGTAAAAAGGGGGACAAGAACTGATGCAGAGAAACAGATGGACTGTGGCTGTAAACTACAGAGTGCACCTGTATGATACGCTGAATTAATGGACACAGAGACAAAGTGTGACCAAGAGAGGGAATATTAATGAATGAGCCCAGAATAAATAAGCATAAACCTAAAGCTGTTGTTGCTCAATAGCAACAGCATTGATGGATGTGAGTTGCTCTCAGTTTTCCTCTGACTGATTGAACAAATTTGTACAGTATTGTACAGCATGTGCAGTATCTGAGCCTTGATTTCGCTCATTGATTAAAGGCTGCAGAGTCCTGCTGCTCTGCTCGCTGGAATTGGAGATGGTAACAGAAACGCTGCTTTACCCTCACTCAGGTGCAGGGTGCAGGGACAATGAGCTGCATCCTTCATATTCAGGGCTCGTAATTTAGCAAATGTGGCGTATAATGGCCTAGAGCGCGGCCTAGAGTTGCACATCTCTAGGTTTTTGCCATTCCGTGGCCAGTTAAGTCTGCCTTCTTCTCATTACATTTAACAGTGCATGCAAAGATGAGAGGCTTCATTTGATATACATATCAAATCTGTGCTCTTGCTGAAGAGCGGCTATAAAAAAGGACTGTGAACCGTGAAGCAGATTTTAGGATGAAGTCTGGGGATACGTTACACTGGTACAAAGTGCTGCATAGTAATAGTCTGAGTACATTTAGTATTTCAAAGCCATCTGCTTTTGTCATAATAACAAGTTCAATCCTGGACAACAAGGGCAAAAAAGAAATCTGCTCTTCATACCATTAAAGACGCTCTGGTGAACATGAAGCTGAGCTAAACACACCCAAAGTGTTGGCAAATATATGTTTTATGTAACAAAGGGTTTGTATTATTTTTTCTTTTTTTCTTTTAATGGACTAACAGTTATTTTAACTCTTTTTTTTGCTTTTATTTTCTTTTATTTAAAGGGATTATTTAAGGGGACAGTTGGGTTTAAATGCGGAATTTAAACAAATCCAAACAACCAAAGCTTGGGATCCATTTTTTTGTGATAATAGAGCCCGAGCTTCGAGGTCAGAGCTGCTAACATTAGAAGTCTCACCCAATTCTTTCTGTAAAGACAGAACTGTGCAAACATCTTGAGCCCCACTGCTAGAGAATCACCTTGTTTGTGCAATAATATGATTTCATGTCTGTCAGACTCTCTTATATTGAGCATATCGAGTAAATTCACTTAAGGTGTCTGCAAGGTTTTAGATAAAAGGGTTCCAACCACCAGTATATCAGCATCACCACAACATTAATGGCCTGATTTCACTTGATTTCACTTGGAATCATCTGCACCTGGGACTGGGGAAATATTCAACCATACATTACAAATACTGGAAATTCTGCCTCTTTTTAATTCAAATATGATCAGGGGGTGTCTCAAGAAGCTTGCGCTACTCCATAAAGTGTGTACTGTATTTCCAAAAAGACTTAAAACCTGCTCTAAACATGATGGTCTTCAGCAGAGCAGATTCAGGATGAGCTTAAAAAAAATAAGGCCAAAATGTCGAATTGTGTGGGCAGCTTGTTTAGACAGTCTGTTTTTATAAAGTGTAAGGGAGCTGATCTAAAATCAGATTTTGTAACAGACTAATTATGGAGACGTCTTGTCCAAGATCAGCCTTCTTTAGCCCTGGTGATATCTGAAATAGTCGTCTAATGGAGTGATGTTTTTACAGCTCATAGTATGTTGGGAGAAGTGTGAAAACATGATAAAATTTTTGAAGACAAAAAGATAGTGACTTTTAGTGTTTCTTTTAGGAACTTTATACTCAAAAGATGCACAATAAAAGGCTAAGAGGGTTAAGAATTGTAAAAATGAGATTTTTGTTGAAAGATTCCTTTAAGAGTGAATGTGTACTCTATGTTAATTCCTTCATCATTAAATAACTACCGTGGTAGTTTTTCTTTCTTTTTTATTCACACCACTGACGATCTACTGCATTTATAAAATCCACAGACATGCAGTGACCTAAAGGCAGTTGTGACTTTGCATAGTGGCATCCTTACCTTAGCATTTAGACAGTAACTCTTACAATTCCAGCCCTGAGGAGCTCGTCTCCACTACACTCGGATCCCTAGGCCTGTAGAGGGTAGTCGGTTCAGAACAGTGCAGAGCAGGCCTATGATTTGATATATTGGAGTTAATATGTCACAGACGCATCCCAGGGCCGATTTTCATCTGCGGTTTCATCCGCACTTTTGGGTCGCGCTTTTTGATAAATGACCCTGGACATCCATTTCTCTCCGGCTCTTTCATCTTCGGTGGAGGAGAGGAGACCTGCTGCGACTGCACTGCCGAGAAAAACTTTCAGCGGCCGGCGGGGGAGAATGAGGGCAAATGGACGGCGGCATTAATGGAATTGACATTAATTTGACGGAGTGCTGGCTAACATGTGAAGTCACTGGCAGTTCATAAGAATAATATTAAGCAGGGCATTAGCATGCAAAAGCGTGTCTCACCGCAGATGCTTGAGCATTTTTTGGAAGGGAGAGAGGCAAAAACACAGGAGTGAAGTGCTAAATAGGGGGAGGTGGGTTTAAAAAAAGTGGCCTCCCTTCAGATGATTGTAAGTGTGATTTCTAACCAGTGCAACTATGACTAGATCAACAGCTCAGATGCATTTTAGTACCAAACACTGAGTAAATGTGTAATTGGAACAACTGTGAATTTGTCTATCTATGCTTCTTCTGCAGACAAAGTCAGAGAAGCAAGGTTGCGTTGGTTTGGACATGTTCAGAGGAGAGACAAGGATTATATTCGGAGGAGGATGTTGAAGATGGAGGAAAAGAGGAGGACCAAAGAGGAGATTTAGGGACGTGGTGAGAGAGGATCTTGTAGTTGGTCGATTTGAAGGAGGAGGATGCAGAGGACAGGAAGAAATGGAAACAGATGATCTGCTGTGGCCCCAATGGGAGCGGCCGAAAGATGAAAAAGAAGATGCTTCTTCTGCAGAAATTGTTGCTGAGATTAAATGAATGAGAAGCAGAATAAAACGTTCATCATGTGGACGGCCGGGTGTGTCACCTACCGCTGACAGTGGCCTCTTTCAGTCAGATAATCCACCCTGCCTCGCTGCAAATTCCCCAGATCTCAATCTGATCGAGCATCTGTCCTGGACAAAGAAGTCTGATCCATGGTGGCTCCACCTTGCAACTTACCAGACTTAAAGGATCTAAAGTCTTAGTGCTACAGCATAGCTTTAGAGGTTTTGTGGAGTCAATAGATCATCACATTCTTTTGGTGGATTGGGGGAACGTGTATGATATTAGGTAGATACTTTTAATCTCATTTGATGTATTGGCCCAGTGTTTAGGGAGTTGCCCCGATTCGTAAGATTGTGGGTTCGATTCCCTCACCAGTAGGTTGCCCAGAGGTACCCTTGAGCAAGGTACTCTCCCCGTCACTGCTCCCCGGGCACTTTCAATAGCTGCCCCCTGCTGCACGTGTGTGTATGGGTGGAACGCAGAGGTTGAATTTCGTTGTGTTGTGCTGCGTTTCACATGTCTCACATGACGAGGGTAGTCACTTTCACTTTTTCTTTGTGTGTTAACAGCAGTTTAAAGTATAACATCAGGCAGAAACGTAATACGTTTGGATGCAGTGGTGGCCTAAGCCCCAAGATTGGATGTAGGATTACCCCGAGGTTCCCTTGGGCAAGGTACCGTCCCTGTCACTGCTCCCTGGATATAGCTGACCACTGCTGCATGTGTGTATGGGTGAAAAGCAGAGGTTGTGTTTCTTTGTGTTTCAATGTGCCGTGCTTCACAATGACAAATAGTCGCTTTCACTTTCTTTCCCCACTTCATTTTGAGAAAACAGCCTCCCAAATGTTAGTCAGTAAAGCAAAAGTGCATTAACTTGGTTGGTTGCTTGATTGATTGATTGATTCATTGGTTGATTGGTTGATTAAATTTGCCGCCCTCATTACAATGACCTTACAAGTAAATATAAAAGTGAGTAAAGTGAAATATAATCACTCTATCTTAATGATGTTAAAAATACACATTGTTTTAAATCGATAGCGCACAATACTAACAAAAATCAAGTGAAGTATTATGATGATTTTTTCAAAAAGTCTGTAAAGCTTTTGCTGAGAAAGAACTAATCTGGCCAAAGTAAGGATAGGCCACAAGAATAATTTTTGGTTTGAGACTCCTAACCCATCTAACAAGCGCGCGCACACACACACACACACACACACACACACACACACACACACACACACACACATACACACACATACACACACATACACACACATACACATACACACACACACACACACACACACACAAAGCATTGCTTTTGTGCCCTTGAGAAAAGCAATTAAGTGTGTGCATTCAAAACAACAAACAACACCCCCCATTGCTCTACGCCTTGAAGCATGACCATCCATGTAACAGCCAAAGGCCATTACCAATGCTCATTAACACTAATCAAAAACCACTTTGTCTGATAAAAGCTGAGGGGTCGCCTTCAAGCCCCCCCAACCCAAACACACAAACACGCTAACTTACACACGTGCTTCACACTGTTACTGACCCATCTTGAACAAGGTGCCAGTTTGGACACGCAATCTCACCCCAGATGAAGATATGGAGTGGAAGGCCTTTCCAATTATAACTCCGAGGCAAAAGGGGGGGGCTCTCTGAGATCAGCCGCCTTTCAGCCTTTGCAGTTTATCTACTTGAAAGGGGATTTGACTGGTCTCCACACAATATGGCTCCAGCGAGACTTCCCTCTCTTACTGAATGTAATTATGTAGATGTAGTGTGTGTGTGTGTGTGTGTGTGTGTGTGTGTGTGTGTGTGCGCATGTGTGTGAGCTCCATTAGATTCTTTTTCCTCCATGTAGTCGCTCAAGTCTGCCGAGATGCCAAGTTTGTGACCTACAATGCATTTTACACACCGAGGTGCACTGACATCATGACTGCGATGGAGGAAAAGTGGGTGAGTGAAGCGATGGTCCTTTGGAAAAGATGATTTGCCACATCTCTATCACACTGTCAATCACCGGGGACAATCACTTTTTAAGCATTTGATTTAGAAAATAACCCAAAACTTCATACAAGACGATGGGAGGCGCTCAATCCAGTGAATGGAAATGTGAATGAATAATGCAAATCTGAAACCATTACACTCTAACAATACACATCTTAGAAGGAGACTGGCCGGAAAAAAAAGTGTTGCTAAAGCTGTTCTTACTGAATCATATGAAGCTTTGTTAAGCAGTGGGGAACCATAGAAAAAAAGCGGTTCTGGTTACTTTCATTTTGATATTTGCTGGTATCCATGGTGACCAGGCACCGGTATCTAGTAGAAAAGATTAGATTTGGAACTCAACTCTGAAATACCTTCAACTGAAGTATTTGCGAAAGTAAAAAAAAGGCACAAAAACATGTCTTTCACTTACAGATAGAATTCAGCGACTGCCCATTGACTTCTATTGTAAGTTACTGTTCTTTTCAAAGCGCTGGGAAATATATTGAGCTTACCATTTGTGGTAATAAATCGTGCTCCATAGACGTGACAAATATTGATTGAGTTGAAAAATGCAGGAGCATTTCTTTAACATGAGGATGGATTGGTGGGAATTACACTATAAGTACACTAGGCTTTAACAACCCTTAACACTCTCCGCATAGACTTTCAGCGTACCCCCACTTGAGTGGAGTGCCCACGGCACTCACAGTGGATGCAGTTCAGGAAGTTATGGTCATGCGAGTGAAGAAAAAACTGTAAAAATGAATGAACAAGGAGTTAAAGCCCTGTAAATACTCTTAATTCAGTCCAATCTGTATGGTTTCACATCCCTAATATCCACCGAAAGAACCTTGGGCCAAAAAAATGTACATATTTTCAGATAAAAGAAAACTCTCATATATCCCTGCCCTCGGTTGCGTTTGTTTTCCTCTGAGCTTGCTAGCCAAATGGTTCCATGCTTTAGTTGAGCACTATCGCTGCAAATGAAATTACATATTCAAGGTTTGATACAAAGGCAGATGAAGGCACATTTGAACATTCAAAGAGAGAGCATTCCCCAAAATTAATTTCATCTCCAGGGTTCATGCATATTTAATACCATGAGCTCCAATATCACAGAGTAATACAAACCCAACAAGCTCCCAGTGAACAGAGAGAGAGAGAGAGAGAGAGAGAGAGAGAGAGAGAGAGAGAGAGAGAATACTATTAGAGAGAGGGGGAGGAAGAGATGGAGGGAGAGAAAAATAAAGACAATGAAGAGAAATGAAAGTAGAGTAGAGAAAGAGTGGGACAGGGAAGAGGAATAAAAGAGAGAAGAGAGAAAAGAGAAAAAGACAACCAAAGGCAAAAGAAAGTAAAAGAAAGAAGAAAAATGTGAATAAAGACACAAAGTATAAGAAAAGAAAGGGAAAGAGAGAAAGAGGGAACAAAAAGAGTTGGACTAAGAGAGTGAAAGAGAAAGATGGTATAGAGAGTGAGAAGAAAGATGGACAAAGATGTAGGAGAGATTTTGAGTTTGAGAAAAAAGGAAAAAGGAAATGAGATGATGAAGAAAGAAAGGAAGAGAGAGAAGAGGAAGAAAGGGAGAAAGCAGAGAGCAGATTTGGGGGTTTACTGTGGTCGTTGTCGTGGGTAATAACTCTCAGTGGTGCGGTGAAGCTTTGAAGCAGGAGTAGTGTGTGTGTGTGTGTGTGTGTGTGTGTGTGTGTGTGTGTGTGTATGGGCAGGTTAAACAGTGCAGGGCTCCGCACACTGCAGTGTGTTCCTGTGAGACATGCACACAAGGAGAAAACACACACTCAGCTGAGTGACAGTAATTGACAAGCCCTATGGACACCATCCCCAGAGACCCTCCTGCCTTCAGTCAAATAAACACAACACCAGCACAGCAGGGAGGACACACACACACACACACACCCACACACACACACACACACACACACACACACACACACGATCATACGTTATCATTCCTGTCTTTATGGGACATTACATTGTCTTTTGTAAAACTGTGTCTGATACTATATCTCACACACACACACACACACACACACACACACACACACACACACACGCACACAATATATTCTAATGCAAAAACATGTTATATTTTAACCATTAACCCCCAGTATATGCCATTAACATGATTTCACTCTGCATGTATTAAACCAGTTCACACAC
>CM029377.1:4793868-5033868 GCA_017165825.1 Hepsetus odoe
ATTTACAATAACTGTCACATGCCCAAACACGATTCAGACAAATGAAACACAAACCAAGGCTGGAAGAACCTGGGACAGGAGAGAAAACAAACTATACACATGTGAGAGCACTGAGACTGGGCTTTAGAAGGGCAGTGGTGGCATAGTGGTTAGGAAGTTGGCCCAAGAATCAGAAGGTTGTGGGTTTGAATCCCAGACCAGTAGGTTGCCCTGAGGCATCCTTGAGCAAGCTAGCGTCCCCATCACTGCTCCCTGGGCACTTTAACTAGCTGCACAGCATGGTGTGTGGTGCCATGTTTCGCAATGACAGGAAGTCACTTCCACTTTTTCCACAAGGACAAAAGCACATGGATGTAAACACCTGGACAAGTCAAGAAAAAGAAAGGGCATTATGTTTCAGTGTCTAATCAAGTTCTAGTCTTGTCTGAAATGTAAGTGACTACACGTCATTGTGAAACGCAGCACAGCAAAATTCAACCTCTGCATTTCACCCATACAGCAGGGGGCAGCTATTGAAATAGCTGCCTGGGGAGCAGTGACGGGGACGGTACATTGCTCTAGGGTACCTCAGGCCAACCTACTGGTATGGGAATCGAACCCACAATCTTCCAATCCAGGGCGACTCCCTAACCACTAGGCCACCGCTGCCCTGAAATAAACAGCAAGTGAAAAGAAAAACATATCTGGGAAAGCGCTTCTTTTGCAACAGGTTAAATTTAGACTGGATGTAAAATTATTAAAGAGGTGAAGTGGCAATTTTTTTTTTTTAATTCAAGCTCCTGAAAAGCAGGGCAACCAACACTAAACCCACTTGTTTCAGCTTCCTCTCTCTCTCTCTTCTCTTCATTGTTCAGTGATTTCCTTAAATCATCTCTTTCCACCTCTCTAACTCACTCTCAGTCTCTCTCCGTCTTTCTCTCTGTCTCTTTCGAGTGTGTGTTTTATATCTTTCTGCTCTAAATTGAGTCGGAAAGGTCCTGTCAGGATACCTGTGTGTTGAAACATGCTTTAGTTCACACCCTGCAACCACCAGACATGTCTAAATCTTAGTCATACGGATGTGTGTAGTTGTCTTCAGAAATCAGAACTTTTGAGACAACACTTCATGAGGTTGTGCAGGTGTGTGCTTCTGTATACAAGTGCGTATGTGAGTGCATGTTTGCATATGGGACCTGAATGAAGCCAGATGGGAAGGAGCAGAACAGTGTGGTTAATGTGTAAACTCTGCTGGGAGGAGAACAGGAAAAGATGAAATTGGCAGACCGCAGAATTTCTCCAACAGTCTGAGTTATCCATTAAACACAGTCAGGCTGGGCGGAGGACTCTAATACGGGAGTAGCGCCGAAACGGTCGTTAACCCATAAGCACCCCGATCCACTCATTCATTACAACTCATTCAGTTCACATGGCATCCCACAAATTAGCTGGGGCGCAATGTAGACACTAAGTGAGACAAAGTAGGGAACACACTGTCTGTGCTTTCGTTTTCACGCTTTTCAGGACTGATTTTTGACAAGAATAATTAAGAACTGACGAAGTGGAACCAGCTTTTTAAAATATGGGAAACCGTACATATTTTGGATTTTGGGTGAATGGGGAAAAAAAAACAAAACAAAAAAAAAAAAACAACAACATTCAACCAAATTCACTTAAACTGGCTTCATTCAGTTCCTAAATTTGGGGATTCATTTTACTCTTCTTACAGCAGTGATGTGTATTGGTTGACCACTCCTGGGGAAGTTAACAATGATCGAAACACAGTCTATCTATGGTTTGGTGGAGTTCAAACTCTTTAGGGATGGTTTTGTACCGTTTTACAGACGAATGAGCACCAAGACTCGTCTTCCTTTGTTCATGCCATGATTAGATGTTGCACAGATCAGATTAATTTCTGGAATAAAATGGCTCATTGTCAGTGCAATTACTTCAATGCATTATTCGGTTTTTTCATCTCATTCGTGGGCAATCTCATTTATCTACTTCACTGCCCATTATCTATCCATTATCTTAACCGATTATCCTGACCAGGGTCACAGGGTCTTTAGCCTATCCCAGCACTCACAGAGCAAAAGGAAACCCAAACCCAGACCTGGACAGGTCTTATCTATTCTGAACTCGGATAATGTTTTAAGTTAGCTTTAGATGATTGAAAGTTTGTAACCATCACTTTAAATGTATATATTTATCATGTTGAGTACAACTTTGGAATATAGTAGGTAAAGCAAACAGATTGTTCTTATTGTTGACATTTTGGACATGGGGACTTGGGCAAGGCTTGTCAAATGGGAAGACTTGCGGGACGCTTCTGGTCAGCAGTTGCTTCAACAGTGGTCCAAGAAGAGATTAAACCAAAGCAACAACACGACACAAGGTGTTGAGTATGAGGCTACTCAGCTCAGTCAGAATGGCCATGCTAACCAAAGTTCACTATAGCTAGTACCAAACATGAGTATGTGAGCTGGTCCTCAAAAAATGGCCTGGTTTTTGCTTATACATTGCATAGATGGCCAAGTTTTTGTGTGTCAATTACCCGGGGAAGTGATGGCACCAGGGTCCACTGTGTGGAAAGAAAACAAGCTGGTGGAGGGATGTCTCTTGTTGGGACGCCCTGAGTCATTCCCTGAGCATTCATGTGGATGTCAATTTGACACTTGCCACCTACTTAAACAATGTTGTGGACTTGCCACGTCTCTTCATGGAAATAGAATCCCCTAATGGCAGTGGCCTCTTTCAGCAGGATAATGAGCCCTGTCACACTGTACATGTTGTTTGAGAATGGTTTGAGGAACATGACAAAGAGCTCAAGCTGTTGCGCTGATTGTCAGAATCCCTGGACCTTGGACCAATCCAGCCTGTGGGGTAGGCTGGAATAACCAGTCCAACCAGTGGTCCCACCTCACAGTTTGGAGGACTTAAATGCATGTACTGCTAATGTCTTGGTGCCAGATATCACATGGCATCCTAAGATGTCTTGTAAGGTCCATGTCTTGTTGGTTAAGTACTTATTGTTTACAATCAAAACCAGCGTACTTTTCTAGAAAAGAAACCACGGAATCAAGATTAATGGCAAATAAATGATCAGAACTGCTCTAAATATGCAGCACAGCATACTTGATGATATGACAGTGATGAGTCTGAGTTCCCATTTTCTCACAAACTAAAGCGTCTATTTGTGTGTTATTCTCTATTCTGTACTGCTGGCTTGGTAATGTTCTTCATGTGTCTGTCTCAGGGAAGACTAACCAGGCTAATCTCCTTCAGAATTCAGCCGTCTGTAAAGGAGACACACACACACACACACACACACGCACACACACACGCACACACACGCACACACACACACATCGCTTCTGATGTCACTCCTTCTTGCCATCATTGGTTTACTCATCTGTGCAATGCCTGTTGCAGTGTAATGTGTCTCCAGAAACATTTCTAACACACACACACACACACACACACACCCAATCATGCATGCAGGCAACACACACTCTGTGACAGACCCTGCTCCATTTGTCACAGTGGAGCCGTTTCTGAGGTACATCATGATCTTGTTTAAAAATATTCGATAGATATTGTTCTGAATGTAAAATCATACATAAACACAAAACACTGAATTTTTTGAGTGCATCTCTCTCTCTCTCACACAAACACAAACAAACACACACGCAAGGACATACAGACACACACATGCATACATGCACTTGAACTAAAGCTTTCTATATAGCTTGCCTGCAACCCCCAGCAAAAAAAAAATGCTGGTATCTCCATAAATTCGAGGAACGCAATTCAAAAGAGTGTGTAACTCTTTTTTTCCCCTTTTTTTCTTTTTTTGTACTTCACATCTCTCATTTAATCTATGAGTAACTCTTTTCATCTTCATGTTTCCATGGCAACAAAGTGGAGATGAGGCAGAGGAGGTGAGAGCGAGTGAAGGGGGCTGTCGGGATGGGGGGTGGGGGGGTGGAGGGATGAAGTGTGCTTTTTTGGAGAGGGGGAGGATGAGAATAATCTGGGCAGAGAACTGTGAGGTGTCTGCCGGTCGTCTCAGCTTTTGCCTTACATATCTTCGCCGTTTCGAGGAAAAACAGGAAAGGGAAAAAAAAAGAAAGGGGGGAGCAGTATTTATGATTTGCTTTGCTTTTAATTGCAGCCTAATTAACCATTCCCCTTTGTACGGCCATTGTGATTCTGCACGGTGTCGACTTTTCACTGACACCTAAAGGTTTCTGAGCCTCACCAAGCCAAGAGTGAAGGGCTTCCACTAAACCCCCCCGCTAAGTAACCCCCTTAATTAGAAACGTTCACATTGAATGCTCACTTGCAAATGCAAAGAGATTTTACACTGAATTGCCTCTTATGAACTTCTGTTCTGCAGCTTAGCACTATGTATTTAAAGCAATAGTTTGGAAAAAAAAAGTCAAATTTAGCCTGCACAGTTTCCTCATATTTAGCCAGAAAATGCTGGATGAGTGAAATGTGCTTCTTACATTTCACACTGGAGCATTGAGGCTAATGTAGCTAAGTAATGAAAGCTTAAACCTTCCTGTCATGTTCGATAAAATCAAACAGACATGCTTTTGTGGTTTCTGACATTGTATGACATGCTGTTTTCTATTACCCTGAACATCTACATACCACAGGACTAGTAGCAGCCAATAATATATGGATGCACTAGGCAGGTCTATGTTACCTATCATAATATTGGCTTTACATTGTATTTCATTTGGATTAAAATCCTTTTTACATGCTTTTTTGGGCCAGTTTTCGGTTACAGTTAAAATATATAAAGCAACATATTTTGCAGTGGTTAAAAAAGGTTCTGGGCTCATTTCCCAGCCAGGGTGGCCTGGGTTCATTCTGTGTTTCTTTGCATGTTCTCCCCGTGTCAGGAGGGTTTTCCAAGCTCCGCTTTCCTCCTACAGGCCAAATTCATGCAGAAATGTTTGGAGCTGCTAAATTACCCGTTAGGTGTAAATATGTTTGTCTTTGGTTCTGCCCTAAAATGAACTGGCGACCTGTTCAGGGTGTTTCTCTACTTTGGCCTGTAAGTGCTGGGATAGGCTAGAATAAACCACCCCTGCCACCCTTGTTAGGATAACTGGCTCAGATAATAAATGATTAGTTACACATTATATAAGGAAATGAGACACATTTGGTGGGAGTTATCCAGCCTATCCAGGCGCCACTAAAAGGCTGGTAGCAACATTAAAATCTGAATTTTGGTGCCAAGTTATCATTGTTTGTTCACTACCTCTGCATTGCTGTACCTTGTTGGTGCAAAAATTCTGTTAGATGCCTGTCAAATGGCTTATATTTGGCATATTTGTAGCTCATTAAATGAAAGAAATGAGCAGAAATGTTTAACTCTGACATGCTGCAAAGTTCCTAAAAATAAAAGGTTCTAAATAAAGGGGTTTCAACCAATCTGTGTTCAGCAGCACTAGCAAACTAATCACCAGATCATCTGGAATCATCTGCATGCTTCACTTTATCAAGTTAGGTGGCTTTTTTTGGCTAAAATGATTCATACGTAGGCTGCTGTCAATCATCTTAAACTGCTCAGCTACAGGGACTGCACTGAAAATGAGAGCCAAAAACTTTGCCCTTTAGGAAACTCAGAGAACCGTTCCTGAACAATACAATACAATAAAAAAAAATTCTGCCTCTTTGGAAAAAAAATATGAAGAAATGAGGGGTGGCTCGAGACTTTTGCACCGTACACCCCATTTTTGTACTCCATAAAGGCTCATCTCATCCCTGTGCCTCCTAAAACTCCAGGCATGTTGCCTCGTTCTTCTCCAGTCAGGATTACTAGGCCATTTTGTGTCCTCATCATGTTAGGCCCCGTTGCGCCACAGCGAGGGGAATGTGCCCAAAGCCCTCGCAGTTACTCGGAATTACGATAAGTATGTTATTTACGGAGCACTGTGCTGCACGGCACACTCATAGTTACAACAGAGGAGTAGAAAAAAAAGAAGAAAAACATGACAGCTCAAGAGCTCCTTTGGCTATGTATTTACAGCAATTTGCAACACTTCAAATTTTAGCCTTGCAACAAGATATGACTGATCTTATGTAAATTCATGGACTTCCAGCGGTGTGAGCATATGTGTGCGCATGCATGAGTGTGTGTTGGTGTTTATGAGTGTGTCTGATGTAGTAGAGGCTGATGATTTCTCCAGGCTCAGATCAGACCCCCTGCACTGTTGGCTATGCTGACTGGGCATGGAGGTTTTCTCGGCTGAACTCTATGCCCGCTGACTCAGGGCTTTTTCCCTAATAAACAGTGCACACTCCTAAGAAGCACACATCTGCCTATGACCCTAGTGTACATACTGAGGAACCATCAGCATGCTGAGACACTTCAGGAGCAGCATAGGTATGTGTGGGCTGGCTTTGTAACCGTAAAGTCATAGCTATGATATAAAAAAGGCTTTTGGATAGACCACCTTACACATATTACCTTTCATAGAGGACTTTCAACAGAACATCTAATGGAATTATGAAGAGAAAATAGGGGGCAGAGATGGCCTAGTGGTTAGGGAGTTGGCCCCAGGATCTGGATCTCAGACCAGTAGGTTGCCCTGAGGTACCCTTGAGCAAGGTACCCTCTGCTGCACAGTGTGTGTATGGGTAAAATGCAGAGGCGCAATTTTGTTGTGGGTCACTTTGTGCTGTGCTGTGTTTCACAATGAAAGGTGAGCTCAACACCTTCCATATAAGGCCTTCTCTAAAGCATCTTCCAGAGAGGTCTTTTAAGAAAGCATAGAACCTTCTCTTGGTGGATTTCTGAAATTATTTATAGTGAGCCTTCCACAGAGCACCTTCTCTAGATCATCTTCCAGTGAATGCCCTCTCTAGATCATCTTCCATTGAGCACCAATGCTAGAGCATCTTCTAACAAGTGCCTTCTCTAGAGCATCTTCCACCAAAGTCTTCTCTAGAGCATCTCCCACTGAGCACTTTCTCTAGAGCATCTTCATGGAACACTTTCTCCAGAACATTTTCACTGAACGCTTTCTCTAGAGCATCTTCCGAGAATCTTGCACGGGGTACTTTACACAGAACCCTTTATTGAATTTCTGATAGTTTACCTTCCATTGAAGACCTTCTTTAGAACATCTTCCAGAGAGCGCCTTCAAAGATCATCCACAGATCATCTTCTAAACATCATTCCTCATAAAGCAAAAAGAACATTCTAAATTGAATATTTTCACTTTGCTGCTGTGGCTTTATTTTAAAGCACCTTTATTTGCTTAATTTTTTTATTTATTCATCCACTGAGAATTTGAACTTTTTTTTTTTTTTACATTTTTCTATATTAACAATAAGTCACAATCTTTACAGCCACATCTGCAAAAATTATTAGCACCTTTCATACTGGAACTTTCATGAAATACCCTTGTATGCCTAATTTTTTTGGAATTATTTATAGAACACCCTAATTTGTTATTCTGCTCTTGTATACTCTATTTTTTAATTATTATACTCTTATTTTAAATGATCAGCTTTTTCGTTTTAACTGAAGTTTTGCAATTATTCACAGAGCTCCCTCATTAAACACTCAATACCCTGTAACTTCACTGGCAATCAGTGCTTAGTGTGTTTTTTTTAATGTTATTAGCACATATAAATGTTCAGGTATCTTAATGGAACACAGTTTTCTGAGCTTTCTTTTTAAGTTCTTTGATTAACAACGCTCCTGGCACTCCTGGAAGAGTTAAGACACTTCCATCCTAATAAGCACACTCTCGACATGCAGTTTGCTTTCAGTGGTGTAGAAGTACAGGTTTTAAACCAGGCAGTCGCAGTGCTTTTAGCACCGAGATCTGTTTGTGGCTCTTGGAATATTAAATGACAGATTACTGGCAATTTGTAGAAACTACAGCAGTGAGACTCCCCAGCATTTCCATAAGATGTGCAACGCTGAGCTTAATTCAGAGTCGCCAAAGGCTTTTTAAGCACCGTGTTGCTGACACTGTTTGTAATAGACCTAAAAGCCTTGATTTAATTGAGCTCATTTGAGACGGTGGAAAGCAAAACCTTTCCCTTTGATTTAATGATGAGATTCCATTAAAAACTAATAGTCTGTTTAGAGGCTGCAGCTCCTAATCTGTGAACATAACCAATATTAGTGGTGTATACACTGTTTTTCATATTACCTCCATTGATTTTCATTAAGTGAATTATCAGCAAGAACCTCTTATACCTCCCATACTCTTCATGGAACCCC
Organism: Hepsetus odoe; assembly: GCA_017165825.1. NCBI lineage: Eukaryota > Metazoa > Chordata > Actinopteri > Characiformes > Hepsetidae > Hepsetus > Hepsetus odoe. The sequence continues at coordinate 4,802,102 of CM029377.1, forward strand.
TTCCTAGACAGGCATCCCAGTTGCTATGGAAACCCCTTTAGTTCAAAAGTGCATGCATGTTGTGTAGGCCTTAGTATGAGATGCAAAAAAAAAAAAAAAAAAAAAAAGATTGTTCTTTGTCCCCCAACCTACCTCACAAAGCAGGAGGAAAAGCTCAGAGTGAATGGATTTAAGACTCAAGGGGGCCATAGAGAGGTCTTTACACATACACATGAACATGCTGCACTCACAAATGACCTTTTATCTTCTGACATTTTCATTAAGCCTCGCAGTAGATGTCTGTATGGAGTCAGCAGCATAAGATGTGATAACAGCACTGATATGGTTTTAGGTAGTGTTGCAGGTTGAGAAAAAATATATAGAGGCATTAGAGAAATAGACATTGGTCCTAAGTTGGGAAATAGAGGTCTGGCCATTTTCTGCCTCTGGTGATTTTCCAGAAGTGAGAAAAGCAAAACGGCTGCTAGAAGACACTGCTGTGGGAGGCAGTGAGCGAGGAAAAAAAAAAAAAAAAAAAGAATAATAAAAGAAAGCTTGTAATCATAGAAATAAAACCAATGGCTACTTCTTATATAAAAAAAAAGTCAAAGGATGCACTTCCACCACTGAAAAAATCCCTGTGGGGATCCACAACCTTCTTTTCAGGCTGATATTATTATTACTCTTAAAAATAGTATTAGTACTTATGAATGAATGAAAGCATCTGGCAGCGGTGGCCTAGTGGTGAGGGAGTTGCCCCGCATCAGGAGATTGTGGGTTTGATTCCCTCACAAGTAGGTTGCCCTGAGGTACCCTTGAGCAAGGTACCGTCCCTGTCACTGCTCCCCAGACGCTTTCATAGCTGCCCCCTGCTGCACGGTGTTTGTGTGCATGGGTTAAATGCAGAGGTCCAATTTCGTTGTGGTTCACTGTGTGCTGTGCTGTGACCTCGCAATGACAAGGGTTAGAAAAAAAAAGAAGCATATTTTGTTAAAACTAATAATACCAAGCTCTGTGACATAGTTATTACATAGTAATTACAATCTTATTAGCCTGTATTTACTATCTTTCTATAGACAATGAATTACTTCATCCGTTATATAATAATTACACTTACAGAGTTTAAGGCATATCTGCTTTTATCTCTTTCCAAAATAATATCTGAATGTGCATTGTTTGTTTCAGTGAGGAACCAGTAAGAAAGACAACACATTTTTATCACCACAGGTGAAATCTGTCACTTCTCAGAGTTAAACTGTTTGCGTTCTGTTAACGCTCTCCAGACTACAACTGTGCAGCCACACTTCATGTCTATGAAGAAATCATGACAAGGAAATCAAGAACAAGTTTATTTAATAATGCAAAATTCTTGCAGAACGAAGGGAATCTGTTCCCTGAATTGGTCAAATGAGTCTCTTCCATGACCCCAACAGACTGATTGGCAGAACCAGAATCAGGATAATTACATGCGAAAATCACCCTGCCAATCAGCTCATGCTGTCTGTAATCGGCATGCAGGCTGACTGGCAGCATCAGTTGGTACAGCAAGGCTAACACCTGTGCCAGTCTCACACACACTTACACAGCCATACACACTTCAGCACTGCATAAGCTATAATTATCCACCTTCAGGCAATGACCTTAAACAAATGTTAAACCCATCCAACAATGAAAGCTGTTATATTTTTACGTTTTATTTGGGTAATCATTTTAAACATGAAATTAATAGTTTTTAATGCATGATTCATCGAGCAGGCACAGTAGTATTAGTTATTTATATACATTTTAAATGTATTATCTGTTTATGTTGTATTTGTCATCTTCTTTCAAAAGATATTCATTTAGATTTAATCCTATTTTGCATATAATTGTCTCTATTTTATTGTATGCATTTATATATTCTGTATTACCATTCTTGCCTATATTGTAAATGGCATCATTGATTGGCTGGTTGGTTGATTGATTGATTGATAATTTCTAAGAGAAACTTTTGACTGGTAAAAGAAAAAAAAAAAAACAGGTGTAGAAAACTTCCTTGCAGCCAAAGCTCTGCAGAGATTTTCTCTCTTCACACTCTAATAATTGCTAATGATCTGGTTAATTTAATCAGGTGCATTTAATTAGAGGAACTTAATATCTACATATCTGTGGTCTAGAACCCTTGTGTTTAACACCTGTGATCTAGAACCTTACATATTGTATCCGTGGCAACACAATTACATACATTACTGTAATTTCGACTGTAATGCAGCCAGCAGAAAATGTCCTTGAAGAGAGTACTTTTATTTTGTACTTTTGCCACCTCCAAATAGGGGAGACACAAAGATTGCTTAGGATTTTATTTTGGATTAAAGAAACTGAAATCACATTTTCATTAAAAGCTCAATCTCTTCTTTAACTGGATCTACTGGGTGGTGTATTCAAACTGACTGACTCTTGAGATGAAGAAAACAATAAAAGTGTAGAAAAATGGCTGCTGAACAAATATGTTTACACTGTAATGTGAAGGACAGGCAACACAGATGACTCTGCAGGTGTAATTTAGACTCGAGGAAGATGTGTGACACGTCGGACACAACAGGAATCATGTCAGAAAGCTTGCAAGAACAAAATAAAACCTTTTTCTTTCCTCCAGTGGCTACACCTTGCTGATGATCTTGAACCCAGGTCGACTCAACCTCTCACTAACGCCTGGCCACACATTCCTAATTTCCCTGGCTGGCTCAGCTGATCTCCTGAGGGCCTTTTACTCCTCAGGGGAGCATGTTTGCCTCAGCCGTAAACTTTTAACCTCAAGGCTGGTGGCTGTACCAACACTATCCAGTCCTAGATTTTCCAGATCCACACTCAATAAATCACAATCCATAGACGCGCTCTGATTTAATAAAGGTCAATTGACTATGCAGTCAAGCAGGGCTGAGGTTTTACATTTTTACTACAGGCTTCAGTTTTTAAGACTAAATCATTTTTTTATCTTTGTGATCACATCCTTGTTCTATGCAGCAGTGAAATCACAACAGAATCATATTTGTCCCCTTTACTGAAAACACCCTGCTTTTGGTCCAAAACTAACCATTAATAAAGAACTGAAGACTAGAGTCGACCGTTAAAGTTTAAATGTATCCAAAAAAAAAATAAATAAATAAATAAATAATTTATTTTAGAATAGAATGAGCTTCTCATTTACTCACTCATGTATCCCAGCTCTCACAGGGTCCTGGACTTGATGCTGGTCTCAAGGGAAAACACCCTGGACAGGTCACCAGTACTTTGCAGGGCCGGAGACACACAGAAGACGCAATGTCAACACAGAAAGCGAGGAGTGCATTTCAAAATGAAGCTGAAATCCAGTTAACTTCATTATAAAGAGCTCTCACATGGTTTGGCAGCCACCAATCCAAATGTAGAAGAGCTGTGCTCTAGAGAGTTCCTGAGCAGATCAACCATGGAAACTTTGCTCCAACAAAGTATTAGATCCAAAGCACAACAGAGGAGAATTGATTATTGCTGTATCAGGCTTTCCAGTTATGATTTTTTGGACAGACAAAGGCACTGCAATATCCAGCGTCTTCGCCACAGAAGAATTAATGTCACACACACAGCAACTACTGCTTGCTTATCAACAGAAGAAAGACAAATCTGAAAAGAAGCAAAAGCAAGCCATGATGCAAAGCAGCCAAGATGCAAAGCCACAGAGTCTTTCTTCAAGACATCTTTGACATGAAATCACCCACTTTGATAAAAAAATAAATAAATATTTCTGTGTATTTTAATCGTGGAATATGACCTAAAATTGAAGTAATAAGATAAAAATATTAATATTGTTATTGCTAAAAAAATATAGAAATGTGTGTTCATAATAGAAAATACAAACACATGAAGGGGATGGACAAGTACGAGTGCGATTTTTGCTCACGGGGCAACAGTTTAAGGGTGTTTGTGTGCATGTGGATTTAGGAGAAAGATTTGTTCAGGAGTGTGTGTGTGTGTGTGTGTGTGTGTGTGTGTGTGTGTGTGTGGGAAGTACAGTTCTGAACTAGTTCTGATTTTGTCTGATGTCCTGGAGGAAGAAACTTTTTTCCCACATCAGCAGTGAAGGGCTGTGGGCTATGGAACCTTTTGACAGGAGGAAGAAAGTGTGGGAGGAGTGTGTTTGGTCATCCACAAAATCACAATGGAGCATGTGCAGCAGATCCATGTCGGAGAGGAGAAAGACCTTGATGGTCTTTTCTGGGGTCTTCACTTCCTGTGGACTCCTGTGTGGTGCACTTCCTGTATCAGGATGTGATGCTGCTGCTCAGGATGCTCTTTACAGTCACTCTGCAGAAGATGATGGGAGGCGGCGAGCTCTTCCACAGAACGTAGAGGTGCTGCTGAGCTTTCTTGGAAGTTGAGCTGGTGTTAAGGGTCCATGTGAGCATCTGAACACCACTGGTGCTCATTGAATGTTGGAAAGTAACCTCCATGTTATGTTGACGGCAGTGCAACAGCAGTTTTTTTTATCTGCACTACATTATGCTCCCGTGAAAATCTGAAAATCACCAAGCTGAATCATTTCCGCATTATGTAGTGATGTTAAAATGTTTAACTAAATTGTTAGTGTGCCTAACGCACTTTATTTGCAATCACATGCTACCACAGATGGATTTAAAAGGGGAGCATTACAGTTACACTACTGCAAAAAAAAATAAAATAAAAAAAGCAGCAGATAATAGACCCTCTAGTGGGCTTATTATATTGTTGATATGTGTTTTGTTCCATTCATTGAGTAGTTTGGTGATTTTTTTCCCCCCACACTGTGAGATGAAGGAGCCACTCTACACACACAAAACTCTCACTGCACAGGCTTTGATGATAGATACAATCCATACGTGATTATGGAGCCCGCCGAGACGAAAACACCAGGCATCCGAAATGTTTACAGCAAGATGAGAGAGGGGGGAAAATGCTGGGTGAAAGATTTGGGGTGAAACTAATACACCAACATTATTTCTATTTGGAGATGCTTTGGAATCTGTAGCCGGTCCCCGGCGAAATACGAAACAGAAGAAAGCACACACATTATAACTCACTGTTAAGATACATAAACTATCCCCAAGGCTCCACTGCACTGAGAGCCGCGATACGTTATGATGTGCTGTTCTTTATGTGCACCAGTCAAGAATTCCAGCTCTAACTACAGACAGCAGAAACCTGTTTCATCTCATTCCTGACCTTTTCAGAGTCTTTTTTTTTTTTTTTCTGCACTGTTAATCAGTTTGGAGAGATTTTATATCTGCTTTTATAGCCTTGGGAATGTGTGTCTGTGCAAGCACAATATTTCTACAATAGTGTCACTGCATTCTTTAGTGATGCCGCACGCAGACATACCTCTTTATAGGCTTGCCGCCACAGGGGGGTAAGAGGGGGATTTGTCTCTTGTCAATATGTCCCCACCCCCTTCAGTTTTAGACATAATAATTTCAATGATTTGACTTAAGACTTTGTCTGTTGTCATAAATATTTGTAATATATTAGTGTACATCACGGACACATACATGAGTGTGGACGTGCATGAATAATGTTCAAATTATGAAAAAAAATAATCCATATTGAAGCACCTCAATCCCAACCTTACACATACCTTCCCTTATTAAGAACGCTTTTTAACTGGATTAAGCTAAACGGCTTCCTCGACAGAACAAAGGGAAAAAGGAAAGTGTGCTGATTGGCTCAGAGGCTAAGCCCCAGACAGGAAAAAAAAAGTGCTATTTCTTTTACTTACATTTTTCAGAAGCTCTTATCCAGAGTGACGTCTAAGTCCAGTCCCCCTCGCAGCAACTTAAGGTCAAGGGTTTTGCTCAGGAACCCAGTGGTGGTAGTGCTGGAGGAGGGATTTGAACCTGCAACCTCTTGGTCCAGAGGCAAGTATCCTACCACCACCACTTACTTCAGTACAACAAACCTGAGATGGGAGATCGAGCACTTCAACCTTGCAGTCAACCAGAACTCAAAAGACCAGCGTTACCGATTGTCAGCTCTTGTGTGACATAAATAGACTCTAATAGAGTATTGTGATTGCTGATTGCTGATTGTTGTCAGCTGTGGCTCTGCCCCTCCCCCTCCTGCCTGGAGGGCGACTGGCTGGCCTCTACTGGCTGCTGTGGGTACTGTCACTGCCCTTTATGGCACCCTTCCACTCATGACCAATAATCATTAAATCCATAAAAAAGATTTTCAGAAAACGTGTCTTTTATTGGTTTCTTGAACAGTGTAATGTTACACACCGAGAGCACGATGAGGTAAAGTTCATTACTTAAGTACATTTCATGTTGCTTGTTAGCGTGTAGTAATGAGGCATACATGCCTTCCATTTACGTCTTTAACTTTCTGCCATATGTGCACAGCATCCACACACATCTCCTCTGATTCTGTTTAACTGAGAGCTATTTCATTAATTATGAAAGTGAAATAGAGAAGGAATCCCTAAAGTCTTTTGAGAAAGTAATGTAAGAAAATAAGACAATTAATTACTGGAATATGAATATCATTGTTGTCAAAACATTTTGCATGAAAAAGACCGGGTGTCTGTGCCAGCATGGTGAGGATTCTGAATGCGTTTGCAAAATACATGCACTCATTGCTAAACAGCAAAGACTTTTACAGCAATCATTTCAACCTAAATCTAATTTATGTGAATAATTATTCATAATCAAATTTAATTATGCACTTAATGCTAATATGACTATTAATATAATGTAAATGAAGACAGCCTTGACAATTCATAATTTACCAGGCCAGATTAACATGCATTGCTTAAGTATAACAAAAAATGCATTAACATTAATTAAATGCGTGAGAGCTAAGCGCCACCCCCCTGTTCTGCCCGAGAAAGGCCGACAGCAGGAAAAACTGAACGTGTAGGTGGTCTCTTTCAACTCTGCCGAACCAATTGGAGGGGCTGTTGAGGGGGATTTATGTTGGCTTTAATGAAACATTGTATTATTAGAACAGTGTCATAAAAGGGGGCAAAAGAAGACCATAACTTCATCAGTTCTGGTTGGAGTTGTATTTTGGCCGTGCAGCTGGAGGCAGGTCACTCTGCATCTAATTACGGCCATAAAGACGAGAAATAGCGTTATGACCTTTTCAACAGTGTGGCGGAACTAAAGGTCAATACAAATGGCATATTAAACATTACGTACTGCCACACCTTCAAATTAGACAGAATCTCTAGGGACCAAACCCAGCCTGGGTTAAGGGGTACGTGGCTAGAAAATTAAAGACCCTGGGACCTTTCAGAACTGTTTAGAACTGAACACCTTTTTCATTTGAAATATGCTCAATATTAAAAAGGAGTTCCCGCTTTTTTAAAATATTCAACGGTTAAGATATGAATACAGTCAGCGGCAGCGCCGGCCTAGTGTTTAGGGACTAGGTCCTAGGATCGGAAGGTCGTGGGTTAGAATACGAGACCAGTAGGTACCCTTGAGCAAGGTACCGTCCCCATCATTGCTCCTTGGGTGCTTTAAATAGCTGCTCCCTGCTGCACGGTGTGTGTGGGTGAAAAGCAGAGGCTGAATTTCATGTTTCACTGTGTGTCGTGTCAATTTAAAAATGTGTTTTTTATTGATGCATTACATGGACGTCTATGCAGAGAGCTCTAAAGCAAAAAGACTAACAAAGTTCTTGCAAAACTTTTTTTTAGGATATAAAGAGTAGAGAATCAATTTCTACAGAAAACAATATTGCACATCAAGGTACTCTAAAGGACTATGTTTATAATCAGCCACTAAACAATGTAGAAATAACATGATCAGGCATGATTATCATAAATAAATGCTTTGCAGTGCATCACTGCATTTCCCTTTACATTTATGGCATTTATCAGATGCTCTTATCCAGAGTGACTTCAGTTTCCTAATTACAGGGACGTCTGCCTGGAGTATCTTGAGGTTTGGAGTTTTGCAGGAACCCACTGGTGGTAATGCTGGATTTGAACCTGTAACCTCTTGTCTCCATAAATAATAACGCCTAAATGTCTCTCTCTTCCTCAGATATTTGTCTTAGATAGAACTCTTGGTTCCCAAACCGTATTGTGTTGATTGTGCATGTAATTTTCATAAACATCATACTGCTTGTAGTCCGCATGAAAAAATAAAGTTATCATCATATCTAATCCAGCTGTCTACTTCCATGGCTTCATCCATTATTACATTAATCAATGGCCAATAGATGGATGGATGGGCAAATGCACCTGTATGGACACCTAGTCCATATTAAAGATGGAAAGAGAGATATCAACACACCTCTCCATCCTTCATTCAAGCACTCATGTGTCAAGCAAGGAAAGAGGGGCATAGATAATGTCTACAAATATCTATACATCCATGTATTGATCTTCTCATCCATGATAGATGGATTGTTTGAAGAGGGATATATATATATATATATGAAAAGTGAAAATGACTATTCTTGTTATTGTGAGTACAAACAGCACAGCACACCACAACGAAACCTGATCTCTGCATTTAAACCATGCACAAACACAAGCCGTGCAGCAGGGGGCAGCTATGAAAGCACCCGAGGAGCAGTGACGGGGAAGGTACCTTGCTCAGGAGTTTGAATGCACAATTGTCTGATCCTGTGGCTCCCTAACCACTAGGCACCGCTGTCAAGATATATATAAATATATAAATAATTCTAACTGAAACATTCATGAGGTTTCATTCCGAGCACTTCTAGGTCATTTCTGTCCTCAAACAGTACACATTTCTAAAAAAAATAACCTTCCTGAAGTGCGACTTTTAGTCATGTTTAACCAGATTGTGCTCACAAACCTCAAAGGGACACAATGACATTGTCCTGCTCGGCTCCTTGGGAACAATCAAGGTAAGGCGACCTTTCTGATAAATTAATAATTAATACAATAATTGGCATGGGGGCAGCCGTCCACTGAGCACACAGCGATGTCTGTCCGTGGACAGGCTCACCACTGATTACCTTGATCCGCGTGGCGGCAAAGGGCAAACAGGATATCAAATATTCACTATGGAGAACACACACAATTATGTGAAACTTAATGGAGTTTAAAGAGAAAAAAGAGCAGCTCTGTCGTGGAATATGGCTGGACACTGTGACACCCCCCCACCCACACACACACGCGTGCACACACACACACCTGTGGCTGTAGAGATGCAGTTAGCTGCTGAGGTGACCTTGCCTCATTAGCATTGGTTCATTAAACAGATCCCTTTGGCATCATAAAGAGGGCCATCCACGGCCATGAGGTGGGAATATTGAACATGTCATAAAACCTATGAAATGAATGGTCTTTTCAGAGAGAGTAAAAAAAAAAAAAACATAAAGGAAGTCTGAAACAAGCATTAAAATGATGTAAAGTGATAAAGAACCATAAACTTGTCATAACACAATGCCTCAAAATGACATCGAATTTCAACCGGTTGCAGGGATCATATACTCTCTCTCTCTCTCTCTCTCTCTCTCTCTCTCTCTCTCTCTCTCTCAATTTCTCCTCCTTTTTCTCACATGAATAGTAATTAACAATCAAGCTATGAGAGGAATTCTAAATACTAGTAATAATAAATTAATGAACAAAATTCAAAACATACCGTGTACGGTACATGTGCAATACATATCCTTTACACATACACACATGTACTCACACACACACACACACACACACATATATATATATATGTGTGTGTGTGTATGTGTGTGTGTGTGAGTACATGTGTGTATGTGTAAAGGATATGTATTGCACATGTACCGTATATATATACATAAATTGACATGATAAATGATTTAAATACATTTTGGGCAGCAGTGGCCTAGTGGTTAGGGAGTTGACCTCAGCATCAGAAGATCATAGGTTCAAATCCCAGGCCAGTAGGTTGCCGTGAGATACCCTTGAACAAGGTACCATCCCTGTCAATGCTCCACGGGTGCTTTTAACAGCTGCATGTGTGTTTCACAATGACAAGAATAGTCACTTTCACTTTTTCATATTTTAAACCATCTATATTATTTACATTTACATTTACATTTATGGCATTTAGCAGACATCCATGTCCAATTACAGGGACAGTCCCCCTGGAGACACTCAGGGGTCTTGCTCAGGATATATATTTAGATATATTATTTGAACCTCAAGGGACCCAGTGGTGGTAGTGCAGAGGTGGGATTTGAACCTGGAGACCTCTTGAGCCATAGGTCCATAGACAAGTATCCCACCACCACCACCCCAGGTGGTTCAGGTTCTGATTCTATCAAGCAGGTGATATATAGAAACCCTGATTGTAGCCCTCTAAATTAGACACATTTAAATGACTTTACACTCAGACTACTCTGGACAGAGTTCACCGTGAATAAGACAAATCAGTTAGTAATAAATCACAGTAAATACCACCCTTCTTTCTTTCCTGATCTCTCTCTGTCCCTCTTTGTGCCTCTTCCTCTCTTTCTTTACCTCTCCTCCTCTCATGTCCACTCTCTCTCCCTCTCTGTCCCTCTCCTTTACCACCCCATATCCTTTTCTTCTCTCTCTCTCTCTCTCTCTCTCTCTCTCTCTCTCTCTCTCTCTCTCTCTCTCTCTGTCTCTCTTTCTCTCTCGTATGAATAACAATTGTAATTAACAGCTGCTGCCAAAGTGATGTGAAAATGCTCAGAAGTGATGGAGGAAAAAAATGATTTACTTATTCATAGATATGCATATACAGTGCATACAGTGTAGCCGCTGCTGCGTCGATACACGTATAGGTTATATGATTAGTCATGTGGCCCACATTTGCATCTCCCCCGTCTCTCTGTGTCTGATCTGATATTGATAAATGTGTCCTGTCATCTTCAGTCAGACATCGTCTACGGATCAACCCTCTGACAGCCCAACTTTGACATCCATTAAGATGTAATTATGCTAAAGATCCTCGTATCTATTATTTGATGTTTAGCAGTGCACACAGGCTACGGTGAGGTCAGGCTCTGATCGAAGGCCTGTGCCTCTAAGTGCCTCTGAGGTTTGCTAATTGGCGCCCGGAACACTAATGGTAAAGAGTGATTGATGCGCTCTCAGAAATGAGACTTTGCAATCTGCATTCAGGCCAATCAAGGAGGAGAACGAATAAGAGCGCAGGTCTGAATGAGGGAAAAGATTAAAAAAAAAATGCGTGGAAATAAGGACAGGGTGGCGAACATGAGCCGAAAATAGGATTGCGGTTGGATTATCAGGGCGGGCGAGTGTTACGATGATGGAAGGTGATGTTTTTGTTTTGTGCTAGCCTTTGTATGTTAAAGTGAGACAGCGCGGTGCTGGTACGGCTTTATTTATGTGTAGGATCAAAGGTTAGGAGGCAGGAGAATGACGGACATGTGTGTGTGTGTGGGGGGGGGTGTGAAATGCGCTGCTCAACCCCCTTCCTGTTTAAGCAGCTTACTGAATGAGGCAGTTTGATGATGTATTCTTATTTGTACGGTGCAGGCTGTGCTCCCCTAAGCTAGCCATTCATGCATTATTTGTTGTAGTATTGTTCTCCAGCTGTGAGAGTGTTTCAGTTTGTCACTTTTGAGTAAAAACACTGGGGGATCCACTTGCTTTGCTCTCCCCTTCTCCCAAACCTTCTCCAAAAAAATTGCTTTAGCTGTTCAAAAAGTGCCTTTGCTAATACAGTAATACAACATGGGTCCAAAAGTGGCACAAAAGCAGCACAGATGGAATTATTCGAGTTCTTTATTTATTTATATATTTATTATGACTCTGAATTAATCATTAGAAGAGATGCCTCGCGTAGGATTGTGTTGTTTGCTGCATTTTGAGGCTCGGCAGCGGCTCAGGCGCTTTTTGGAGGATCACCTCGAGTGAACAGGGAGAGGGAGAGAGAGAGAGAGAGAAAGATCGAGAGAGGGAGAGTGGAGGGAAATGTGTGCTTTTGGCTGAGATGGAGAAAAAATGAAAGAAAAATGAGAGAGAGAAAAAAAAGTGGGAGGGAATATTTCCGTTTTGGAAACTGTTTTGGCACATCCTGTGCCCACAATGGGATTGGAGTTGAAAAGCAACTACCGAGATGCACACAACGGGTGGTCCTGGGGCGACGAGGGGTGGTGGAAAGAGAGAGAGAGAGAAAAAGGAGGAAACAGTAAAATAAATAAAGAAACGATGAGACAAAACAAACTAGTCCTTTAACAATAGGACTGAAACCAGGCCTTGATGGGAGAGAGGATGAACGTAGGAGAGTGTTACCTCAAACGTGGGCGCCCGCTTCATTACCGATTCAGAGCCGTCACTGATACAGACGAGGCCAGGTGGGCTCCAAAAAAGCCCCCTCTGGATTCCCACAGAGATGAGAGGGAAAATGAGTGAGTTGTCACACACTCCCTCCTTTCTCCTCAGTCGTTTGATCACACAGTACAGACCCCAAGATAACAACTGGACCAAACATGTCAAAACATATTTCGAACAGACTACAGTCAAGACTTCTCTGCTGTTCTCTCATTTCATCTCATTTCATTGCATGCAGTCCTCAGAAGAAGAAAAAAACAGCTTTAAATACATGCATGGTTCAGAACAGTGTTGGAGAAAAAGTGAAATCAAGAAGCCAGAGCGGGAGAGAGAGGCGCGTTGAGAAGGGTAGAGGTAGAGAAGGACACAACGAGAGAGAGATCAAGGGAAAGAGAGATAAAGAGAAAGGCAGATATAGAGGAAAGTCAAAAGAGCTGCGCATTATACTCTGCGTTAGATTGTTCAAAAAAAGCAAAGCAACAATTCAGTCCACAAATCAATTAGACAAAATAAATATTATATTATATATTATCAATATCTAATTATCACACTATGAATTATATTGATTGTACTTTTTGGAGGGGGAGTCTCCCCCCATTTCACATTTCTGAGTGAACTTTAAATGATGCCTGCAGCAAACAGATACAGTCTGCATTCTTTGATTATTCGGATGACAGTCTTTGTGAGCTGGGGATTTGGGAGTAAGTATTAGTTTCTGTTCTATACTCAGAGCCATGAAAATACTTTTAGAAATAAACAGAAGAATCGAGCCGGCTAGTTTAATGTGAATGTGCCGTCTTACTGAGTCTTTCATCTTAACCTATATCATAACTGTCTGCTGCAGCGGTGTGAATCTGCCGGCGTGCTGCACTCTACTGCATCACTTCCCTCATTGCAGAATGCTGAGTCCAGGCTCAGACGCTTATTCGCTTGAGCAGCCCCAGAGCCATGCCTGCTGAATTCTAACACTCTTATTGCCAGTGAGAGGACTGAACATCTTCCCACAGAAAGAAGTGGTTTTGCGAACTTGAATTTCTGACTTGTCCCCATACGCTGTGCTTGTCAAACTACACCGCATACTAAAGAAACTTTAAATTGGCACAGCAGGACCTGGGAAATGTTTAATGAAAAAAGAACTATAAAGGCCCCAGTCCAAGGCAAACTTCACAGCGGAGATCCAGCACTACAGAGGGTCTTCTGATTTAGTTTAGGGTGCCCCTTATTTAAAAACCTGTGCCTCTCTCGGTCTCCACTTTGTCCCCCCTCATCCAGATGATTGTGCACCCTTCAGTTACTACTTTGTGCCCACTTATCTGAAATACTGAGCCCCTTTATTCAGAACATTTTGCCCCTCTCATTTGCCACTTTGTACCCCTCATTTGAAATATTGAGTCCCTTTTAATATTTTCTCAGTTCATGGACTATGTTTCCTCATTTGGAAATCATGCCCCATCATTTGGAATGTTGCAACCCCTCGAGTGGCTTCTTATGTGACATCATTTGAGATGTTTTGGCCCCTGGTTCACAATGTTTGCCCCTTTGATTTGGCATATTGTCTTTTTAGACCAAGTGTCCCACCCTCCTGCGCTGAGTTCAGCAGTATACAGGAGGAAAAGGACTTATAGGGCCACAAAAGTGAAGTGCATTGTTAAACATAAAGCATTAGTATAATGACAAATCTATTGGCTATCCAGTAGATTGCCAGCATATAATTTCTGCCAATGTTCCCAATTTGCAACATCCAGTTATTAAAACAGCAAATTCCAAATTCCCAGTTTATAATTCTTTGAAAGTGCATGTGTGGCTATAGTCCACCTCAATAACCCAATTCTGCAATAACCCAAATGTAACATACAACATGCATGTATGCCTACTCTGTAAACACTCAAGTCTAGAGTGACACCTAATCTACATATTTTGCCTCCAAAGAGCCAGAGTTGCTTAATGCATTGTTGAGAAATAGTTCAGTCCCTGTGCCTCTAGCTCTCAACACTGCTGAAGAGGTGTGGGATCATTTTGACAAAAACGGTGCAAAAGTCTGCCAAAAAAGCTTGCCTCAGAGAGTTTAGGCTGAGCTAAAGAATAACTGTGTTCATACCAATTTATGCACATAAAGACCTCTCTTTCTGTAAATACTGTATTTACATACATGTTTGCACATGTTGCATTAAATCAATGTACAGTTTGTCTCAGTATCCTAGCAAAAAATTAAAAAAAATAAAAATAAAATGAGAGCTGGCTCCAGAATTTTGCACAGTGCTTCATCTCCTGCAAAAGCATGATTTATAAAACTAAACAAAATTCATAAAACCAAGTCCATTGTTTTTAAAAGTATTTTATAATTGTGACATAATTGGTATCCAGAGGTCTGCATCCATTGAGAGGTGTGCATCCTGAATTGCTCAATATAGTGTCATGACATATCACACACACAGTATCTGAGTATATCTGGTGTTGGTAAATGTCTGAGTTAATAGATGGGAAAAAAAGTCAAAGTACAATCGATGTTTAGTGCAATGGTCATTAAGAGGATTGTGCTTTACTGGAAACTCAAAGTAAAGTTGCCACAGTTGCCATGGAAGGACATATTTGTGGATTAAGCATGCTTAGTCAATTAATCCTGCCACCCGGCCTGCAGAGACGAGAGAGAATGACCATGCAGTCATTCAGTGTCAACCGCCGAGGGTAACCTCATTGTGGCCGGGCTGCTGTCAGCCCAGGGATTTCATCGAAACTGCTGAGTGACCCATTCCCCTGATTGAACAGAACAAAAGCTCATCCGCACAAAACCAGACCAATCTGGCACCACACAACCTATACTGATCCTGCGCTTCTCATCAGCACTGTCTGGAGGCTTGGCATATTTAAATCAATACAGGTTTTCCCTTTAAATGACTAAAGGTGTTATTATGAGGTGACCCAAGGTTCATACCCCAGTGTATTATACTGAAAATGCTTTTTAGAGCCTCTAAGTTGAGCGAACGATATATCCTATATTATTTTCCTTCTTCCAATTTCCCATTGCCTATTATTCACCTCATTTTTGCACTTCAAAGAGTCATGAAACAGACTAGGTTCTGACCAAGGCAACAATAGACAATAGGACTTGTCTAATGACAAGAGTGCAGAATAATGGCCTATGATTCACTCAAATTAGTAATACATGAAAGACATCAAGAGGACAATTCAGCATTTATTTTTTTTTAAATCTAACTTTTTATTCACATTGTGGACATATTGTGAGATTTTAATTTTACCAGACCTTTTGAGACTCACAAAATAATAAAAGAAATAATCTCGAGGGTGTGTTTCAGGGCATCTAATCATTTCTTTGAATCCTGCTCAGTAGTGGCTGATATCCTTTTGGATGAGCTCATCAGGAGCTTTTGTTTCTTTTGCATGTTGCATGCTTCTAATCCAGTGCAGAGGATGGTAATTGAAAGCTTTCCACGGAGAGGCATTTTGTAGCTTTGCCAAAAGGTCCAATCACCTGCTTGCATTCTTAAAGCAGCAAGTATAAACACATGACATCATGGCAAAACCCAGATGAATGGCATCCCCAGGAGCATGCAGACAGAGAACGAGTGAGTGCGAAACGAGTTGGGGAATGATGAAATGTAGCATTCACTCGTTCCTCCTCTGGCAGTGTTGACGCCGGATTTGGGGGGAACCCTTTGAGATTCCTCCAATAGAGGATCTCTGAGGAACACACTACAGACTCTGATACTGTAGCATCAAAGAGAACATACACAACCCATACACCAAATAAGCAATTTACACACACACACACGCACACACACACACACACATATGCAAAGACAAAGAAAGACCTGAGAGCTTCATTTCCTTTTTCTTTCATCTACATTCCTTACATAGTAGCTTTAATACATCATAGTTTCAGTACAGATACATTGCAAAATCATTTAAAGGATAAAAATATGATGAATTTAATTGATACTTCTATCCAAGGTGCCTTTAAAGTTGCAAGTCATATACTGTAACATAATTTCAACTTAAATAAGTCACTAGGCTGCCTTAAACTTCACATGGGAAAAAAATAAATATACTGACTCCAATCTTAAAGGGGATGGGGGTTAAACTTTAGAAATGCACTGAAAGTGTATTTTATCTTTTTAACATATCTGAAGCAATGAAACCAATTATTTTAAGGCAGTCAAATGTTACACCAAAGTATTTCCTTGTGTAGTAAACGTATACTGAGTAACCGTTGTCATGCTATACTGTACAATCACCTACAAACTAGGACCTGAAGATTTTAACTACACTAATATATTGTTTTTATCACATATGTTCCTTGATGTTTTTTCCTCAATTGACCCTTAAAGCTTATATAATAATATAATAAAGCAGGAAGAAACACAAATGCTCAAAGATCACATGTTGTTATAAGATCTGCAAATGTAACTCTCACATTCAGATACAACTTTAAAATGGCTTTAAAAGTGATTTCTTCAGCATATTCAACAGACTGGACTGGACAGGGCTCACAGGAGAGCCAGGGATAAATCAGCAAGCAAGAAACTAATAAAAGCAGCAGCAAAGTGGAAAGCTCCAGTTACCCTCGGGAGTTACCACTGTAAAAAGATTCTACAAGCTGAACGAGAGCGAGAGGCTACAATCACAGAGGAGATGAACCACTGAATGTACATCAAAAATACAGTATGTCATATCGGCATCTTTAGCTGATTATTGTTCTGGATCATCTGATTCATTTGAATGTCGAGGTTGAAAATGTTTTCATTAGATTGTTGAAAGAAATAGGGAACATTCTTATAAAGCTTATGGATGGATGGATGGATGGATGGATGGATGGATGGATGGATGGATGGATGAATACTCATGAGTAGATAGAAGGATGGATGCTCATATGGATGGATGGACAGATGGATAGATGGATGGATGGATGGATGGATGGATAGATGGATGACAGATGGAGGAATGGATGGATGAATGGACGCTCATATGAGTGGATGGACTGATGGACAGATGGATGGATGAATGGATGGACGGATGGATAAATGGATGGATGGATGGATGGATGGACGGATGGATAAATGGATGCTCATACGAGTGGATGGATGGATGTTCATATGAATAGATGGATGGATGGATAGATGGATGGACAGATGGAGGAATGGATGAATGAATATGAGTTCATATGAGTGGCTGGATTGATGTTCATATAGATGGATGGATGGACAGATGGATGGATGAATGGATGCTCATACGAGTGGATGGATGGATGGATGGATGCTCAAATGGATAGATGGATGGATGGATGGATGCTCAGACGGATGTATGGAAGGATGCTCATATGGATGGATGGAAGGATCATAGTCTTTCAACAGCCATATTAATTACATGTAATTACCTTTATGTGCAATTGGACAGTGGTTTATTCCATGCAATAGGCTCATGTTAAGTTTATATTTACATTACATTTACATTTACGGCATTTAGCAGACTTATCCAGAGCGACTTACATGTCCTAATTACAGGGACAGTCCCCCTGGAGCAACTCAGGATTAAGGGTCTTGCTCAAGGTGGTGCTAGAGGTGCAGTGGTGCAGTGGTGGTAGTGCTAGAGGTGGGATTCGAACCAGGGACCTCTAGGTCCATAGGCAAGTACCCTACCACTAGACCACCACCACCCTTTGATATTTTCTATCAATGGGCTCAAGTAAACCTTTCTTACCTTTGTTCTGATGTCAAGAAAAAAATATATACTTTATTTTGGCAGAACAAGATTGTACTTTGTAACTTTTCATCAATAAAATACTTCAATGGAAAGTTTTAACTACACTTTCCACAGGGGGCTTAGTACAATAAACACTCAGGAGCACATAACTGAGTAAGCGAGACAAATGGCAGGACCTTAGCATATAAACGTGAGACAGCTTTAATGGATCTGCCTCTCTAAACAGTCACCATCACACTCGCCGCCGTCCCAGCTATCAGTCCTTTTACAGAGGCCTCTCTGTAAACGCCAGGCCTGATAATTAATGATAGATTTACGGCAAGCGCTGATGAAAGATTTACAGTCTAAAAGGAGGCCTGCTAAGGGAGAGGCCTGTACGAGCTATCTGAGCTATGACAGTGAGCCCAGCATCAATTTCAGCCAGTGCACATAATGGCCAGTCAGGGCAATGACAGCTGTAGGAGAGGATGAAGAATGGACTGGCGCCGGATGAAGGGAAGAGAATGGACGTGACATGGATGACGGTTATTTAACCTTCAGCATCCGAGACGACTCAACAAAATATTTAGTTTGATTCATTCCCTTGCTCGACTGCTCAACCCCACAACCCCCCTCCCCACCTCAATCCCATTCTGACAGCTCGAGACGCTCTCTTCCTTTCATTCCCGTTCCTCTGACTTCATTTTATTACTTTTAAAACCAAAGCATGCTTCAGTAAGTCCCTATTGCAGCTGGTGGCTTATTAAGTTTCTATGGCAACCCTCTGCATCACTTCTGGCTGTATTCCACCCAAATGGGACCCCTTAGGGTGAATTGTGTTTGTTTGAACGTATGCGTGTTGGTGGGTGGGTGCAGATTTAGAGAAGGAAGCAGACTGAGGTGCTATTTATTGCTCTTCGCTTCATTTAACTGATGATTGAGTGCCCAGAATGAAGCAACTTTATGTACTGACATAGACAATGCCTCCATCCCCCTCCCCCTCCCCCTTGCACCCTAAACTGCAAGCCATTGCAGCAGAGTGATTATAATCAAGAATGTAACTTCAAACCATTGGGCTTTCCCCGCTTTGCAAACCTGCAAGGTTCTGCTTTGTTTGATCTGGAGCAAAACAGGCTGCATCCATTGCTCCTTTACTGATTTCCTCAAAGGCGAATGTCTTCAGATTAAAAAGTTAAAGCCGTTGATGGCATCACGACATCAGCAGGTTCTTACGCTTGGATCAGTGCGCCAGGCTTTTTTAAGGATGAGCAGAATATAATTTAATGGAAGATAATTTAATAAGGCTGATTTCATTGAGCAATTTACTATTCTATGTGAAATCTAAGTATTTCAAGTAAAGAAATCTCTGGCCTGCAGATAATTAATTATTCCAGTTGCTAAAAAGAATCTGTCTTATCTTCAAATTACTCCACGAGCCAGGCTATAACACTAGATTAAGTACCCCGAGTCCAATTTAGTACAATCATTCGAAGACTGCTCTGCTAACACAGAGTTATTAATATCTAATAAGATGATAGGTCTTCATATTAAAAGTAAAGAGAATCAATTTTAAAGGTCTAATGTTATTTCAGTACGTTTGATACGTCTGCGTATTTGATAATATTAAACCTTTATATAATATACCTCATATATACTCATTCAGATCTCTCACTCGCTCTGTCTTTCTGTCTGTCTGCCTATCTGTCTGTCCACATACTGGAGCATCATAGCCAAGCATTCTGGGGGTGAAAAACTGAAATATGACATGTTTCTAAAACTCTTTAAGTGACTAGTGTTTATATAAAAAACGACAAAAACTCTTTACTATACAGTTCCTTGACTAAAGCCTGTGAAAGTGAAAGTGACTATTTTGTCATTGTGAAACATGGCACAACAAAATTCAGCCTCTGCATTTCATCTATAAACACCATGCAGCAAGGAACAGCTGTTAAGAGCGACCCAGGGAGCAGTGATGGGGATGGTACCTTGCTAAAGGGTACCTCAGGGCAACCTACTGGTCTGGGATTCAAACCCATGATCTTCTGATCCTGGGGCCTAGTCCCTAACCACTAGGCCACCGCCCCAAGTAGTAATGTATGTGTCTTTTATTCATTCAGCACTGACTGCTAAGTTAGTAAGGACATAAGCCTCAGTGCCTGATCTTGAAGTCTTATTAATAATTTAATACTCTCTGTAAAACATGATAATCAGAAAATCATTTCTTGGGCTAATAAGATCATTTTCTTAAACGCTGGTTTGTTTGAAGGTTTATCTGATGCTTTTTCTCTGCAGTGATGCACTTTCGTCTTTTGAAAATTTCAGTGATGGTTTTTGTATGTATATAACGTATTTATAAGACTAACAGTGCAGATCATAAAGATTTGTAGTGCCTAAAAGGAACATTATTTACAGAGGAATATTGTTGAGTTGGTGATTTCACCTTTCCCAAGAGATGGAATAATGCGAACAGAACGCCTTAACTGGAGCGTTTGAAGGTCGATTGAAAGCATTAATGTTCATGACAGGTTCTGTGCAGAGAGTCTGAGATGTGCTGATATACAGTATTCATTCTTCAAAACAAGAAACATAAACCTGCTTCTGCAGAGCCTCGTGATGAGCTGATGGGAAGTGCCTCAAGCAGTCATCTTTATTCTGAACAGCTCAGAAAGGGAACCATTTGTTGTGTCCTGAACATGATTATTCTCTATATTCATTTTATCCCAGTCGTATGACTGAGTAGATGGAAACCTCAGGTACATTGTCACCATACACTAGTACTGTCACCTCTCCAAGACTTTATTATCAAAATCACCAGCACTGCTCAAAGCATACATGTGTTCCAGGTATGGGAGTGTGGATTTGTCAGATACGTTGTAAAGTTTCAACCATTGTTTAATAATAGTTTGTTTTAGGAGCCAGCGCAGCAGCCAAAATCAAATGTTTAATGACTCTGAACTTTGTGGGGTTTTTAATTGATTTAGGTTAAAAATGTATAATAAATCACTTAACGATGGATGGATGGATGGATGAATGGATGGATGGATGGATGGATGGTTGGATGGATGGATGGATGGATGGATGGATGGCTGGATGGATGGATGGATGGATGGATGGATGGATGGATGGATGGATGGATGAATAGATGGATGAACAGATGGATGAATTGATGGATGTACGGATGGATGAATGACTTTAGTGGAGACTGATACTAATACTCTACTACAGACTTTAGTGGAGACTGATACTAATACTCTACTATAGACTTCAGTGGAGACTGATACTAATACTCTACTATAGACTTCAGTGGAGACTGATACTAATACTCTACAGACTTTAGTGGAGACTGATACTAATACTCTACTATAGACTTCAGTGGACACTGATACTAATACTCTACTATAGACTTCAGTGGAGACTGATACTAATACTCTACTACAGACTTTAGTGGAGACTGATACTAATACTCTACTATAGACTTTAGTGGAGACTGATACTAATACTCTACTATAGACTTTAGTGGAGACTGATACTAATACTCTACTCGACTGTAACAAAGAGAAGAGTGTACTAACACACAGCTGTAAACTTCAGTAATGGTAGATATGAGGTTTAAGCAGTGGTTGGGCAACAGGATTGTGGTTACTGCCATCTAAGGTCTCCTAGACTTGCACTGTTACAGTGACTGTCACAGTTGCAGGGGGATTCCTGCTGGGCTCTTTAAGTGGTTTGTTTTTCTCTCGTGTAGAAGTTCACACCCTCTCTGTTTATCATAACAGTTCCTTGGAGACGTTAGTGATTTTCTTTTATTCAGCTAAAGCCTGAGCAGCTAAAGCTCAGAAAACCACAGTTGCATCACAAATGACATGCTTTCTCAAGCTTCAGGAAGGGATGGGAAAAAAAAAAAAAAAAAGAAACAGGAAGGACAGATAAATATAGGGGTTCTGCTTTAGACTACAGTGCGTACACACAAACAGAGGAACATAACAGTGCTAAGGTAAAGCTTAGGTGATGCAAAACAACACAGAGGGGGACAAAAAAATGAATTTATGAATGTCTTGTATTAGATATTCAAGAATAAAGCCTGTTCTGTTTGAATGCAGCAGGATAAAGAAATGGAGTACAAGCACAAATTGTGTTTCTCGGAGTGAATCTTTATGATTAATGGCTTAGGCATTTGCTCTGTGTGAAGAAAAAAGAAAAAAAGAACAGAAAACAGAGGTTTTCAAAACCATAACTTCAGGAGACCTTTAAAAGCTGCATAAATACAATACAAGACTGATTAAGCTCAGTAGCAAAAGGCCTGGTGTCTAACCAGCCAAATAACGTATTGTTTTTCCTCAACCTAGAAACTAAACCTTTACACTGTAAAAAATCTTTATTGTTTCAAATTAAAGGTGCGTATAACCTGGTTCACTCCAAATATTTGGTTCAATAAATTCTGAATAAAAATAATTGTCAGGAGTTGGCCCAGGATTGGCAGGTCCTAGACCTGTAGGTAGCCCTCGAGCAAGGTACTGTCCCCATCGCTGCTTCCAGCATTTTAAATAGCTGCCTGCTGCACTGTGTATGGGTGAAACAGAGCATGCATTTCCTTGTGTCTAACCTTGTGTCTAACAAAAAATAGCCACTTAAGTGATAACATTATGTATTAATACTCTAGTGATTCTCTAATAACTCTTTTAACTCTAATAACTCTATAATAGCGCTAATAAGAATAAGTAAAAGCACTTATTATTATTTGTTGGGTTATGTAGCATTATATATACAGTGCCTACATCGCTCAACCAGTGTTTAACAGAGTTATGTATTATTAGTATTAGTCAAAGGCTGTCTTTATATCTATTATATTTATTATATCTAATATCTATTCTGAGGCCATTTCCTCATGATAGAACTATTTGTTTCAGGTCTGTCCTTAGATCCTGGGACTTGCCCTTGGCGATGCTGTTGTTGATCTGAAGGCGAGGAGAGTCTGAGGAGACGGGACCAGGCTGAGGAGATGACACTTCATTAGAGGGTGTCAGACAACTGAATCTTTCATTTTAAGCATTTGTTCCTGAAACATGCAGAGCGTTAGCGGGGTGGAGAGGTCTACAGTAAATCACAGACATGATCGTCGGCAATTTTAAGGAGAGTTTGGCGATTCTTTTCAGAATGCTCACTTAAGCACACGGACACTATTACGATTGCTGCTTCATTGAATTTTATTGTATTTTCATCTTGTTTTATCTGATGAATGCACTTCTTCTCTCATGTACATTTTTACTTATTTATTTATTTTGGACACGTGTCTTTGGGACACCTCAGCTTTAACAGTAAGTTTGTTAAACATTTAAAAAGAGTCTTCCTGTTCATATCACATCCTTTTTCTCTTGACCAAAATAGTTCCTTACAAAAAACTATTACAATCTTCCTTTATTTTTAAAACTAAAATCTCATTGTAGAGACTACCAGACACATTGTCCTGCTGCAAGAGTGTTTACAGCAGATATTTTAATGACTGGACTTTTGATTTTGCCCCATTAAGAGTCTACTAGGGCCTGCTGTTGTCGAGGAGAATGGAGTCTCACGGTAGGAATGTGTGTGTTCTTTCGCCTGTGTGTGTTTTCATAAACTGAAGGTTATAGTGGGGGTGAGAGATTGGGGCATGAATGGGTCGACTGTGTCTCAAGGTTGCAGGGTGCGATGACCTTACATCCAGAACCAGCCCGGACACTGGGGCTCTCTTTGCGAGCTGGTTTCCACGGCAACCTCATGCACCACTCTTCCAGGCTACCTCTTAATAACATAATCTGTTGGCATTGAGGAAATGGCGTGGCCCTGGTCAGAGGAAGAGGGAAGCACAATGTGCAACAGATTATGGACCTTCCATTCATCCCTCTTGTACATAGTACACACACACACACACACACACACCACACACACACACACACGCACACACACACACACACACCTCCAGTCACAACATAATTTTCTACTCACATCCTCCACCCCTCCCTCATCTGGGACCTGGGCAGAGAAGCGAAGAGGTGGAGAGTTAGCCTTTCATCAATTTTGCTATACATTACAAAATCCATTATATTTAAACCTACAATTTACGTCCAAATATTGAGGCCACTGTTCTATAATGTATTATTTTCTTAGGTGGCCATTTAAGCCTTTATAGTTCTAGCCTGAAGCCCAGCTGCTCTTGCCTTGTTGCTATGACTCCACAAGACATTTTTTTAAAATGACAAGTCCCATTGATCACTCTCTTGATAAAAGCAAATTTATTTTCAGCTGCTGCCATACTGAATTTGTTTAGCACTGAAGTGCCTTGAGTCTTAGCATCATTTTCAAGCAGCTTACATCAGGATGCCAGAAAGAGCAATAACATCAACCAATATTAGCATGGCTCCTACACAGCTATACAGCCAGATATTGACTCTGTATGATATGCATGATATATGGACTCATGGAGTGAAACACACAGCCACTGTTGCTCTTCCTGGGCTCCAGGGATGAAGCTATAAACTCTGGAAATCACATGTTTACATCTTGAGTCACATGCTGCATGAATGAAAGTCTCTTAAAGTTTATTTTGTCCACTCATATAGACAGACATGAGAAATAACAAAGTATAAATACTTCTCATTAATACTTTAGTATAATTTTCAGGCCTCTGTACTGTGTTAGAGGTTTTATTTTCCTGATGATCTTCTTTTAAGTCAGGCATTTAACATACATGTGCTCAGAAGATCTAAGAAAAGATATGTTTTTAAAGGATAAAAGGATTTTATCCTTTAGTATATTTCAAGTCTTTACTGCTTAATTTTAGTATCTGCATGTCCACTTAAAGTGGAAAAAAATCTTTAGATAAGACATTTTTCTTACTTTTATCTTGTTAAAAAAAATTGTCATTATAATATGAGCTGGACAACAATGAATTACATAAACTATATAACTAATGTGAATTATTTTAATAATTATTTTAATAATGATCTTATAACTATATACCATGCATTCACATTCTGTGTTTCCTGACTGTTTTCTCATGGCGATTGCTCTGTTATAATACACACTGTATGGTGTAACAAAATATAATATATATGTAACATATACAGGGCTGTGGAAAGGTTAGTGATTGTTTTTAGTAAGGGAATTGAAACAGCAAATACAGAAATGTATTGCAAAATGAGAAAATAATTTATATTTTGTATTATTATTAAAAAGATTTCTGATTCTTGTAGGCCTTTGTTTTAGAATGTTTCATTTTAGGTCACTGTGTAACCAATAAACAAAAATACAACATAAAAAAGAAGACATGTGGCAGACTAGAATGAAAATGAGGCTGAATATTTTGTTCTTCAGGAAGCCTGGAGAAGTGTTCCTCAACAATACTTAAAAAATACAGAAAATCTGGTTCTTGGAAGCAAAACACTAAGAAATGATGGCTGGCTCGAGACCTTCGCAGAACTGGATTACGGAGGCCAAAGTAGATATTTAAGTTGTTTTGTTGTTTGTTTTTGCATCCAGCTTTCCTTGATGCAGTTTGAGTCAAATGTTTGATCATGTCAATACAAATCCAAAGGCCCTAAAACTAATGCAAATCTTGATATGAATTTGATTCTAAAAACATCTTGTATGTTCTACATTTGCCTCCAGAGCAAAACTAAAGAAGCAGAGCTGGAGAAGAGGAACATTTTCTACACATTAATTTGGTGGCATTGTGCTGACTTTGTATATTTCTGTTTAGTCTGTTTCATTAGTAGGTTTGTGAAAAGCCCTGCTGTGATTTGCTGATGACCTGTGAGTGGGCAGTGCAGGGCAGCAGAGGAGTCACTGTGAAAGAATGTGTGATCTCCAGCCCCAGGCACACGCCCAGTGCCCGAAACCCTGGCCTGTCTGCCCATCACTCATTCACTCCCTACACACCAAGAAGTGGAGGAGATCAGGCTGAAGCACAGCACGTCTTCACCCTGTCCTCAAGCATCATGTAACTATAGGCTGCAGGAGTCCGTCATTCTCTCCTGATCCTCTTTTGGGCAAAGCGAGAGAGAGAGAGAGAGAGAGAGAGAGAGAGAGAGAGAGAGAGAGAGACGGAACAGAGACAGAGACAGAGAGAGAGAGAGAGAGAGAGAGAGAGAGAGAGAGAGAGCAGCAGTACACATTCCGCTAGCAGTAAATATTGACTCAGCAGCGAGACTGGTTTTCTATTGGGGGCAAACAAATGCATTGTTCTGCTGTGGGGCGGAGTGATGACTGTGTGTGTGTGCCAGTGTGTGATGTTATCAGATTGTGCTGATGGGAGATAAATACACGGCCCATTCCATAGCGTATCAGCAGCAAACCCGACCACAGAGCAGACGCCCAGTCAGTCCACACAGTGGTTCCAGCTGTGTGGGTGTTGGTGGCCTAAATTATTATTACACTCCTTATAATAAATGTATTGTTCACTTGCAGGTTTTCTCAACATCAAATCGGCATCCACGTTTAAAAATATTGAAACTACAACAGTCCCTCCAACTGACTCTCAGAACATATTATCGTTTTTATCTTTTTATACAGTTACTAATACTGATCATTTTTACACTCTATATTCACTTTATATCACTTATAAATTAAGAAAGAATTGTATATTTGTGTCATGGCAGATGGCGCTCTGCTGACTGAGCACACCTGGGCTGGCTGTTTAAGCCCCAAGGAGTCAGAGCAGGGAATCAGTCATTGACACGGGTGATCTCCGTTGCAGCGTCGAGTGGTTTAGTTCCTTGTCATGTTCAGTTCTGTTAATAAAGTCCAGTCATAGATCCTGGCTCAGCGTTTACGTCCTGCCCACACCACCCCAATGTTCCAATTTGTGTCCTTTTAATATAAATGTAAGTGTACATATATTAGTTTATAATACAGATAATACATTATTCATAATCAATATCTGTTTTATTATTGATTATGAACTTATAATCCTTGAAGCTTCAAGCTACTTATTCATTTAATCTTTGATAATTATTTTTGGTAGATGGATAGATAGATAGATGGACAGACATGCAGACAGACAGACAGACAGACAGACAGACAGATAGATAGATAGATAGATAGATAGATAGATAGATAGATAGATAGATAGATAGATAGATAGATAGATAGATAGATAAACAAATAACTAAATATTTCTGTCTATGTGACACTTATCTCTTAGTAGTCTGGCTGTCAAACTGTTGGTCACACCCTTGATTACCCAGCCCTTTATACTCAGTGGTTTAAAACACAAAGCATTATTTATTCAGCTTAATGGAGGCCTGCCAACTTTACAGCACCTGGTTGTGTTTCTTTAAGGTGTGGCTTTCATGGCTGTGGTTCGTCACCCTGCTTGTGGATTAGTCTGGGAAAAAAAAAAAAAAAAAAACAGCGACCTGGCATTGCGCCACCTCGGGTTTAGACATGTTGGTTACCACCCATTTTCTGTGATGACACTCTGATGGATGACGACCCTGCCTAGAGTTTGCACCACACACATTACACACATTGCATTACACACTGCCTTTACAAAACAGGCTTTCCCCAAGGCTGTGCACGCATGATTTCTACTTTAGACTTCACTGCAGGTGGTGCAATGTACTTTTCCTGCCTTGTTTACAGGAATCTTCCACTGCGGCAACCCAAGGACAAAGAGTTGGAGTCAAGTGAATAGACTCCATCCACCACCTTGAGGATGAGTCTGAGTGGTGTTTGTGATGCCCAGAACTAATCGTCCAACATTAGAACTCTCATTCATTCATTAGCCAAGCCCTGAATCATAACCAGGGTTACTGAGGGGTTGCTGGTACCCATCCTGTACTCATGGGGTGAAACACAGAAACGCTCTGTTTCTCAGTCTTGTGTGAGTGCTAGGTTTGTTTCCAGCACCACCGTACTGAACTCAGTTTGGGATGAATGAATGGCTGTCTTGACCTTGTCAGCGTTTTCTTCCTGAAGGCTTTGTGATACATTTTACTGGAAGAGTAAGCTTCACATGCTATGGTTGCAATAGCAACTGTTCTCCACACACCTGTGCTCAGTGTGGAGGATCAATGTATGATTGCAATCAGATACTTTTGGAGGGAACTGTACAGAGAGTGCGTATCACATTCCACTCTCCATCATGTAGTCTAGTGGCGAAGTGAGCCTGTTTCATACTGAAAGCTGTCAGGAAAAAAAAGGTAAAGGGATCAAAGCACAGTGCAGTAGCTTAATGCCCTGCAGAAGTTAAACTACCCTCTCTCTACTTCCTATTCTCTCTTCACACACACACACACACACACACACACACACATACGCACACACAGTGACAGTGGCAGGAACTGTGTAGTAGCACATTCTCTGTGATTAGACAGACGTGGCCTGACCTTTCCATTGTTGTTCTGGGTGCGTGCTGCAGCAGCTGGACGGCGTCCAATTTAAAAATTTCATTCATAAACACCTCAGGAGGGTTCAGCTCATGTATTGGGAGCACACCACGTGGAGACCCAGGGAACGATAAAGGACCTGAAGTCATAATAAGTGACAAAACAAGCAACAAGCAGAATAACAATCATGACCATTTTTACATCGAATCGATCCTTCCACCAATCAGTTCACCCAAAAACAAATCAATAAGCCATGGGAGGGCGTGACCTGCAATGACTTTATTGTATATTTACAATGACTTGGGCTATAAAACACAGTCCCAGAGTTTAGGGTTAAAAGCCAAAAGATGAATATGAGACGAGGGGTCAGGTTTTCAGCTTTTGTTGACTAGGAGTGCGGTGGTCTAGTGGTGGGTACTTGCCTATGGACCCATGGATCAAGAGGTCCAGTTGAATCCTCGGCACTGCCACCACTGGGTCCCTGAGCAGACCCTTAACCCTGGTGAAATGCTCAGGGGACTGTCCCTGTAATTAGGACATGGAAGTCGCTCTGGATAAAGCATCTGCCTAAATACTTGCAAGTAACAAATGTTTCATGATATTTATATCTGGTTTATTTCATTATGTATATTTTGCTTCTAAATACAAGTTTTCAAGTATCTGAACAAGCTGCCGGACATTGTTACACAGGTGTGTCGGTTAGACTGATTGTAAAATATAAATCGCACGATATCTTATACCGGTTTGGCTGTCGATTTGTCTTGTGAAGACTGGATTAGTTTGTTGGAAAAGGAAAAAATTGACAAAAGACAGCTGTATGTGAGAGAACACATGCTAAGCTTGAGAGAAAGAGGAAAATGCTTTGAAGGTTTCTGACATTAGCCATAGCCAGAACAACTGCTTAGAATAACCTGAAAAAGAAGGAAACCACTGTTGAATTGAGCAACAGAAACTAAACCGGCCGGTCAAGAAAAACAGCAACAGCTGACGACAGACGAATTGTGAAAGCGGTAAAGAAAAACAACAAAACGACATTCATTAACATCCTCAGCACAATGCGAGGCGGAGGTATCCTCGTCTCCATTTCTTGATCCTCAACGTCTTCCTACTTTTCAAAACACTGTCCTCTCTCGACACATCTATAAATTCCCTTTGTGGCCTCCTCTTCTCCTCTTTCCTTGCAGCTCCATCTTCAACATCCTTCACCTATCATGGTCTATGTTTTGAAAAACATCATGAGAGCTGGAATATCAAGGCCATAACATCAGATACAGCCACTCCAGAATTAGGAATGAACTAACAAAAAAGCAAAAAAACCATGCAAAAATATACAAGCTGATCTTTAGCGCAGTGGAGCAGTCATGGCAGGCTTGTGAGACTTGCTGCTGGAACCGACTCGATTGTCCTCAGTGATCTTATATGAACCATATTGATTTGATGCAGTGTCTACAGAAACAAACACATGAAATGCGCTAGTAAACTGCTCAGAGACACTATCATTTTCAGGACACCACAATCTAAAACACCCTACCAAGCAAATAAAGGACCGGCCAAGTTAATCACCAGACCTTTATTTTTAAAGCATGCATTTTATCTCCTGAAGAGGAGACGATAGAGATAAACCCCTCAGAACAAATGTGCCAAAAAAATGCTGAGTTGAATCCCGAAAACCATAAGCAGGGAAAACCAACCATGTGGTAAAGTGTTTGGGTTTGATTCAGTGCAAAGGGCTTGATGCAGTTATTGCAAGCAAGTTTTCAAAACATTTGGATACAGTGACTCAGGGTGTTGTCTCTTAGCCAAAGGTTCTGAGTCAGGATGGCCAGGGTCATTCCTGTTTTTGCATGTTCTCCTCCATGGTTTCCTCTGGGTGACCTGGTTTCTTCTGCAGATCAAAGACACTTCAGGTGAACTGGAGATGCTAAATTGGCCTGAGGTGTAACTGTGTGTGTCCAGACCTGTTTTTCCACCTTTCAGTCTACGAGTGCTAGAAAAGCTGCAGCACTGCCTGTAAACCTGGTCAGAGTGAGTGGCTTAGAGAATGCATGAATGGCTGATTCTAGATCAGTTGGTGCACTAATATGAAACTGAGAGAGAAGTCATAGGTGTGATTTTTAACTTTATGACAGCTTTTAGGAACTGTTTCATTACATTATACTCGAAACTGTAATCGGGAATGCTAATCGAATGCTAGAGGCTGTTTTACTTAACATGTCAGGTCATGGTCAGATCACAACGGGACAGCTTGCCTGGCTCTCAGTTTACCACTGAATATGGTTTGGAGTGAACGTGACTATTCACTGTCATTGTGGCTCACAGCACAACACAACGAAATTCAACCTCTCACGTTTCATACACATGTGCAGGGGCAGCTATTGAAACACCGGGGGCCCAGTAGCGGTGCCTTGATTGAAGACAACCTACTGGTCCGTTGTTGCACAACCTTCGATCGTGGAACCTAATCCCAAAACATGAAATGAAATTAGGAAGAATATGTATGAGTTCAAGAATCTCACATTCTGGGAAAAAAATAATTCGATGCTTTAGCTTAAATATTGAAATTTAACTTATGAGAGGCTTTTGCTCTGGTAATAAGCTATGTTATTTTCTTAACAATTACACAATTTAATAGCTCACTTTGAAACTGATTTCGTTTTCTACTGTTTAGGGTCGACTCAGTAGCAGCGTTTTGGTGGGTGACGGTACCGTAAACTCAAATAGACTGTTATTTTCTGCTGTACTCACCATCATGAGGCTATTTGTGATTTTTATTTGTGACATTATATTGTTTCCCTCTCTCTCTCTCTCTCTCTCTCTCTCTCTCCTCTCTCTCTCTCTCTCTCTCTTTGCACTCTCAGCTCTCTCTCTCTGTCAAATTTATTTTTAAGTTTTTCATGTTCATCATAAATAATACAATTACTAGTAAACATAAATAAGAGCTCATTTTGTAATAATAAGCCCTAATGAATTTTATTTGAATGATCCTTCACATCCTTCGCTCTCTCTCAATCTCTCTCTCCCTCCCTCTCTCTCTCTCTCTCTCTCTCTCTCTCTCTCTCTCTCTCCTCTCTCTCTCTCTCTCTCTCTCTCTCACTCTCTCTGTCTCTGGCTCTCTCTTCCATCCCTCTGTCTCTCATCTCTTCACTTTATCTTTCTCATTTTCCACCACTCCACACACTCTCACACACACACACCCTCTAAATGTCAGAATTTTACTATGGTGGGGTTGGGAGAGAGAAAAAAAGAGGGTATGATTTGAATAATGTTTCTGTCCAGCTGCTGGGCCTCTCCTTCAGCAAACGATCTATGGGCAAATCTGCTACAATTTACCACAGCAGGGCTACATCACCTGGCGCCCTCATACACACACAGCCTTTCCGAGAGGGAGCTTCACCACAAGCTCATGTTACGCATCACACATTGGTTATACCTCACTGTTTCTTCTTTATTATTTTGTTATTTCATTCCTGGTGATATAAAGTTTTGCCCAGTAGGCTGATATTATTACAAGGTGGATGGGAGGGTGCTGGCCAGGGGAGGAGGGCTCGCATTAACAACAGGTTATCGTGTGATCTACCACGCAGGAATATTACTCGCAGTATCAGATACTGCTCTCAGATTTCAGTCGACTGCAAAACACATGAAGGGATCTGAAGAATAAAATAATAGTAATAATAATAATAATAATAATAATAATAATAATAACATGCCAGAAACAAAACATGATCAAGATAATCTGATTCTGCTGATACAGTGTGAAGGAAGAGAGGGAGGGAGAGAGAGAGAGAGAGAGAGGAGAGAGAGAAAGAGAGAGAGAAGAGAAGAGAAGAGAGAGGAAGAGAGAGAGAGGAGAGGAGAGAGAGAGAGGGAGAGAGAGAGAGAGAGAGAGAGAGAGGTGAAGAGAGAGAGAGAGAGAGAGAGGGAGAGAGAGAGAGAGAGAGAGAGAGGGAGGGGAGAGAGGGGTAGAGAGAGAGAGAGAGAGAGAGGGGAGAGAGAGAGAGAGAGAGGGGAGAGGGAGAGAGAGAGAGAGAGAGAGAGAGAGAGAGAGAGGAGAGAGAGGAGAGAGAGAGAAGAGAGAGAGAGAGGTAGAGAGAGAGAGAGAGAGAGAGAGAGAGAGAGAGAAATCTAGTTTTTTTATACTTTAAGCTTACTAAGTGTGTGTGTGTGTGTATGTTTGTGTGTGTGCGTGTGTGTGTGTGTGCGTGTATGGGTAGGTGTGTGTGTGTGTGTGTGTGTCTTTGCTTACGCCATCTCAGAACTTTCCTCAGCACCACAGATCATTGGTCGCATGAGTTTAGACGCATCCTCGGTGTATTTCCATGAGGCCGATGGTTTTTGCAGTTTTACAGTCTTTTCATTCAGAACGGAGCAGGGACGCGTGACACCCCTGACCTACATGTGTCACTGTACATATGATGTAAGAGAATTGGAGTACATATCATTATGTCAAAACAGAGTTTTAAGAAACAGGCCTGTAGACACAAAAATGGACCTCTGTTTCATGACCACATTGATCAAGTGATCTGCATCAGTTTTAGAAAGTAGAACTCTCAAACTAAACAATGTCCTTAATATTCCAGTAATCTTTGGGCTCATTCTAGCTTCAATGCATTCCAGTGTTGAATTAATGCTTTGTCAGTTTATTTTATTTCATTTAAATAATCTTTTAAAAACATTTTTAACTTGAAATAATAAGAAGCATTGTTTTGCCTGCGATGGACGGGCGACCTGTCGGGTGTTTACGCCCTGCGAGAGCTAGGATGAGCTCCAGCTCCCCCAGACCTAATTGGGATAATGACTATGAAAATGGTGATGAATACATTATTTAAAATTTCTGAACTCTAATTAATTCATCTCGATTCCTTCATTAATTCATCATGATCTCCACTTTGCGGTGGTATTTTGTGATCAGGGACGCCATGGGTTTGCCTTTTAAATCGGAGTGTGCCGGCTAGGTTCCAGAGCCAGTTAAGAGAGCTTAAAGGTGCCTTTGCATGTGACACGGATAAAGAGGATCAAACTAAAGAGCTGGCAAATAAACCTTTAATATCAAAGATATTAAACCTCACACCTTTATCTGCATTCGTAACCATGTATAAAAAAATTGAGCGATTTTACTGTGAGGGTCTTGAGCGTTTGTGAGAGTCAGCTGTTGTCTGCGTGCTCCGCCTTTTCAGAACATGTTTCTTATCAAGATGAATGGTATTTACTCAGGCAGGAGCTCAGATAAAATCAGGGCTTGCTCAATGATACTGAACCTGTAATAAGCGGTGCAGAAGCATTCCACACAAAGACGCCGCACAGGTGAAAAATACAGGGAGGCGCAGTGTGTTGCACCAACAGAGGCCTGTCTTCTCTCCAGAGCCTCCTTCAGGAGTATGCTGGAATGTGTGCTTGTGAGGCAGAAGAGAGATTTCAATTTTAATGCATGCAAAAAAAAAGAGAAGTGGGGACAATTCAAGTAAAACAGCAATCAGCAAAGAAATAAAGATAGAAGAGAAAAAGAGAAAAGAAAGAGCGAGGCAGAGATGACAGAAAGAAAAGAAAGGAGAGAGAGAGAAAGAAAGGGAGAGGTGAGAGAGCGAAGATAGAGGTAGAGAGAGAATTAAAGAAGAGGAGTAAAGGTATAACAGATAGAAATGAGAGAGGTGGGAAGGAAGATTAAAGTGGGACACAGAAAGAAAGAGAGGGTAGAGAGACAGAGGGGTGCAAAATAGAGATGAAGAGAAGTATATCAGAGAGAGAAAAAGAGGTAAGAGAGACATAGAGAGAGAGAAGGGTGAGGAGGTAAAAGGGTGAGGAGAGTAAGAGAGAAGAGCAGGGAGATAGAGAGGTATCTGGGCTTCATTATGAGATTATCGATTTACTCCATTAAACAATACGGCCCTGTTTTTATGGGCTCTGTTTTATTATTTGTTCATGAATGGAGAGGCCAAACCCATAGCTCTTGACCTGATGGAGAGAAACACTTACACTTCCTTCACTAGACCAGGGCATTTATTCTCATTGAATCACCACTGATATTACAGCACACTGTCACATTTTACAGTTACAGCTCTATTGCTTCTGCATTAGTGAGGTGTCCAGTCTGATACACACACACACTTTTCTCCCTTTAGTGACCTGCAGGTCCTGTCCAGTCGCTTAATTGGGCCTAAATCAAAAGCAATGGATTCTGAAAAAGTCCCCATTGTGTCTTGCCTTGAAGCCAACAGTGTGTTTTAAGTTTAAACCCATGGGACCATGCATGAACATCTCTCACACTTACCTGTTCACACACACACAAACACCATAGCAGACATGACGTACCTTCAAGAGTGTACGTTGTGTAACCATGGCAACAGAGCCGAATCTGGGACACAGGAGATGGGAGATAGGTAGAATATGTTGTATGGGCGATTTGCCTCCACAGGTATCACTGTAACACATCCTCCAGCTTTATATGGTCCAAGAACTGTACAAGATCACCATGTGTCATTAAGCAGTGAAAAAGAATGTGGGATAAATTATATATATGTATATATAAATATAAATATATATATATATATATATATATATATATATATATATATATATATATATATATATATATATATATATATATATTGGACATTAATATTATTAATATAATAATAAATAATTAATAAAATCTATCTGCAATCACTATATTGATAATGAAGGAGTTTTATTTAAAGAGATACAGATAACAAAAACATAAATATCTCATTTATGTTCATGTAATGAATAATAAGGCTTTATGGACCCAATCTTTGCTGTTGCTTTGATATAGGCATTATTTTTCATTTTCCTGCAGAACTTATCAGGATGGCTGGTTGAAAATCTCCATAATTGAAGTGATTGTCAGGCTTTTAAAAGTTTGAAGGACTTTCATAAGATAAATGTTCCTAGATCAATCCTAAACTGTCTAAGAACAGCACATATGATGTGATATAATGTATATAAGATCGAAAGGTTGTAGGTTTGAATCCAAGACTGCAGTAAACAGTCCGTTGAAGATGATGTGCTGGAAGCAGGGGACATGGCAGGCATTGTTCTGAGCAGCTTAACTTGGCTAGGTGACTGGGTCAGAGCATCTCCAGAATGACAGGAGAAAAGACAAGCAGTGAGCTGGCAAAAGGGTCACGGACTCCCAAGGGTTACCGATGTGTGTTGAGAGCAAAGCCCATCTTGTCTGCCCTAAAAAGCGACTGTCTCACACACTGCAGACAAAAAAAGTTACAGCAGGCTATTACAGAAAGACACAGGCTGCTGCTTACAGAGCTGGGTTGCCAGTGGCTGTACTGACTCTTTTCTACCTTTAAAAACACCTACAATGGAAAGGTGAGCATCAAAACAGGCCCATAAAAAAATGTGCAAAGCTGACTCGATCAGATGAATCACTTTTTTATACTGGGGATGAGTGGCAGGGTGATGCTCTATGCAATTTTCTGTTGGGGAACCTTCCTGGCATTTCTGAGGATATTAGTTCAACACAGCAGCTCTCTGGTAGTTAGGGACTAAGTCCCTCAATCGGAGGTGTGGGTTGAGCCTGAGATACCTTGAGGCAAAATAAGACACCATCACTGTTCCCCGGGCACTGGTTATGGCTGCCCCTGCTGCATGGGGTGTGTGGGTTAGATGCAGGGGCTGCATTTCATTGTGGTTCACTGTGTGCTGTGGTGTGTATTCACAATGACAAATGGTCCCTACTTCACTTTCATTTAATATTCCTTACCTGGCCTCTTTCAGGAGACAGTGTCTCTCTGCACTGACCACAAAGGTTTTCGGGAAGATTATAGGCATGAATTCCCCAGTGTTTGTGAGCACTGAAGGATGTTCACAAAACCTTGGTGCAGAACACAACTTTTGGAGGTCTTATGAGGTTTTGCTCATCAAGCGCAGGGGTTAGTTTATGGCCAGCACCTATAATTTAATCAGGTGGTTTTGGCCAGTCAGTGTCTAATGCACTTAATGCTACAGTTAAGCATTAGCTGAATGATGTCACCCGTCTGCTTTCAGCTCCCCAGACTACAAGCCAAGCTGATCAGTGTGATTTCTATTACAAATCATTTCAGCCTTGTTATGGCAGCTGCATATAGCCTAAGCACCCTCAGGTCACCACCCTCGCTCTCCTTCCAAGTATAACAACAACACTCTTGCAAGTTCCTACAAGACGGGCCTCGTGGTGCCAATTCACACAGTAAACCCCCCACAGCAACTGGGCTGCGCCTTCCATGATGGCAAGAGACATAATGTGATGTTCAGCTCAAAAAAAGACAGGATGAAATAACATGGGTGTGTTGCACAAATTCCAGCTGAATGAATTGCTTTGGCGGCATGCCAGTGGGTGCTCCCTGCGCCAGTTAAAACACAGATAGCAACTGCTTATTGTTCTGTTAGGATTAACCCACAAGCAGGGATTTGGTAGGAGTGTAAAAGTGGGAGGAATACAGTTTAACAAAGTGCATCTGTATGGTCACAGGAATATCTGTTCCACCATTCAGACAGACAAGCAGGTTATTCAGAGCAGGATCACCAGAAAAAGAGGCTGGGAGCACAGAAAATGAAGGAGGATGCAGAAATAAATAAGTTAGGAACAAGCAAGGACTAGTTGAGGAGGTGTAACACAGTTATTTTCTGTCAAACAGTTGAAATTTTTTCACCTTTACATAATCTGTATGTGTAGACGTGAGTGCAAGGGTCATCATCCAGGGCATACAATATTTGCATCCCCATCCAAGGAACAAATATCCCATCTAGTTAAGTATATCATGTGAACAATTTTGGGTAACATCTGTAAGAAACATGTTATAATGTCTTACAGAGTGGTTCACAACAAAATGCCCTCTGCATTTAACCCCATACCCATTTTACATTTACAGCATTTATGACGCTCTTGTCAGAGTGACTTCCATGTCTCCTGATTACGGGGACAGTCCCCCTGGAACACTCAGGGTTAAGGGTCTTGCTCAGGGACCCAGTGGTGGTAGTGCCAGAGATGGGATTCCAACCTGGGACCTCTTGAGCCACAGGTCCATAGGCAGGTACCCTACCACTAGACCACCGCCACCCACGTACCCACATGCAGCAGCTGCAATGGTCAAACATTCATCCAGCACCCAGGGGGCAGTGCTTGGGGATGGTTTCTTGCAGACATGTTTAGTTTTAAAATGTGCTGGTATTTGCTGTATGAGGGTGTATGGTGGCACAGTGGGTAGCACTGTTACCTCTGGCGAGAAACTGGGTTCCCGACTCCCAGGTGGTTGATCCAGGTCCTTTCATTGCAAGAGTTTGCATGTTCTTCCCGTGTCACACCTGTCTGGTGTTTCCTGATTTTCCCCTGCAAAAGCTGGGATGGGCTCAACACCGCCCGATCAGAGCTAAGAAAATGAGTGGTACTATTGATGTGATACGTTCTCCGTGTATCTGAATAGTGTAGAGGAGAACAAAAAAGTAATGAGTCACATCCAGCTCCATACTTGAGAATGAGATATGTTTCTGCATGACTATCATTGCCTATATGCCAACATGTATTTAAGTCTCTTTGGACTTAAAGAATACGGTTCCACTGCAAACTCCAGTAGCAGCAGAGGCTGCTAGCTTCTCCTCCGAAAACAACTCTGTCTATTTAGGTGTTTGGAACAGGCTCTAATCCCAATATCTAATTAATGTTAGCCAGCAGTTGGGCTGATTCTTTCCCCAATGCAAGGGTTATGCACAGCCAGTTTCTACTGTAAACTCAGAAATGTGTCCCATTTCACTGGAATACCCCATATTATAGCATTTTCTGTAATTATCTAAGTGCATGGTAGTGCAGATCATGGTAAGCTATACATTTATGTATACTGCATTTAGCAAATAACTGATAGTTTAGATATCAAGTATGAACAGTATTTTCTTTGTTGTTTCTTCATTCCACAATAAATATATAAGAACAGTCACAGATCCATCTGACCATTATCTGACTGCTTATCCCAACCAGGGGGTTAGTTAAAATGTCAGTTCATTGCTATGCTGCCGAAGTATTTTTACAGCAAAACTTCAAATCAAAATCAAACTCTAATTTTCATGCACACATTGCAAGCCGATTCAGGGGTGAGACCAAGAAGACGTTGTGCTTATTTTGAAAATATGAACTGGTATTTTGCAGTGTGGCTGAAGAAAGCTTTTTCTCTAATGAAGAGAGAGTATCTCTCTGTAAGCCTGATCAGGAATTTGCTGCATGTTTATTGTAGAGGTGTTACTGTCACTGCATTGTCACGGAGGCTTTTCCAGTCTGAGCCTCTTCACAGATAAGCCTCACGTCCTTCATGAGGTAGCGAACGCAATTAACACCGCAGAGGAATTCACCAAAGACGGCCGCCATGTTTGTGGGTCAAACAAGAGCAATGCTCTCGCCACAAAGCGCCTTTGTGGCAGAGCGACAACAGCTCACTGTGTGGAGGATGACAATGGGCCCATGAGTTTAACTGACACTGAACTTTTTCACATCCTGACTACAGCAAGGAGAAAGCCCAGCTACCTTTCAGGCCTCATTATTCAGGCTTGCGCCCAATGCGAGTGCACGCACAGTCTGCATTTGATCAAATGCCTTCAGTGTGAGCGTGCCTGACGGAGAACTGAACTCATCTCACACTCTCGGATGAAGGCACCTGATCCCTGGAGGGGGAAAAGAGGAGGCTTGCCTTTCTCATGCCATGCTGTTAACCGTTCCCTCCACTCTCTCTCTCTCTCTCTCTCACACTCTCTCTCACACACTCTCTCTCACACTCTCTCATGCTTCCAGTGAGAGAGCATACATGTGAGTTAATGCTGTTGAGGTCATTGCATGTAGATTATGTGCATGTCTTACTGATTATCAGATGTATGAATAGGAAATGGGGACCGTCCAGGCTTTTGTATCTGTGGGTGGATGAGAGAGAGAGAAAGAAAAGAGAAGAAGAGAAGAAAAGAAAAGCCTTGAAGAGAGAGAGAGAGAGAGAGAGAGAGAGAGAGAGAGAGAGAAAATAAGAGAAACAAGAAAGAAAACAGAAAAGAAAAGAATAGAAGACATAAATGGTGTGTGTGTGTGTGTGTGTGTGTGTGTGTGTGTGTGTGTGTGTGTGTGTGTGTGTGCATATCTATGAAAGAAGTGACAGAAAATAGAATTAAGATTACGGGAGAAGGCTAGAGAGAGAGAGAGAGAGAGGGTGAAGAGAGAAGCCGAGAGAGAGAAAGCTGAGAGAGAGAGAGAGAGAGAGAGAGAGAGAGAGAGAGAGAGAGAGAGAGAAAATAAGAAGAAGCAGAAAGAGAAACAGAGAAGAAAGAATGAGAGACATAAATGATTAAATGTATTTATTGTGTGTCTTGTGTGTGTGTGTGTGTGTGTGTGTGTGTGTGTGTGTGTGCATATCTATGAGAAAGAGTGACAGAAAATAGAGATTAAGATTACGGGAGAGAGCGAGAGAGAGAGAGAGAGAGTGAGAGAGGCGAGAGGCGAGAGAGAGAGAGAGAGAGAGAGAGAGAGAGCGAGAGGCGAGAGAGAGGAGAGAGAGAGAGAGAGAGAGAGAGAGAGAGAGAGAGAGAGAGAGAGAGAGATTGACGATGTAATAGTTGCTTCTGTTCTCACAGTGGTAGTCTCTCTCTGCTCTCTGTGCTCGGGGCAGCAGGTCTATAGCTGAGAACAGCCCAAGGCTTTAAACTATCAACATTCAGCTCACACTGCACACACACTGCTCTCTCACACCACACACTCAACACACAAGTAATACACACACTGAAATCACACAGCACACATACACACACACACACACACACACACACACACCACATGATGCACACAAGGGGTGCAAGGGGTGGGAGAAAAAAATCAATACTAAGCAGTATTGTGATATCTTGGGTGAAAAAAATAATGTTGATACACATAGACCCAAGTATTGATAAAGTTTCATTATTAATATAGCAAAGAGTTCTCCTGCTCCTGATGTTACTTTCAACCACCAACGTAACTCACTCAGAGGGAAGCATCAGCCAAGCATGCAAATACAGGAGGAAAATAATAATAATAATTTACTAATTTTTTCCTTATACCTCAGTTCTATTTAGTTTAAAAAAAATGCAATGGACAAGGCACATATTATTTTATTTATTCATTTATTTTTGGGGGAAAATGCAGTCAGATTTATTAAATCGTGATTTCACCAGAGGGAATGCTCAAGGCTTTCGAGGCCCTAAGAGAAAGACTAATGCTTTCTTGAAACTTAAAAGAAATGTAAATTTTTAATTCATTCTTATTCCATAAAAGTATTCTTTGCATTTAAACTCTGCAAGAGTATTACTCCATTATCTCACTGGGAAACAATACAGTTAAAAACGTTTGAAACACTGTCACTCACTCATTTTCTTAGCTGCTTGTCCTAATTAGGTTTGCGGGGGGTGCTGGAGCCTATCCCAGCTCTCACAGGGTGAAATGTGGGGAAACACTCTGGACTGGAAACCATCGCAGGGCAGATACACAGACAAACACACTTACACACACACTCATACACTCACACCAGGAGGGCAATTAAGCATCTCCAGTCCACCTGACGTGCATGTCTTGAACTGTGGGGGCAAGCTGGAGCTCTTGGAGGAAACAACATGGGGAGAACTTGTCCACTCCGTAGAGAAGGGACTACCCTGTTTGGGAATCGAACCCAAAATCTCGCTGTGCACCCACTGCGTCACACACTTTTGAAAGACCATCACATGGGGCAGCGGTGGCCTAGTGGTTAGGCACTCGGCCCCAGGATCAGAAGGTGATGGGTTTGAATCCTCAAGGTACCCTTGAGCATGGTATTGTCCCCATCACTGCTCCCTGAGTATTTTAAATAGCTGTCCCCTGCTGCATGGTGTGTGTGGGTGAAAAGCAGAGGTTGCATTCCATTGTGGTTCACTGTGTTTCACAATGACGAGAAGAGTCACTTTCACTTTCATATAATTGGTTAGGCCTTCAGGTAAAACAAAAGCATTATAAGAAACTGTAATCAATCACCTGTCTACAGCATACTATCAGAATCCTTCAAGAAATGCCAGAAGAAATTATTATAATGGAGAGGTTACATCAACAAATAGACTTTGAAGATGTACAAATGGTTCCAAAAATAACACAAATGAAGAAATATTGTGTGCTCTCAGCTTTCCAGTGTGGATCTCAGTGAACAACACAAAAAAAACCTCTGAAAAAATTGCATTTGGTTTTTAGATCTCTTAAGCCACCAAGGACTTCTAGGTCCTCTCAAGACCTTCCATCCCTGAGTACATCATATCTCCACGTATAATAACAGTGTATGATTCGCACCCCTATTGCATACACACGCTCCTGTGGCCACTGCTCCAAATCGACTGCTGCGCCACTCCTTTCATTTATTTATCAATTTGTTTTCATATGTTTTTGCCTATTTATTTCCCTCTCCATGGGGTACATTTCATCAGACCTGTGATCAATCTTGCATGGCCCATTCTGTTGTCATTCTGCTGTCAAACAGCAGCAAATAAAACCAACCAGTCATGAGATTTGGCACAGAATATTTCATGTCTAGTTTACTATTAACCAAATCCATTTGATCTCGGTGACCGTCTGGACAAATAAGGGGAAATTGAATGATTGTTTTGTGTGTTAAATCAAATGCAACCTGCACATTCTGGATCAACATTAATCAGCGACATCCATCTAATATTGATTAAAGGCTTGTGATGGTGAACGATGTTGAAAATCCTGACAGAACTGCAGCAAAGACCAGAAAATAAAGATCTCTGGCTTGCCGAAGTCAAGGTTGTCACATGTGGAGCCTTGAAAGGACGTGGATCACATTTTTTCCTCCTGTTTCTCTATGAAGAGTTCAAGCGAAATCAAAGCTCTTCTTCTTTCGGCTGCTCCCGTTTAAAGGGTCGCCAAAGCAGATCATCCGTTTCCATTTCTTCTTCTGTCCTCTGCG
Source organism: Hepsetus odoe (assembly GCA_017165825.1). Classification (NCBI taxonomy): domain Eukaryota; kingdom Metazoa; phylum Chordata; class Actinopteri; order Characiformes; family Hepsetidae; genus Hepsetus; species Hepsetus odoe. The sequence goes on from CM029377.1 coordinate 4,844,371, forward strand.
TCTTCCTCCTTCAAACCGACCACATGTATGTCCTCTCTCTCCACGTCAATAATCCTCTATGGTCTTCCTCTTTTACTGTTTCCTGGCAGCTCCATCTTCAACATTATCCTACATAAAAAAAAACAAAAAAACAAAGCTATTACTCTTAAACATATGGATGCCAGATTATACGACACTCTTAAATAGAAAAACTGATAGATAGATAGATAGATAGATAGATAGATAGATAGATAGATAGATAGATAGACAGACAGGCAGACAGACAGCCTGATTGCCTGACTGCCTGACTGACTGACTGACAGAAAGACAGACAGACAGACAAAAAGATAGATAGATAGATAGATAGATAGATAGATAGATAGATAGATAGATAGGTAGATAGACAGATAGACAGACAGACAGACAGACAGACAGACAGGCAGACTGACTGCCTGATTGCCTGACTGCCTGACTGACTGACTGATTGACTGACAGATAGATAGATAGATAGATAGATAGATAGATAGATAGATAGATAGATAGATAGATAGATAGATAGACAGACAGATAGACAGACAGACAGACAGATAGATAGATAGATAGATAGATAGATAGATAGATAGATAGATAGATAGACAGATAGATAGATATATGTGTGTGTGTGTGTGTGTGTGTGTGTGTGTGTGTGTGTGTGTGTGTGTGTGTGTGTGTGTGTATTCATGTAGGTATACTATTGCTTCATATTATGCAAACCTCTTTCAAATAGATTAAGAATGACACTTCTTAAATGTGTGTGTGTGTGTGTGTGTGTGTGTGTGTGTGTGTGTGTGTGTGTGTGTGTGTGTGCGTGTGTGTGTGTGTGTGTGGTTGCCATGCCACTCTGTCTTCCCAGTAAAAGATGGATGAATCCCCAGGTGGAGAAATGGTTTCATGTCTTGTTTATTAATACAGTCTGATTAGATCCATTAACGGCCGCTGAGTGAACTAATCACTGTTTAATGCATGATGTCGTTTGGCCCAACTGTCCATTTCACATTCCTCCAGCGCCTTCGCACATGTCGTAACTTTTTTAATAGACTCGTGAAAAATAACGTTGTGTCAGAGTCTGAGGATTGGATTTTTTTCCCAGTGTAAGCATATTTCACATGCTATTGACTGAGCGGCCAGTGTCCATTAGCGTACAGCCATGTGTGCAGGCATGCAGATGAGACTCCAGCATTAATCTGAGATGGAAATATGCTGAAATGATGTATGGCCTCTCTCACTCTTAACCTCATGCAATCCAGAACCATTGTGTGGATTCTGTTGTTCCTTTCTGTCATTAGTTTAAAGATATTTGGTTATTTCTTAGAAAATAAGCAGCACATATTTAAGCTTGATTATATTTAAACAAGGCTTAATATTATGATCCAGTGTCATTTATTATGAAGTAATGAGCCACAGGTATAGTTAACATGAGACGGATACATCCAGGGGGCAGCGGTGGCCTTGTGATTGGGAACTAGGCCCCAGGACCGGAATGTCATGGGTTCAAATCCTTGAGCAGGGTACCGTCCCCATCACTGCTCCCTAGGTGCAGGACACAGCTGCCCCCAGGTGTGTGTGGGTGAAAAGCAGAGGTTTCATTTCATTGTGTTTCACTGTGTGCTGTGCCATGTTTCACAATGACAAATTCTCACTTTGTCTTCCTTCCCAATTTTATGAAACAGCACACATCCACTCTAATGATTGCCAATCAGAAATAACATTTAACATTGATTGTCAGGGACACAGTAAACAGCAAAGCACAGAAGCCATTTCTATGGTTACCATGTACAACTTTTGCTCACACACTCTAACGTTTATTGGAATTGTGTCTTCCAAGCTGTCATAACAGACCAATCCTCCATGAAGTCATTCCTAATGAGGGAAATGTTATGTGCTGTTGGAGAAAATATATTTGCATCTCTCTTTCATCACCATGCAGGGGGCCTAATGGTTGGAGAATAGAGGCCCATGATCAGAAGGTTATGGGTTCCCAGATCAGTAAGCTGAACAAGGTACCTTCCCCATCATTGCTCTCCGGGCACTGGATATAGCTGCCTACTGCTGCACGATGTACATATGTTAATTGCAGAGAATGTATTTCCTTGTGATTCACTGTGTGCTGAGCTGTGTGCTCATGATGACAAATAGTCACTTTCACTTCATTTCAGCTGACCAGTTGACAGAGGGCTTATTTAGTTTTGCTTCCCAATCAGCAGCTGCAAACATGGGTTACCCTTTGAAAGAAAGGGTACCTAGGGTTTGCTGCAGTGAGCCCCCCGTCACCCAGCTTCAGTTGTTTTCTAAAGGCTTTGGCCAGGAGTCCATAAACCATTCTAGAACCTATCACAGTGAGCATGAGTGTCGGTGGGATAACCAATAGGTTCAGCCTCAGTCCTGAACCTCCACTGCCCATGGTCTCCCATGGTATTGTGGGAGAGCTTAAAAAGAACAGGGTGGGCACTAGGGCACATCCGTTGTCCAGGGTTTAAATCTAATCTTATTCAAACCTGTAAAAAAAGTATTTAGCCAACAGTGTTTGTTTGTTGTCATCTGTCCAGGTAATGTTATTTAGACAGCGTTACCAAACAGTTGTGATGGGAAAAATGTACACTAAGATTACGATATTAATTTTCTCAGAAGCATAGCAGGACTTTCCTGGACTGTTTGATTCTAGTGAGCTCAAGGGTTTAAGTGGTCAACATATACAAACAAGAACATTTCCAAAAGGAGTTTTCAGAAAGCTGAAAAAAATCCCATCTGAGAATACTTACCAGAAAATGGAAATATTAGTGATATTATTGGTATCTTTACAGCTTCTCTCAGCTGGATATCAGCCATGAGGAGAAGTTGTACACAAACACGAAGCTACAAGATCATATTTTCAATAATACCCTGAGGAGACAGCAAGCACACACACAAACACACACACACACACACACACACACACACACACACACACACAAACACACACACACACTGAATGTCATGGCTGAAAAATAATTGGTCTCGGCTACTCACAATTGTTTTCTGTAAATCAGCGACCACATCTGCAGGAGACCTGATACCCAATTGTGGTGAAAGTCTAGTCAGTAATCGCATTGCATTTAATAGCATTAACGTGATCAATTTCATCCCGACATATGTCCACAGTTAGGCAGATGCTTTTACCATTTATCTACATGAGAGATGTGGGGAAAAGAGATATCTTAGCAGACGATGTCTGTCGATTTTTTCCAATATGACATATCAACTCTTCTAGAGCTGGAGGGTTAAAGAGAAAAAAAAGAAAAAAAAAAGTGTGCTTTTTGTTTATAACATTTTCAGGACATATCTTGGCTGTGCAGGAATAATAAAAAGTCAAATGGATAATATATATATATATATTCCCCAAGTCTAATAAAGAACATTCTGCCTGTGAGCATATTCAGAAAGACAGACATCCAGAGAGAGACAGGTGAGGTGCAGGCAGACAGACGATCTAATCTTCCATATCATTTTCTCAAAGAGACACAAACGCAGACTTTAATAGCCTTGGAAGTCACTGGCAGACATCCTGGTTACCATATCACAGATCAATTTCTTCCAGTCTATAATACCACCCCCTCTCCCTGCCCCTGTGTTTGTTTCTATTTCAGATGTGGCTCGTGCTTTAGCTCCTCAGGTATGAGCGAGAAGTGTAAAATAGTTGGGTTTACTCAGCCATGCGTGCAGCGATGTCAGGCGTGGATGCTTTGCTGAGTCATTTTTCACCTGAACTGAACACGAGAGAATAAATTGAGCAGGAGAGAATAACTGAAGACTGTGATTTTCCCTCATTTCACTTCATCAAGCTCTGAGCTTCTCCTGAGCCCTGACTCAGTGCGAATGCCATAACAATTATGTTAAACAGAGATGTCAAATGAGTTGTGTAATTCCTGTATTTACATCATACCACAATACTTACAGTAATGGGAATTGTGACTGTGAAAGGATTTTTGAAAAGAATTTGTCTTGTAAATTATTAGTCTGGAAAGCACACAGTTCTAATTTAGACACATAGTAATGGCAGATGTTTCAGAAAGCTAAAGGAAAAAGCTAAAGGCATCTAAGAATAGAAACCAAGAACACTGCTCATAGGAACTTGGATTCAAATGCACAGTAACAGGACAAGAAAAAAAGGAAAATCTCTTTGAGAATTCCTGTCGTTAAAAGGTTAGGAAAACTATGTATTTTGAATGTGTTTTGAAATATAATTCAGAGAGAAAAATGCATATGTAACCTTCATTTTCAACAATATTTTCTTACAACTTTAATAGTAAAATGTCTTTTTTAAATAATTTAAGCTAAAGAATTCATTTTGGACCCACCTTTAAAATATAACTTTTTTTTTTGACTTGACAACTCGACTGTCCTTGAGTTTCAGGTGACGGAAGGATAACTGCACCTTCTTTTATTGGGTTTGCAAGCCTGAAGCACCAGAGATACCCAGCTTTCACACTACCACCTCCACATCTGATGGTTGGTATGAAGTTCTTTTTGTTGAATCCTTTATCTTTATGATGCATGTAATGTTCTCCACTTTCCAACTTGGCCCATGGAACTATTAAACATAATAACGAGGCAGCAGTGGCCTAGTGGTTAGGGAGTTGATGCCAGGATCAGAAGGTCATGGGTTCGAATCCCAGACCACTAGGTTGCCCTGAGGTACCTTTGAGCAAAGTAATGGCACTGCTCCCCGGGCACTTTAAATAGATGTGTGGGTAAAATGCAGTGGTGTAATTTCATTGTGGTTCACTGTGTGTATGCTGTGCTTCAAAATGAAAAGAATTGTCACTTTCACTTTACTTGGCAAATCTGAAATGAGACTATGTTCCTCCTGGATAACAATAATCTTTGTCTTGAAAGCTGAAGGGATGACTAAAGGGAACTAGAGTTGTTCATGAGTCTGTGTTGCTTTCTTCTAGATTTTTGGGCTGAACACTTCTGGGAAGACTCACCACTGTTGCAAGCTTTCACCTTTCACCTGGAAAAAAACAACTCTAACTCTTTACTTGTTTAAAAAAGAAACCAAAACAAAACAAGAGAGACATTTAAAAAAGTAAAAATCCTTCCTGGCAAATATTTCAATAACTTCCTCAAATCTTCCAGTTGGAGTGAAAGAGTGACTGGTTGTCATTGCAGAACACAGAACAGCACACAGTGAAACACAACGAAATGCAACCTCTGTATTTAACCCATACAGACCGTGCAGTAGCTATTTAAAGCGCCACGGGAGCAGTGATGGGGACGGTACCTTGCTCAAGGTACCTCAGAGCAACCTAATGGTCTTAGATTTGAACCCACGACCTTCCAGTTTGGTTTAATACCAGCAAAATGCACTGCTTGCTAGATTTAACAGGTCTGGCAGTAATCAAATTAGGTTGTGTCCAGTTAATAGTACCCTAATAATTACTAAATTTGGTGAACTGGTTGAATTAGGGCTGCATGGTGGTGCAGTGGAAGCCCTGTCGCCTCACAGTGAGAAAATTTTGGGTTTGATCCCCAGGTGGGACGTTCTGGGTCCTTTCTGTGTGGAGTGCAATGTTCTCCCTGTGTCTGTGTGGGTTTCCTCCAGGTGCTCTGGTTTCCTCTTAGACCTTTTTAATCTAGATCAGTCCTTGCATAAGTTTTTTTAATAAATACAATGGCACACAGTGTTCGCTTAGGTTGGTTTTATCTGATATTATATTTTGTTAGTAGATGAGAAATTATTATGTGAGATGCAGAGGAAATTAAGCACTGGAATTAAAAAAAATGTAGGTTTTGGGAGAAAAAAGCTTTTGAACACAGGAAAAATAGCATAAAGCAACCGCCAAGTTGGGCAATATGAGCTATCCTGGTCAAAAATGAACCAGTGAACTTTCCCCCCCGGAGAAAAAAAGTAGAAAAATCAAAATGTATTAGATTTAAATACAGGCCAATAGAAAAAAAAAAACAAAGCTGCAAAAAAAACCTTTAAATCAGTTTAATTAAAATACATTTCCAATTAATGACTTTACATATTATTTTAGTCAGTAATGAGGCAGTTTGTTTTTGCTGTCATGCAAAAACTTTTTTTTTCCTAGAATATGGATGTCTGATTAGAAATGCAGATGTAAGTTGCTCCATTGATTAAGTGCAGCTTTAAAACTCAGTGAATTAAAATCATGTCCAAGCCAAAAGTAACACAAGCCTGCCTGCAGATTTACTGTCATTCAGACTCACAGTTCAGGAAAAGCAGTTCAGGTTCTTCGCTACCATTTCTGAATTCATTGGCTCTACTCTAATGGTATATAATGATGAGTCACCACCCTGCAGGAGTAAACGAATGAAAGCAAACTTAATCCCTTGTGGCGAATATTTCATGGAGTAGGCCTCCCAGATAAAGTCTGCCAGGAGAAAAAGTGCACTAAAAGAATAAACAACATTTGGTTTCTTTAGCTTTTTCTCATTTTAAACCAAGAAGGGAGAAGATGCAAATAACTGTGAAGAGCGTTGTTAATAAACAGAAGATGTGCCCTCATGTTTTCCTAGAATTATACACACACACACAGACACTCATACACACTGGCTGTCAATGACACTGAGATGTTTTGACTGCAGGACCAATCTAGACAGAGGTTCACTCCAAGCACGGCTCTTTTATGTAGTCGTCACATGGGAGTCCCACCATGCTGCTAATGGGATTACAGCACCCCAAGCATGAAAACATGGATGAAAACATGTTTGGCTACGATCTGCAGCCGTTACTGTGTCGTACTCGCGCTCCCTGCTGCTCTGCTCACAATAGATGCTGTTAGGTGCCTCAGCTAATGGAAAGGATTGGTCATAAGCATAATATGTCAGCTGCTGCCCAGAAGCTGCTGTGGTTTGAAGTGGCCCTGACCCTGTCCAATCAAGTAAACAGCATGTCACTGAAGACATGTTCCTGAAAGTCAAGTGGCTCTCAGAAGACTTGCATGAGGATTTCACGACCGGCACCGCAAATGAAAAGCAATTGGACATCATGGCTCACACTGAGAGCTTTGCAAAACAGATCTTGGAGAGAAAAGAAGGAATTATCCATCACATTCATGCACACACACATGTCTAAAGGACCTAATCGGGACCTGAGAAGATGAAAGGAATGCTATATTAAAAGAACTGATCGAATATCATGGGCACCACTTAGAACTTCTGAATGGATCCATATATTTATGGTGTTGATTTGTTTGTATAGGGATCATTTTTCCAGATTTTGTTCCTTTGGTTTCTCCAAAAGCTCCAGTGGTAGCATTTATTTAGGTATTAGGATACGTTTTTAATGTTTTTAAATGATATTGTCTGGTGATTACAGACGTGGAGGCTTTACGATACCATGAAATAAATCGAAACATGTGTCTCTTGTTGGGAAATTTGGTTTATAAAGGTTTGTCCAGGTCTTTTAGAACTGGATCATAATACAGAATTTGCCAGGTTTTTGACAAAGTTTTGTTTGTTATGCATAATCGTGTTGGGTTACAGTTGGTTTGATACTGATTTTTATTTGCAGAGTGTCAGGTTAGAAAAAATATGGCCAAGTAGTTCAAAAATAAAATTCCCTTCAAACTCAGCAGTTTCCAAATTAATGTTTGGGTTTGGACAGGGTTGATCCAGCATTAGATTTGAACAAGACTGGCATTTTATTGGGAAACAGGCAGGTTTAGGCAAGATGTCAAGTGTCAATATATTTGGAGTTTAGAGCAAAATTTCAACTCTAGAATGTCCCGCCTCTTCCTTCCAAAACACACAACCTCAGGTCTTCTACACACACACACACACACACACACAATGAAAATATCTTAAAACACATGCACACTATGATGTCTGTGCATGTAGTGAACTGTTCTTCCATTGTTCCAGCTCTAAACACACCTGCAGTTGCTTCCTTCCTTCAGAACAGTTCCCACAGACCAGTGGTGGGCCTGAGCCTGATCCATTCTAATGTAATTGCTTTACCATGTTCCCAGGATGGGCCGAAAGGAAGAGGCGAACAGAGCTATAGTGAAAGAGTAAAGCTCCTAGTGCTCCTGAAAGCGGAAGGGGTGTTGAAGTCCTAGGATTACCCCTAAGAATAATGAAACGGGGCAACCAGCATCCACACTCCAACTTTCCTTTCAAACAAATCACACATTAGAAGTTTTCCACTTTTTTCCACTTTTTTTTTTTGCAGTTTTGAAACTGCTCAAGCAAATAATTGTCAACAATGCCAGCCTCGGCCTCTAAATACATGATTGCAGTTTCCCAGGGATGAAATGTATCGTGTGTCCTCACGCCCACCCGATTTCAAAAGTCGAATAAACATATAAACTGTCCTCCAAAAAGCCATTGAGCCAGACTCAGCTCCAATAACATCCACTCACTTTCCCTGTGATGAGTTTCAGCTAATGTTACGTGAATGAGGAAACTGTCTGGCATAAACTCTCTATTTGTGTTCTGGGAAGCCATAAAGCTACTCGCAAAATGTGTCCCTGGGTTTTTAAGGCCTCAAGCTCCATCTCCATGCTCAAGTGGCGAGAGTGAAGAAGTGCTCTTGTCTCAGGCTGAAGTACGTCAAATAGCCACGGATGGTCTACTCACCTCAGGTGCGCAAATAAAATCTGCACTTTTTGCGATGCATTGCTTTGAATACAACTTTTTTCCGATCCAATAGTTTACAGTATCGCCACACTGTGCTGTTAATGGGCTGATATATTTGCCATGTGCCAAAATACATTTAAATCATCAGCGAGAAAATGGCTGAATTCACATATTTCCTTCTGAGTGGGTCGGCAGAGTCCCTGGTGGCTTTTTCAAAGATGCATTCAAAGCATTGCAATGCATTTTGCCGTGTGAAGAAAATGAAAGTCTTGTTGAATGGACAACAAAGCGCCACAAATCAAAACAATAAAATTACAGAGCTAATTGCATCGCGTCTGATATTTTGACTGGGATTCTTAGAGGAGAATGGATAAGACTCTTGCTTCATTAATCAATCCCAAAGCCATCAGTGAAAAGCTCTCCGAGAGTGAAGAGCATTAGGCAAAGCAAGAGCACTCAAAGTGCAGGGACAAAAGCGTTCGCATCAATGAAGCCTGCCATCATTAAAGCCACCGACATCACTCTTTGAATATGGCTGGAAAGGGGGGGGGGGGGGGGGATCAAATAAATAAATAAAAAAGCCTTTCTTCCTCTAGTCATTATCAGCTGCATTTATTTTCCACATCGGAAAAGGAAAGAGGAACTTTCTCTTTCTCTTGCAACTTTTCCTCAGTTCCTTCCAATACTTTTCTTTCGCACCTAACTAAAGTCATATTCACACTCTCTGTGGGTGTCAGGAACGCCTGCCAGTCTGACTAATTTGACTTATTTTTGGGCCTGGAGCAGAGAGTCTTTGAGCTCGGAGCTCCTGGCCCATTGCCACAGCCTGTTAATTTTCTTTTTGTTTTTTTTTTTCCCACAGTAGCCATTCTTCCACTGCCATAAAGAAGTATCAGACCATTATTACAGCTCAATCTACAAGACACAGTGTGCAAACAGTATTATCTTACTGTAAGGCCCTAACACTGTCACACCATATTGTGTTTTGCAGCGCCAGTATTGGCAGAACAGTGTGCCATCTGAAACCTGCCTGTGTGTTTGGACATCATGGCCTACTCATTTGCCCAAGCCTTCTCCATGTGCGCTGTATCAGCTCAATGCGATCGGTTTGATGTGCAATCAGACACAGAATCAATCAAAATCTTGTCACAACAACGTCCCAAGAATATAAATGTCATTTTTTAGCCATCTCCTTGCTTTATATCTAAGTTTGCATGGGACAATAGTACTCAGAGACTCTGATTTGCCCTTTAAGAGCAGGTGGAGGTCATATTGGATTAGCTGCTGCCTTGTCCATGCTACTTACACATTTATGCAGCTGACTGAAACAGTTATGAATAGTGACATGCAATTTTAATCACATTACAGAGGAAGGCAAATTGGCAAATTCAGTATTGGGAGTCTTGCCCAAGGACAGTGCAGTGGGAACTGAAGAAGTGGGAAATTAAATCCCAGTCTCCTACATGGAAGGCATAACCAGCTTCACTACCCCAGCTGAATTCAACTAGAAAAAAAAAAAGATATTATTATTATTACTATTATTGTGCTCTTCTGGATCAGAGCACATGATGTTTTTATGTTGAAATGTAACAAGCCCCTGATTGTCACACGATTTCTTCACCAATACATCTATTCAAAAAGAATCACTCACATGCTTGCATTTTTTTGCTCTGATGTTTAGCAACTGTTTTAGATGGTTTTCTCTGGTTTGTTCACTCTTATGAGCAGGATTGTTACAAATATCAAACATTTCTGCAATGAAGTGATATTCAGACATTGAGATTTTGGTCTTCTTTGGGAAATGTGTGAAAAAAGAAGCGTCCAGATGTGTGGGCGCATTGATGAATGTGGCATTTACATCATTTAGAGAAGTAGAACAAAGCACCTTGAGGTTTTCTTCAAGACTAAAAGTCCCACAAAGAGATGAAACATCATACTGGTTATAGTTACCAACGTTTCCACAAGATCTCGGTGTGTTTTAAATCATGCAATTTTCTGCACTTTGCTGTGGTTTTCCTTTTTTGAGTGCAAAAAAATGAAGACATCAAGAACAGTTGCTAAACATCAGTGAGTTGTGCGTGCATGCGAGCAACTCTTTGCCTTTGCATACAATTCACAGTAAAATCTGCATTTTTATCCACGTAAAAATGCTCATTTAAAGAACAACTTCACATAAAAACAAATATCTTTATTAGTTTGGATGAGGCCTGGAGGAATATGGAGTAAGAATAAGTCTTTTTTAGCCTTTAACTAATTTCATGAAATTCCACAAGGGAACACTTAATCCTGTCCCATCTCCAACTCGTCTTAAACAACCAATTACGGAACAGAACAGTGTCCAAATGGGGGGAGAAAAAGAAGACTGTGACAAGCCTGGAGATCTAAAATGGCAAAGTGCTTCAATCTGATGGCCTATTAGGCATTTCTCTGCTAAGCCTTATTGCACAAAACTCCCTGAAAACAATTTGAACAAGAGTGGCTGCACCGTTGCTTGATTCTTTTTTTTCTTTCTTTCTTTTTTGTGAGGCTGTTTATTAAGGGCCTTAATTGCGAGAGCCCTGGGATAAGCCGGAGAAGAATGTGGGAGCTGTCCAAGCTGTAGCTTTTGCCAAGCGGGATGGAACCAGGCTCCAGGAGAGGCTGTGGGCAAATGCTTGGCACAAATCCTCCTTCGCTGAGTCTCATGTGTCTGTCTCTCAGTCATAGAAACACTGTGTATGTATATATGTATGTAGATCTTTTAGGAAAACCACCTTTGAATCTCATCATCGTTTATGCTCCACCAATAAGTTCACTTTGTAGATTTTTACAAATACAGACTGCAGTGAATCGTGTTTTTTTCTCACTTAACTCAAGGGTTTCCAAGGAAAAGCTTGTATCTCCTCTATTGTTTGAGAAACATTTCATTGAAAGCACTTTTGCACATTGTCTGAAACTGTTGTAGTAACTGGACAAATGGGCAAAGGTGAAAAAAAAAATGGAATAAAGATGTTTGTATATCTTACAGTAACTTACGGTAAAGATTTTTTTATTTTTTTTTTTTTTGCTGTCTCCTGAAAAGTTACTATTTTGGAGAGTTCTTTTCTGTCTGTTTGTTTTCTCAGGCAGTGTGTGCATGTGTTTCTTTGTCTTGATACTGCTGTCTTTGGTCCTTGGCTTTAGTAAGTGTATCTAAGCAATTCTTTATTTTTCCTGAAATGTTTTACAGAAGTAATACAGTGCATTTCTCTGAATATTTCATTTGTTCTGCATGGCAGACAGATTATTCCTCAGTCTGCTTGGGGCTTTCTGTCTTTCACTCTCTCTCTCTCTGCCCAAATGTGTTCTTTCTTTCTTTCTTTCTTTTTGGAAAGTTAATCAGCCTATACTTCTTTTCTTTCTCTGTTTTTCATTTCTCCAATCACCTTTTTTGTGCTCCCTCTCCCACTCTCTCTTCCCCTTTTTCTTCTTTCTCTCTCTCTCCTTGATCTATTTCCTCTCTATCTGCTTTTCATTCTCCAGCCTAGCCCAAACCTGTATTTTCTTTCTTTATCTTTCTTTCTTTCTTTCTGGAAAGTATATTGTACTACCCTTTTTTCCTTTTTCTGTTGTTCATTTCTATAATCACCATTTTTGTGCTCCCTCTCCCATCTACCCTCTCTATCTCTTCCCCTCTCTCCTATTTCTCTCTCTTCTTGATCTCTTTTCTTTCTGTTTGGTTTTCACCCTTCAGCCCAGCCCAACACTGTACTTCCTTTCTTTCTTTCTTTGAAAGCATGGATGTGATGACTTCTTTTTTTGACAAACATTTGTAATGACATCACAACACACTGGCAAAAAATATACAGACAGATGTTTGGCATGAAATATTGATCCCATTAAAACGTCTTTTTTTGGCGCATGTGGCCAACCAGCACCAAGTCGTCCATTATTAATGACGAACGAGCATTTTCATCGTGTTACTTCTGATTTGTGAACGAGCCGTGTGGGTTCCTCATCCTCTCTGAAATGTGCAGCGATGTGGCAAAGCATGTGTTATAAATGAAGGGTCTGAGCAAAAGGAAAAAAAAAGAGCAAACTCAGGCCTCTTCTGAAGGATCAATGTAGGAAATCTGTCTTTCTGGTCGGTGTGAAGGCTGTGTGTGTGTGAGAGAGAGAGAGGGAGAGAGAGTGTGTGAATGCAAAGATATGCAGGGACTGCCAAAGTGTCTCTGCTGCGAGGCATTCAGGTTCCACCCACCGCTTTGACACAAATAAAAGGGAATAATATTCTCTCCATGCATGAGCGGCATATTAATGCAGATGAAAGTGCCCTTTATCCTGCACTGTTTCAGTCAGGAGAGAGAAAGACAGAGACAGAGAGACAACCTGATCCCGCAGGCACTTTTACAAACCTAACCAGCCTCCCCCTAAAGAGGGAATTCAGCCCCAGATCCTGTTTTGTTCCATTTTGCCCAAACATTTTCCTAAACACAGCAGGTGTCTCTGGACACATGCTGCTTGGCACACCAAAACAGATCAGCAGCATTTTAGACCCTCGTACCTTTGCACAATTTGGCCTTTCTGGTCTTTAGCACCACATTTTGGTCTACATTCATCCACCGCTTTATACTTATACTGCTTTGACTGTAACTTCTAGGGACTACCAAACCTGTTTTCAATACCCAAATAGTGTGTAGAGTCTCACTCTCAACAGTAAAATCATCTTGTTATATTAGCATATATTAACAGTGAGGACCTTAGGCCAAGTGCATCGTTTGCATTATAATTTGGTCAATTATGTGTATTTACATTAGTCACAAATGCCACACGTTGTTATTTTCATAAAGCCCCAGGATACTCAGATACGTCATTTTTTGTGAAATCATCGTCAAATATATATTTGATATTACAATTATTTAGCCATATCAAAAATCCATTTTGGAATTTCCTGTACAGACTATTAAATAAGCTGTCAGTTCAGATAGCAGTTAGGTTAGACTAGTGTAGGACTAAGTTAGACTAAAGGCTACATGACTGGGTCAGACTAAAGACTTGCTAAAGAAGGACAACTGGTAAACCTGTGACAGGATCATGGGTGCTCAAGACTCATTGATGTGCATGGAGAGAGCAGAGTGTAGTGTAACACCAAGTACAGCCCTTCATGGTGGCAGCATCCTTTAATAGCTGTGGGCTCTTCCTGCAGGACAATGTCCCCTGCAACACTACAGAAATGGTTCAGAAATGATGTGAACATTACAAAGAGTGGAAGGTCTTGACTTTGCCTCCAGATTCTCCAGATCTCAATCCAATCAAACATTTGTCTGATCAATGGAGGCCCGACCTCCCAGCTCACAGGATTTAAAAGATCTGCTGCTGACTTCTTCTGACTTCCACAGCACACATTCAGAGGCGTTGTGGAGTCCAGGTCTCAACGGGTCAGAGCTGTATTGGTGCCACAGGGTGGACCTACGTTACGGATCTACGTTAGACTGTTGAGTTTATAAATTTAGGGATGAGATGTGCATAGAAACATTTACATTTACATTTACAGCATTTAGCAGAAGCTCTTATCCAGAGTGACTTACAACAGTGCTTTATTTCCACATTAGATCATCATCTTGGTAACCAGCTCAGATCAGCAACTGCTGATTAGCTATTACCACCTAAGTAACAAACTAAGAGCCCTTGTGACAAGTATATACACTACACACTTTTTTTTTTTTTGACAGGAAAGACAGAGTAGAGGTTTAAGGAAAGAAGGAGCAGAGGTAGGAGAGTAGATGGTTTGGGAGGGTTAGTCCCTGAGAAATTCCATGAACAGGTGGGTCTTTAATCAACGTTTGAAGACAGCAAGGGACTCTCAGTTCTGACCATCAGGGCGAGTTCGTTCCACCACTGAGGGGCCAGAACTGAGAAGAGTCTTGATGCATGTCTTCCTCTTTTTTTCAACGGAATTCAACCTCTACGTTTCACCCATACACACATATGCAGCAGGGGGCAGCTATTGAAAGCACCCGGGGAGCAGTGACAGGGACGGTACCTTGCTCAAGGGTACCTCAGGGCAACCTACTCCCTAACCACTAGGCCACCGCTGCCCTTTAAGATTAAAAAGTACGAGACTACATTGAAAAAAATGTCTTATATTTTGTTAAGAAAGAAAGAAAACATCAGTTTAAAAGGAAGTAAAGTGTTGAAAATTTTGTTATGAATTTGAAGGAAATTAAAAATTCTGCAATATGGCATAATGAACATGTTAAGGCTGATTTTTAAGAAAGCCAGTGTGGTCTAAACCCCTTCCGTTGAACCGTATTGTCAGCTGTCAGGTAGTTTTAATTTTCTCATGAGAAGTTTAGCACACAGTTGTTGACTCCATCCCAGCTTGTGTGTGCAAAAGGGGAAAAAAAATACTAACGTTCATGAAAATATTTCAGATTTTACTTAACTCAAGGTGCTATGCTGATACTATCATTCATGAAAAACTTTTTATTACATTAGAGAAACACTTTCACTAGCGGTCTTTTTGGTCTCTTCATCTTCACTGTTGGGACGATGGGGTCCGCACTGTATGCATTGCATATTTGAGGCTGCGTGGTATATCTCCATAGTGAGTAAATGGCGTTTTGAGAGGGTTGCAGTTGGTGGGAAATGGTAGCAGGATGAGGAAGCGCTTAATTGACATGCAGGGAAAGTAAGTGTTCTCACTCTGCCGATCAGACGAGCAGCGGGGCATGACAAGCATACACTATCTCATAGACTTCATTAGGGCTCGGCCTGGTCCAAGTGGAGCCGCAGAGGGGGTGGAATAAGGCTGCATAGAGTTTATGCTAAAGAGCCTGGCACCACTGTCTGCAATTGGAAATGCAAGAAACCACAACAAAAACCTGACAGGAAACATGCAGACACAGACACAGCGAGCTGTTTTCTCACTGTGGGGGGATGGGTCAGTGTGTGTGTGTGTGTGTGTGTGTGTGTGAGTGAGTCTTGTATGCATGTTTAATGGGGTCACAATGCCTTTCACACCATCTACTTATGCTGGTGATAAAATGCAATAGTCTTTATTTATATAGTAAATAGTTACAGTTAATAATTTTCATTTTTGTTGCAAAAATGTCAAAGAAAATTGAACTTTTTTTAAAAGCTTATATGCAACTTTTTTTTTATCTGTCTGGATTATTCCATATGAATATATATATATTTCTAAAGAAACAGGAAAAAAAACAAACACCTGTATATTTAACGATGAACAGGACCTGTTTTTTTTTTTTTTTTTTTTTTATTCTGGGGGACCCTGACCTCTGCACATGTAACTTGTACCTCCATGACCTACTGTAGGTCATTTATTTTCTTGACACACATGAGTGTGGCTTTCAGAGATGTGCAGGGAATAAAATGAATCCCAGAAAGGAAAAAAAAAAAATCTTGGAGGGACTTTTGTTGTTTTGTTGTTTTCTCAGTTCATTGCATTCAGCTGAGACTCATTCATAGCTTGCATGCTTCAGGCACTTTCTCTGCTCCCTTTAGCCTTAATGACTTGATTTTGCAGCCAAACCTAAATAAGACCCAACAACACCCAAATCTGCTCTCACTGATTCACTTTTGTCAGACTCTGGCCACTGTGTGCAGATTACTGTCAGCACGAGCATCCTCACAGACAGACAGACAGACAGACAGACAGACAGACAGACAGACAGGCAGACAGATAGACAGATAGATAGATAGATAGATAGATAGATAGATAGATAGATAGATAGATAGATAGATAGATAGATAGATAGATTGATAGATAGATAGATAGACAGATAGATAGATAGATATATAGACAGATAGATAGATAGACAGACAGACAGAAAGACAGACAGATAGATAGGTGAATATATCAGTCACACTGCAAGTGCATGAAAAGAAAAAAGCGAGGGCAACATCTAAGGGAACCCTGGGGAAGAAAGTCCTTGATGCCTGATTAGGTTGGAGTCAGGAAGAAACAGAGAAGTCAAAGCTGTCTGACAGTAATTACAAGGAACCTTTATTAAGAATGATGTCAGCAAAAAGAAAAAAAAAAACGCAGTAAATTTTTTATTGAACTATAACTCTGAAAGGGTCCTTGAAGCTCCAGTTGGTTGGTTTAAGTTGTTTCCACAAAACATAAGGCTTCTGTAGCAAGAAAGGGCTCATCCTCGATTCGAACATCCAACCTAAGCACATTTTATAGTGCGGCGACAAAACGATAGTCTTTCTAGATTTAGCTTCTGTAAATTGATGTTGGATGTAAAGTCATTAAAAAGAGTGTGGCACCAACAGCTGGCCTCTGCAAAAGAGACGGTAATAAAATTGTGTAGTGCAGCGCATGACATTCCTCACCAAACATAATGGGAACCAACTTGACTCTTTAAACCCC
This sequence comes from Hepsetus odoe, assembly GCA_017165825.1. NCBI lineage: Eukaryota > Metazoa > Chordata > Actinopteri > Characiformes > Hepsetidae > Hepsetus > Hepsetus odoe. The sequence continues at coordinate 4,861,328 of CM029377.1, forward strand.
CAAAAGACCCCCGGGGTGACTTTCCCATGCTAAATGGCAGAGGGCTGTACAGTTTTTCTCATGATGTATTAAGCAGATCGCCAACAAACAGCTTGTGAATGTGGTCACACATTTTTCACATTCTCTACTCTTTCCACTGGCTGCTAACGAGTACACAAAGCATTATGGTTAAAAGCTGGTTAAGTGTTGTTTAATTTATGTGGATTCTTTTACTGACATAAATGCTTGAGAGAGAGTTAAAGAGAGAGTTAAAGGGAGAATTACAGAGAGGGGGAGAGAGAAAGAGAGAGAGACTCCTTGTTTTTCTGCTGAATACCTCTTTAATTCACAGTCACTTCTTTTTGTTGCTCTCATAAATGGAACCCCATCTATGTCACTCAAACTCCACCCCCCCTTGACTCCCACCACTCCTGATTTTGGCTCTGGAGTTGGTTCTCATACTCAGACACTTGCTATTTGCATACTGTATACCTTCTTTCTGCCTCCATTTTTATGGAAGGAGAGAGAGAGAGAGAGAGAGAGAGAGAGAGAGAGAGAGAGAGAGAGAGAGAGAGAGAGAGAGAGACCAAAACAGTGGGGAGAGAGAGTGGAGAAAGGAGGAGGGAAAGGAAGGAGGAGAAATGGAGGTTTTTCCTTTCTCACATAGACAGCCAAACAGTGACATAATTGTTTGGCATGCCCACATTATTAACACTTGTTTGCTGTGAATGCACCTTGCATGCTTGAATGAGAAATATGTATGGTCACAAATTACACATTTATCATCCTGGCAATGGGTCTTATGAATGCTTTCCACCCAAAGAACCCCAACCCTACAATGTCAACATTGAGCACTGAGGATTTGCGGGATTCCACTAATTATATTTAGTCTACATAGTCATGCTGCATGTACTGCAGAAGAACAACTTCTTCTTCTTTTGGCTGCTCCTGTGTAGGGCTCGCCACAACGGATCATCCGTTTCCATTTCTTCCTGTCTTCTGCATCTTCCTCATTCAAACTGACCTCCTGCATGTCCTCTCGCATCACGTCCATAAACCTCCTCTTTGGTTTTCCTCTTCGCCTCTTTCCTGGCAGCTCCATGTTGAACATCCTTCTCCTGATATAATCCTCGTCTCTCCTCTGGACATGTCCCAACCAACGCCACCTTGCTTCTCGAACTTTCTCTCCCAAACGTCCAACCTGATCTGTCCCTCTAATATACTAATTTCTAATCCTGTCTATCCTCATCACACCCAACGAACATCTCAGAATCTTTAATCCTGACACCTCCAGCTCGGGCCTCCTGCCTTTCATTGGTCAGTGCTATGTCTCCAACCCGTACAACATAGCTGGTCTCACTAACCCATCTGTCACAAATCACTTCAGCCACTCTTCCACTCATTCCAGCTTGCCTGCACTCTCTTCTTCACCTCTCTTCTGCATTTACTGATACTCTGAACTGTTGATCCCAAGCATTTAAACTCCTCCACCTTTGTCACCTCTCCATCCTAACCACTCCACTTTCTTCCCTTTCGTTCTCACTGCAGAAGAACAACACAGCCTATGTATTTAGTTTGTAGTATGCAGTGGAGCCCATTACAGTACATAAAAATATTTATACCCATAAGTACTTGGCCCTTTAACCTTTTAACTTTGCTCAAAAGATACACATAACGCTTCTTATACTTTATATTTTGGGATGCTGAGATTCGCCTCTTTCCTACTGGGACAAATGTATTTAAGATGCATAACTGGACCTCAGAAACCATGTTGTACCCATCCATCCACCCATCCATCCATTTAATGCCGCTTGTCCCAAACGGGGTCGCGGGGGAGTGCTGGTGTCCAACCCAGCGCACACAGGGCGAGGACGGGGATCGCATCTCTGACAGGTTGCCAGCCCATCGGGCAGGGAGGAGCGGGATGGGGGACGGCACCTGCTCAAGGTACCAGGTAACTCTATTGGAAGGGGGTTCAACCCCGATCCTCCGGCCGACGCCCTTACCACTAGGCCTCCGCTGCCCCCCATGTTGTACCTTTGAGAACAAATAAAAATTGTACCTTTTTCTTGTGGGCTGCTGATGTGGTCCAGAATCACACAGCCAGCATGTTCAGAATTCGTCAGCAGGATGTGAGATGTAAAGTGTGTCACAGGTCAGCACCGCCACATGCTCATAAATTACACACAGCCTCTTTTTAATCACAAGCTATCTAACAGGATGAAACGATCTGGTGACCTTTGAGTAATTAAAATGCTAAAAAAAAAACCTGTTGCTCTTCACATATTGATTCAAGTCAGCATTGCTCCTCTGACTACATCTGCACCGCCTGCTTCACCTCTATCACAACACGCCGCATGATGACAGGTTTGCTGCTTTTTTTCATTAGTTTTCATCTCTATGACCTAGAATGGCAGGGAATCTGGGTGTGAATGTGTGAGACGGCAAGTGTCAGTGGCTCTCTGGCTTTTAGAGCCCTCACTTCACGCTTGACTCCCACGCATCAACATAGGCTGGCAACAGCGGTGACAGGCGCGGGGGCTCGGCTCAAGGGTTCTGTTTACTGTTGACGTCTCACTGTGACTCAAAGTAAGCAAAAGTTGTCTACTTAGTTGTCAGTTTTGCTGCCGTGAGTTTGCTTGCACCATTAATTGAGTTGTCCATGCTCCATGTGCTCCGTACTTTCATCGACACAGCAGGTCATGCTTTGCTGAATGTTGGAAAAATCTACACAAGCTAATGATTAAGACTGCATTGCCTTTAATATAATATATATATATATATATATATATATATATATATATATATATATATATATATAGGCAGTATCAGTGGCCCTCACACACACAATATGTTGTTCACTTTGTTGGTGTAGAAATACTATTTTATGACTGTCAAACTCTCATATTTCAGCATACTGAGTAGATTAAATGAAAGAAAAGAAAAGGTTCTTGAAAAAGAGATTCGACTCACTCAGTGTTCGGCATTGGCAGTAAACGAATCACTTGGTCATCGGGAATCATCTGCACCCGTTTCTTCACTGCTTCATGTCTTAAGTTAGACACTTTGTCTTGCTTGAAGGTTCAGACGTAGATCACTGTGTAGCTAAACCTGTAGTTAAAGAGGATGTTCTTTGTTATTATTTGACGGATGACCAACGAATGAAAAAAGCCATATAAGTGCAACATTTCTATTCATAATAAACATGTGAATATTGAATATTGAACAGTTTTCTTGCATTCATACATTCCTCCATGTGATCACTTCTTTTTTCAAACGCAAGCACTTTTATAAACGAGTAAACTATTCCAAAGAAAAGGCAAGAAAGTTTTAATATAATGCAAAATATAAAGAACGGAGCGGGGTTGTCAAGGTCATCATATTAACTGTGTCAAACAAAAGTTACATCAAAAGTAAATTTGTCTGCATTTCTACACTAAACACTGACATGCAATGAAATGCTAGCGTGGCACAAGTCCATGATTTAGTGACTTTATCTGCTCTCTTAAGTTTCCATTGATTCTAGTCTTAACACCAAGTAAGAACAGTGGCCATTAGATAATTAATATCAGGTAAATTACCTGTTTTTTCAAATCAAGTTAAGTAGGATTTTATTGCCATTTCAGCCATATACATAGTACACAGTGAAACGAAATAACGTTCCTCCAGGACCCTGGTGCTACACACAAGACAAGACACAAGACAACATAAGACACAAAACAGGGCAACAAGTGCAGACAAGACAGACAACAACAGACGGCACGACAGACAGTACATTCATCCGTGGAGGGCCGCAGTGTTGTGGAACAAAGCAGCCCAGGTAGATTATGGTGTAGCAGTGTGGTGGAGCGGTGTTACTGATAAAGTGCAGAGTGCAACATGAGATAAATAAATAAATACAGGATGAAAAGTGGACTGGGTTTAAGAGTTCAAGATATTGGCGGTTTCAGAGTTTAAGAGTCTGATGGCCAGGGGGAAGAAACTATTCCCCATCCTGGAAGTGGAGGCCCGTATGCTGCGGAACCTTTTCCCGGACGGCAGGAGGGAGAAGAGAGTGTGGGACGGGATCAGACCCACCACGGTTGTATCATCAGCGAATCTGATGATGTGGTTCGAGCTGTGCTGGGATGCACAGTCGTGGGTCATCAGTGTGAACAGCAGTGGGCTTGGGCCCTGGGGGGCTCCTGTGCTCAGTGTGATGGTGTTGAAGGTGCTGCTACTGATCCTGACTGACTGGGGTCTCCCAGTCAGGAAGTCCAGGATCCAGTTACAGAGGGAGGTGTTCAGGCCCAGCAGCCTCAGCTTCTCACTCAGGTGCTGAGGGATGATGGTGTTGAATGCTGAACTGTAGTCGATGAACGGCATTCTGACGTAACTGTCCTTTCTGTCAAGATGAGAAAGGGCCAGATGGAGGGTGGTGGAGATTGCATCATCCGTTGAGCGGTTGGGACGATACGCAAACTGCAGGGGGTCTAGTGAGGAGGGGATCTGGGACTTGATGTGCCTCATGACCAGCCTCTCGAAGCACTTCATGATGATGGGTGTGAGTGCGACGGGACGATAGTCGTTGAGGCAGGAGATAGATGGTTTCTTTGGCACTGGAATGATGCTGGTGGTCTTGAAGCACCTTGGAACAACAGTGATGCTCAGAGAGGTGTTGAAGATGTCAGTGAGAACATCTGCCAGCTGTTCTGCACATCCTCTGAGCACACGACCTTGAATATTGTCTGGACCGGCAGCTTTCCGTGGGTTGACTCTGAGAAGAGATCTTCTCACCTTGGCTGTGGTCAGACAGAGAATCTGGTCGTTTGGAGGAGGGATGGTCTTCCTCATTCTCATGTCGTTCATTGCATCAAACCTTTTTTCACACAGGTCTAAATGTGGGTTGGGTTGGGTTGGGTTGGGTTGGGTTGGGTGGGGTGGTGGTCTAGTGGTAGGGCACCTGCCTATGGACCCATGGCTCAAGAGGTCCCAAGTTTGAATGCCACCTCCAGCACTACCACCACTGGGTCCCTGAGCAAGACCCTTAACGCTGAGTGTCTCCAGGGGGACTGTCCCTGTAATTAGGACATGGAATTCGCTCTGGATAAGAGCGTCTGCTAAATGCCGCAAATGTAACTGAAAGCATACAGACACTGAATCAAGCTGTTAGTGCAGGTTTTACATGCTTAAATTGTTCAAAGAGCACAGAAACAATATCAAATTAAAAGCAAAAAGCAAATTACTTCTCAAACTCTTTCTTCTCTGCTTCATTTTCTGATGAAGTTGCTTTTAAATGTCAGTTCTTGCTCAGTTATGAGTAGGGGACATGACTGATGACTTGCATGCCTCTTCTTTCAAAAACATACATATTTTGGAGCAACAAACCATAAACAGTAGCCATAAATAGCTCTCTCTCTCTCTCTCTCTCTCTCTCTCTCTCTCTCTCTCTCTCTCTCTCTCTCTCTGGCACGTTTTCTCAAAGTAAGTCCTGAAAGGTTATTTTGTTCCCAGTAAAAGTTAAAAATGGAGCTTCATTAGCTTCGGTGCTGATTCCCGAGCCTAAGAAAAGCCTCATGGAGTCATTTTCAGGCCCATGTTTTACTGCTGGATCTTCTGAGTCAAGGCCCCAGTCATGACAGAAAACCACAGCTGTGGTGAATAAAGCATCTTTCAGTGGTAATCTCTGTCAGAGATAACGCAGCGTGTGAAAAAAAGAGTACTGTATATGCTCTGTGTCTTCCTGCATGACACGTTTAAGTCAAAGCGGCTTTATAGTGACCCTTCTTAAAAGGGTGATGCGCCTGCTTTTCTGCCCCGGCGCCCTTTTGAACTGCTTGAAGTTGCTGGATTTTTGTTTCTCAGCTTTACAATAAAAGAAGATCAGCTGTGGGTGTCCTCTGAAACACGGTAAAGGTTGTTCTCTCTTTTGTCTGCTTTTGCACAGGCGTTTCTGGGGGAGATTGCTGAAAAGTGAGCGGCTGATGAATTAATTCTCAACCTACTCTGCTGTATCTTGTGTCAACATTACAGTGTGGCTTACAGAAGTCAGAAATGAAGCTCACATTAACGTCACTTCAAAGGGAGCCCACCAAATTATTCATCCTGTCTCTATTTGTCTGTCCAGTTCTGCTTCTCAGCAGGTAAATTTATATCCTAAAGAAAAAAAAATGTCTGAATTACCCCCTCAACACCCCACCCCCCAATCCCAGCAATAATCCTTCCCAAAATCTCCTCTTTGATATGTTTTACCTCTGAATTTCTGTCAGCAATTAATTAGTGTGACCACAAAGGTCTACTCAGGGAGTGTAGGTGTACATTGAGCTGAAGAGATGAAGGGAAAAGAGATTTATTAATATTCTCTTCCATGATTTTCACGACTCCTGCCGCTCCTGCTCATTAGTGGTCAGAGATTAATTGAAAAACAGCCCAGTCAAACACAAGTGTTAACTCCTACTTTCTGAGCAAGATTATTTTTCTCTCGTAAAGCAGAAATACTTCATTGTGCACCTTGTGAAGTGTTAAAAGAGGGTTTTGAAATGACTGCCTGCAGGGAAAAAAACGTGATGTGACAGATATTAGAAAAGACCTGAAGGTTAATGGAATGACTACAGCAAGAGCTTGTGGTGTAAAGGACATCCAAACAGACTTAAGCATGAGAGAGCTGGAGTTCACCTATAAATGGAAGTCATCAGAAAGGCAACGTGAGCCCGCAGAAGAAGAAGATAATGTTTTCTATCGACTAAACTTTCTGAGAATAGAGGTGGCACAGGTCCAACGCAGAGTATCACGTCAGAAGTTCATTAAAAATGATAGATTTACCTGCAGGATTACATTACAACCACTCTTGTGCACTTAATGTTTGCTTAGATGGAGAAAATGTAATTTTTCATCGATTTTTTAGGATTTTTAAAGATTTTCTTTTATTTTAAAGATTTTAATAACAGGTACGTTTACCTAGAATATGAATGTCCAAACCATGTCTGAAAACACAAACGTTTTAGCTCTTGCGTAATAAAAAGCATCCTGGCTAATTTTGCTTTTCAAAGTGGTTTTTCAGAGCAATCCATCTTTGCTTTTTTGTGTGGGAAGCAAATAATACCTTTGTTATTTTATTGAGCCATAATTCTAACTAATTACAAGGTGGCAGGCAAAAACATTTACAAGTAATTGACAGTCAAATATACTGAATGGTGAAATAATTGTACTTGCCTTTATTTAATCAGATACTAGGGTTACATCTAAAAGTTACAGTGATCAGTTTACATTACCTTAAAGTAGTAATCCTTTAAATTAGGTTAATATCTACACTTTTAAATGGTATTGAGTTATCTGTCCTGAAACACATTTTTAAGTAACTCTTCCAACCTTGGGTATTTGGCCGATATTTTAAAAAAAACATATCTAAAGAAGGAATATTGGGTCAGTTTTCACAGAAACTCAGGATTTCAGATCTGATAGTTTGAGAAAGAGTTGCATCATGCCATATCTGCAGGTTCATTGAACAAGAATATAAAGAATACTATGCATTTTGTTCAATTTTTACATTCTAAAATAAAAGAGTCATGATCACATGAAAGAATGTGTGATAACATGGGTGTTTTTGCATACTTCATTTGATTCACACATAAAATATATGATGTTTTTTCTTTGTGAGTGGAGCAATCACATATAAGTAAAAATAACTACTTCAATTTTAGGCTTTTTTCAGGAACTACAAGGCCTATAACGCAAAATACTGAGATTTTTTATTATAATTTGTCTGTAATAAAATATGTAACAGGTTTTTGGACCCAGCAAGGGTTTAATGGCAACATAAGCAGCAACAGCTGTTTAAGAGCTGGCCCACTTTAATCAAGAGCTATTATGGCTATAAAGGATTATTCAAGTTTTTGGAGCATTAATGGTGCCATTTTCCTCTAGAGAATAACCTTCTGGCTTTCTAAATTGGGCTTCAGTCAATAAAGGTGATTGCTAAGTTAGCAGCCAACAGTGTGCTGGATTGTAGTGTCTAAAATCATGGCCTTTTCTTAAATGGAGAATATTTTGTTAAGGTGTAAGTATGGACTGAATGAATGAATGAATGAATGAAAGAATCATTCCAAGCAAAGAGCGTGTAACCTTTCTGACTTGACACCACAGAGGACATAAGCTTGCTAGTAAGTAGGGCACCGGCATCACTTCTGGCCGTCTGTCTCAAGCTGCCCAGAAATGTCAGTGAGGTGCGAGTTGTCATGGTGATTAATGCAGTTGCATTTGAGTTAACCTGGAAGCATGCGGCGACTGCGTCTGAAAGCATTTCAAATTCTCCGCAAAAACTAATAGGAGTCCATCCTCTCCACAGGTGCTGATGGTACACTCTCTGAGACTGGACGCCCTGCTGGCTTTCAAGAGCCAGATATCTGGACAGGCGTCTCAGCAAAATCCATTTACTTCCCTTGATGAGACGACATTTGCATCAGGTGCAGGAACACAGCCTCTGAATTACATAATGGCTGGGAGTGAATGTATAATCATTTCTGATTGTGACAACCAGGCTCAGCCTTCTTGCTACATATCTGTGCAGTTTTGACAGGGTATTAATTGGTGTACAGTATGTTTGGGTTAGCGCTAGGCAACCCAGCACTGGGTATTATCTGATACTATAGGCCTTGCGTAACAGCGGCCATAATGAATGCTAGCTCACTGTAGAGATGCATGTTTCTCCAGGGGCTAAACATTCCAGTTTACTTTTGAAAGCACTGGGTTTCCATAATGAGAGTGAAACAGAAGGCCTATCTAGCATGGCACTACTATTAGAGCCTATTAGAGAGGAATGTGCCTTCCCCACGCCATACAGATTGACCATTCAACCCTAAGCGCTTGCAAACAAACACCAGCAAAACTCCTCGTCTCTGGAGGACACTGCTACACTAGTGACTCATGCTAACAGGAGGGTTGCTTAAGTCACAGTTTTCAATGTGATACGGCCTGCCTTACTTGGAGGATGACTCACAAGACTCATAAATGAACCAAAGCCGAGCACTCATACACCCTCGGGTTAAGATAAAGTTCATTTCTATGTGTTATTACTGTAGAAAATCTTTACGTGCAACCTGAGATTTTCAGGTGTGTTAATTAATTAATCTGGGACTCAATCAAGTAATTAATGGCGATGTTGTTGAAATGTTTACTATCAAGAGCGTAGGCTCGTCTTAGACTGTAAAATGTATTTTTTTATCATCCTGAACTGATAGAACGGCTGTGCACTGTCTGAAGAAGTGTATTTTTGGTTTATTAAGAACAGTGTAATTAAAGGTACAACACAGTCCTTAAATTGCAGGACACCTTAATTATGTTCTTCTTAAGGGTAAGAGAGCAGATTTACAACCTTATGTTTTAAACCAAAAGTGAATTGAAAGTGACTAAATGCCATGGTGAAACAGCACAGCCCACAGCAAACCTCTACGATATTCTTTCTCTGTATTTTACCTACGAACAGTGCAGCAGGGGGCAGCCTTACATCTGGCACCTGGGGAGCAGTCATGGGGATGGTTCCTTGCTCTAGGGTACCTCTACGCCTTTGTACATCATTCTGGAATCCTCTAACATCTCCTTTATTTTAACATAATGTCCTACAAAACAGCCTAAACCAAAAAGCTGAACAGTAGAAGCATCATAGTAAACTAATTTCAAACAATTACTAATATGTGCAACAATTCATTGGACATTTTACTTTTGTAGTTCTTTTAATGTTTCTTTCTTTCCTTTAAGTAGGAAAATCTTGGTTCTGTAGCACCAACAGATTGCCATCATTGTTACAAATCCTAAAGGCCTTTTGGTGCTAAAGAGAGCTTTTGTTTCTAAGACTGCAGGTGATTTGGAGGCATTTTTCATTAGAGGCCTCTGCTTTAGAAAGAGTCCATCCAAATGAAGTCACTACCCTCCAGCCCCTACAAGGTCATCAGTCAGACTCCGCGGTCCAGCAGACGAAAGACGTCACCACACAATTATACCATGTGAATGGAAGTCGAGCAGGGGTCAGTGGGCAGGTGACCCAGCCATGCCCTCTGGTCTCTAGGAGTCACGTGACAAGGTCAACTTAAACGATGGCACAAAAGAAAGGGCAAAAGGACATTTTGGCCATCAAAGCTTGTTCTTTTCCAAATGAAAAAACTACCAACAAATCTCTGTAATTCTGGTGTTTGCCCACAGCTCGAAGCGAGGCTGCATCTCTGAAGGCTCTGTCTCCACGTTCAAATGAGCCATTAAAGCCTTTCTAGTTTGTTGTGATGGAAATTAATCTGTGTTGAAAGGAAGAGTGCGCTGCTTCTGCTTGCATTTCTCAGCTCAGAAGTGTCTAATCACCCAAGACTCTTTCTGCCAAATGCTCAGATCTTTTTTTTCTCCCTCCTTTTTTTTTTTTTTTGTTTTTCTTTTTTTCCAGTGTTCATCAGCGCTAATTGCAGCTCGTTAATTGGGTGAAGCATCCACTTTGGAACCTTGATAGTCCTTTTAAAAATATTTGTTTTATTGAATGGATGGGACGCAGACAAAACATCAGCGTGGTCCTGGCTCACAAGTATCGAGTGATGGGAGGTGGTGATGATAACGTGGTAACACCGTACTTATCATGTGCAGCTTTAAAAGTTCCTTTCCTTCTGAACAAAATTAGGCCCAAACCTGATTCACAAAGCTGCTCAAGCTGTGGGTGAGCCATTTTGGATTCAGCTTTGAACCATCAGTCGTTAGCAGCCTTTGAGAAGGTAGAGTGTACACACACTGGGAACAGCTATTGAAAGAACCTGGGGAGCAGTGATGGGGACAGTACCTTGCTCAAGAATACCTCAGGGCAACCTACTGATCTGGGAATCAAACTCACGACCTTCCAATCCTGGGGCCGAGTCCCTAACCACTAGGCCACCGCTGCCCCTTTATTTATCAAAAATTAATCAGAAATTGGCAGAATGGGATTTAGCTAGCATTTATTTAGGGATACATACTTGGAAAAATTTAGAGGATGCTTTACTGACCTTGTCATTCTATGTAATGATTCAGATGAAACACAACACAGCACGCAGTGAACAACGAAATTCAGTCTCTGCTTTCCACCAACACACACAGGAGGCACCTATTTAAAGCACCCGGGGAGCAGTGATGGGGAAGGTACCTTGCTCAAGGGGTATCTAAGGGCAACCTACTGGTCTGGGACTTGAAGCCATGGCCTCCTGAGCCTGGAGTCTAGTCCCTAACCCCTAGGTCACTGCTGCCCCTGGAAATGCCTACAATATGTCCATCCATTATCTGCTGCTTGTCCCAAACAGGGTCGCGGGGGAGTGCTGGTGTCCAACCCAGCGCACACAGGGCGAGGACGGGGGACGCACCCTGGACAGGTCGCCAGCCCATCGCAGGGAGGACTACAATATGTGAGACTGTGAAAGAAATCAGAAAAGGATGTACTAAAATCAACAAATGTGCTTTGACCAGATGTGCACAAGCTTTTGCATCCAGCTGTGTATTGAAAATATATGAACATGTTTTCAGCTTAAATGTAGGACCATACCAACATAATACAACACTATATTTCATAGCATGTCATGTGGAACATCCTGCAAGTGCACTGGGTGAAAAATGACAGAAATTTAAAAAAAAATAAATAAATGTAAGGAAATTGAAAGGCAACAGTAAACAGGAAGAAAATTGTGGCATTACTGTTGTCAGTTCAGACTCAAACATGTTGGATCAACAGAGCTCTTGCTCCTATTCTCTTTACATATTCAGCTTAACTACCAGCGCTTCAAACGCCGCCCGATCCCACCCGCCCACTGCCCTCTGGCAAAGACGCGCTTTGATGCTGTGACTTTGCCTTTAATTTTGACGTGCTCTGTGCTGAGCCTCACCTTTGGACTCATCAAGAAAATACAAGGCGCAAAATATGATGAGACTCGCCTAACTGTTCTCTCCAGTCCACATGCAAAGGTCAGTGCTGCTTTGCGGAGGGTTCTGCCCACATCCCACGTTTGGCTCGGAATTGCGATGAGGTGCAAAAGCATGGCCCCCTCTCTTTATTCATGCATCCCCAGGAAAGTGCACTAGGAAGTGTGTCAGATGGTTGAAGGTGATTTATCTGCAGAGGGTAATCCAGGGGAAGTTAATTCCTGGCATTCCCAAGACAAATATGGGAAAGTATGTGGTTTGAGGTACCAGTTTGTGAGTGACTTGCTATCCTGATTTTATCATCATTAGTAGTCATCAAGACTGCATAGACTGTAATAAAATTTTACACCACCTCAGTACAGTCCATCACCGAGCGTGGGCTGGAATTCTCTTATGCTTAATGATTGATTTGGGACTCCTTGACCTTTAAGGATCAGATGTATCCATGCAACACTCTGGTGCTGCATACCAATGTCTTTCTATCCTTACTTCTAACAGCTGAATGTAAGAAGGGAAGCGCGATTGCATGTGTGTATATTATCTTTGTTTTATCTATATTAACACAACACCAAAATTCGCACACGGCTGTCCCCTGCTGAGAGCAAGATTGCCCCGGCGTGCCGCACATACACAAGTCTGCTATTATAAAATACGCCTTACAGTATGAAAACCATTTTTGCATGAAGTACCTAAATTCAGAGGAGTCTTATTTTTGATAATTAAATCAATCTGTGCAGCCCTTTTGATTAGTGTGCAATGGGGAACATTATCTTATTTGTATCAAATAATCTTCTAACAGCCATGTAAATACATGATGCTAATGAAGTGCCAAGGGCAGCCTCGGATGCTGATGGGTAATTTGCGCGGCTTTGATCGTGAGTGGTGTAACTGTTGACTGTGGGGAAAAGCTGAACCCAGTAGGCTGAACCTTTTTTAATGTTTGGGGGAAGTGGCCAACCCTTGGCAAAACATTCCACTGGAACCCTGGCAAAGATTAACTCGGTCAGGTTTCTTCTTTCAGAGGCTGGATTCTCATAGGGTGCAATTTTCCATCTTTCTTTGTAAAGGGTTATATTTTTGTCTTAGTTTTGACAGATCTGCAATTGGCCTCACTAGTGGATCACAGACGTGACAAGATGCTCAGTTTTCTTCTCTTTGGTTTTCTCTCAGTAGTAAACACAGCTTCCATTGCATAAATACAATCCCAAAGGATCATTTTTGGGTGGCACAGTGGGTAGCGCTGTTGCCTCACAGCAAGAAGGTCCTGGGTTCGATTCCCAGGTGGGGCGGTCCAGGTCCATTCTGTGTGGAGTGGACATGTTCTCCCCATGTCTGTGTGGGTTTACTCCTGGAGCTTCCTCCCACCATCCAAAGACTGGCAAGTCAGGGGGATTGGAGAAGCTAAATTGGCTGTAGGTGTGTGTGTATGTGTGACTGCCCTGCAATGGTGACCTGGGTGTTGCCCTGTGAAAGCTGGGATAGTCTCCAGCAACCCTAATTAGGACAAGCGGCTCTGAAAAATAGTATCAACTTTTGTTTGTTAAGGAAATAATTCAGCTTTGCCCCTCATATCCACCCCCATCGCCTTGTAGCCTCCAAAACTTGAGACCAGCCTTCATAGCTCTCCTTGTCTTTAAACCAGCCGATTCTTTTTTGAGACTACTGTGGCACCACTGCTAGTGGTGAGAAGGCATAGTAACAAAGTATCCCTTTAAATAAATGAGAGATCATTCCTACGAAAACAGACCCTCTACTTGACAGCAGTGTGGAATCAACCAAATCAACATTGTGCTGCAGATGAATCCACAACATGATGCTTCTGCCCCACAGCTCATTTCACAGAAGCTTTAAAAAGACGTGTTTATCAAGTCTGATCAGCAGAGCTGTAGGGGTTGCGTTCAGAATATACAGAATGTGTTGCATTTCAAAAAAGGATCAAATCTTTGGGCAGAATGAGAAATGACTTTAAACACATCATTACAGTATTATTAATCATTTCATAACTTCTCAACGTTCTTAAAACTACAGATATTAAAACAGTTGTGTTATTCTGGTCTACAGCAGCATTACTAATATGGCATCCAGTCGTGAATGTTATCAGTATATATTCCTGCATGAGATGGTACTGTCAATGCAAAAGTCCTCCAAACATGTGGGAGCGCTGCAAGAAATCGAGGCAAAACAATGAAACAAATAATGTCTGATAAGAATTTCTTATTATTCCAATAAAAAATACATTCATACAGAAATAGAACAATTTTGCAAAACAATTTCAAATAAAATTTATATAAAGCAAGAACAAATAAAAATCTTAGAAAATGTTTTTTTTTTTTTTTTCTATTTCATTTTTAACTTTTCTTCCTTTTCAATTTTTTACAAATATTCTATTATAGACAACAGGGGAAACTGTGAGAGAAAAGAGTGATAGAAAGCGTTGGTTATAGTTACAAGCAAAATGGGAGGCTTTCATTAAGGCTCTATTGCCGCCTGAATGATGTTGGCCATGTTCGGAGACGGGATGTACTGTTCTCTTTGCCCGCAAAAACCTTGCTGGCTCCGCAGCAAGCTTCTTCATGCTGATCCTCCTACAGCTACAATCTGATCTAAAATCCATGGAGCTCCGCCGCTCTGTCAAAATCCACTCTCAAGACAAAGTATAGCACTTCCCTGATAAAAAGCATTACGATCCATTGAGTTTTGTAGTAGCTGAATGCATTAGACATTTGCCTTTATAGTTCTGAACTGATGGCTGGCCAGAAAGAAAGAAAAAAAAAAAAAGATATCACAAAAACGCTCACAATGCATGCACAGAGCCAGTGGATCTGTGTTATCCCAAAGGGATCCATGCCATGTCTGCAAACGTACATTGTATGGGCTGAAAGAGGTGATTTATCTTTATCTTTCTGGATGCCTGTTCTCTGTTTCCATAATACTGTTGCTGGGCTAAAACAACGCCATCCAGACAGGTCAATAGCAAACTGCCAGAGTCAGCAGTCTGTGGCAGAGTCTATGCCAGCAAAGCCTTTAGTAATTCATTACACAGATGCAGTACAAGGCGAGGCCTGTCCTGGTAGGGCTTGTTAATTACAATAAATCTTTAGGTTTTTTCCTCAGTCTTGGTTGCAGGGCATACAGGCCCGCCCTTCTAAACCTTGGTGCCAAACGCCTGTCAAAGCAGCTGCATCACTCCCCCACCCCCCGTCTCCGTTCCCCTCCAGCGTTGTTACGCAATGACCAGTTTTTGCGGTTTCATCAGATTCCACATTTTTGTACCTTTCAAATAGTTCTCGTCTAGTGTGCACTAGCTGTTATGTGTAGTAAACGGAAAGCTGTTGCTTTAAGTGCTTTGCATGGTGAATCTCACATTTTGCTAGATTTTGATTACACATTGAGGTATAAATGTCATAATATTGTAATGGGAATTCATCACCGGTGTTCTTTAGGGGTCGTTCCGAGCGGCCTTTTGCGAATAAAAAGAAGAAAAAAAAACCAAGAAAGGTGCATTTTCATGGGAAATGGAGCCTTAATAAAGCTATTCTGATCACTCATACAAGACATTGTGTGACCCCCAAGGACCAATCTATTCCACAGGACAAGGTCACTTGCATAAGGCACCATTAAGGTCAACAGTGCATTAATAACAGGTAAAAATGGAGAGAAAGAGAACAGAGCAGAGTGAAATAAAAGAAAAAACACTACGTGACTACAATGAATGCTAATCTATAGTGGTTTTTTTTTTCCCCTCGCGAAGAAGGGGGAAAAAAAAAAAAAAAAAAAAAAAAAAGGCATAAGCTGGGGGATTCAAAGAGAAGATTCATCATCCATTTATGTACAATATTGTAACATTTAACCATTCGTATTTAGCTGCACTTTATTGGAATCTATTAGCAGTCCTGATAACAAAGAACAGGAAAAAAAAAAAATAAGAGTACAAACCCTAATACCATGCAACACCTGTCTATGATAGTGAAGTTATAGATTTTGTGTTTTTATCTCTAAGCACACAGCTTATACAATGGACAACAAAAGAGCTTTTTTTGTAGCTTGTCAAGAAAACAAGCTACTGAACACATTGCACATTTAGTAGCTGCACCAAACACCAAAAAGCCACTCTCATTCAGGGCCGGGAACTCTGCAGACCCTCTAAAGGGGGTTGGTAGGGGTGGGTGGGTTTGGAAGTAACCAAAACCTCCTCATCCCCTTTGTGATACAGAGCCTGGGGGGTTTGGCAAGAGTCCCTGCTTCCACACTGACAAGCAGACACGCTTTTTTTTCTTACAGGCTGCAAGGAAACAAAAAACGGAACTTGATTCCCACCCCCCACCCCCCGAAACGCCATTCAGTCTGCAGCGACACACTGGTACCCCCCCAATCCAAGCCTTTGCCTCAGCTCACACACACCATACAGTTACCCTCACACTCACTGAACTCATTCGTTCATCCTCAGACAGGCTTTTTTAATAAGTACCAGTGTATTGGTTGTCCAGGAGTTGTCCCAAAACATGCACCATACAACACACATCATTCATTCGTTGTTTTTGACAGATTTTTTCCTCTTTTTTGTATTTTTTTCTTTTTTTTTTCCTTCATTCTTCACTTCTTCGCGCACGATTTTGTCTCTTCCTTTTTCTCATCTGTTTTTTTTCCACAACCAGTCAGTAAGCCTTTCTCCCGAGGGACCCGGAGGCACAGGATTCGGTGCAAAATGGCATGCTTTGGCTGGAACACACTCCACCACCCTCCCTTAAGCAAAAGGGAAGGTCAACCACGAGGCTGGTCAGGATACAAACGAACATATCCCCACGCGGCGCATGGACACAACCTGCTTTAGAGGTGCCTCTTCATGTGCAGGGCCAGGTGGTCTGACCTGGAGAAACACCTGGAGACAGAGGAGAAAGGAGTGGGTTACCATCACTTTGCTTCAGGATCTTCAGTGACTCTTAAAAATCTGATCAGTTCGATCACTGGTGCATTGTATGCAAGTTCTTGAAGTTTCTCTGAACTTCTCCATGAACTATGGATGGAACTTTTTTTTTTAGGGAACAAAAAGCAGTTCTTTAGAGCACTGCCATAAAATAACACCTTTAATTTTAAGACTATGTGCTTTACGATCCACCACATAGTGGCAAGCATAATAAAAACGACTGATTGTGGCCCTAAGCTCGATCATTAGGCGCTTGGAGCTGAATTTCTATGAACGTCTGTCGCAAAGCGCCATACGATTAAATTGAACTGAAATTGAAAATGAAACAGGTGAAGCAGACCATAATAGATGAAGGCGGCTCACGTGAAATGTTTAGCATACCACAGCTACCAGCTGCACAATAAGACCCAAACGACTGGTCTACTTGCTGTTGCGCGGTCTTATATTACAAACAAGCCCCAAACTGAGAAGTTGAGCAGAAATTGGAAAGATGCAGTGTGTCAAAAGATGCATCTGGTTTAAATACCCAGCACATTTGCTCATAAAATCCCAGTCGATATCAATATTCTGGAAATACGACACTGTTGCCATTGCTCTTTCAAGCATTTAATCCGATTAGGCAATTAAGTGTTGAAATCCAAGCATAATGTGACGACTGCCATCGATGAACAGATAAAAGAAATCAATGTGGTGAATGCGAAATCTATTGTATTTTCACTGCACACATCAAAGGCACAGGCAGTCGGTATAAAGGCAGACGTGCTGCAATAACTGTCAGGATTCTGAGGAGATAGAGAGAGAGAGAGCGAGAGAGAGAAAGAGCGTACCTGTCACAGTGACTGCATTTAAATGGCTTCGCACCCGTGTGCTTCCTGAAGTGCCGGGTTAGCTCGTCGCTGCGTGCAAAACGCCACACACAGCCTTCCCATGAACACCTGTACGGCTTCTCACCTGCAAACAAACACAAAAAGCTTCAGCACAAGAAGCTCGCTTTTTTCAATAATTTCCTAAACATTTTTTTTTTTTTTTTTATTAAATTGCCATCATAAATGTCCCCATGTATGGCACTTTCTAAGCCTCGGGGTCTTAATGCACAGTCAGCTGCGGCATTCAGCTGGGAATGATCGGAATGCTTCAAGTCTTCCTCTGTCTTGTAAACATAAATAGCATTTGAATGAATGAACAATGAACTCCACACATAGGCTGCATTCTGTCCAGGACAAGGCCCTTTAAAAGAGTGGAGGGACACAGGGACAGGGAGAGGGGGAGTGAGGAGGGGAAAAAAAAAAGAAAAAAAAAAAAAAAAAAAAAAAAAGTGGGCCACCCAGTTCCCTATTGAAATGTCTGGCCCTTTCCCATGACGAAACCAATAGTGTTTTGGTAGGGCAGGTTCCTTTCATCCTGATAGGCCTTGAAACCCCCCTCCCCCTGCTCCGCCATCTCCTCTTACAGGGCACAGCCACATTCCAAACAGATTAGGTCACCGTTTAGGCGTGCAGTCATGCAAGGCAAATATGCAGAGCGGCAATGGTCTTGCAGCTGGGGACAACCTGAGTGAACTCTCAACACCATTACACAACCACTAGTGGGACAGATGCATTGAGCAGTTTCAGTACTTCTTTCTTTATCAATTTACTTTGAAATGTTACATAAAGCCACACAATTCCACAGTGGACATTCCATGAATGTCCACTCAAGGTGATTTCCTATGATTTACGTCATGTGACAGTTGCAGTGTTCATAGCTGAAAGCAGCTAGAAGCAACCCTGGTCGATGCCTGTGTGCACGTGAGTGTGTGCATACCAGAGAGAGTGTACATGTTGGACCGAGTGAATACAAAACTGAAGAAATAAAGAGGAACTTAGTATGAGGTATAGAGAAACCATGTTTTGTGGGGTTTTTTTTTACCTGTGTGAGTGCGCTGATGTGCTTTTAAGTGAGAACTCTTTGTGTAAACTTTCCGGCAGCCGTTGAAGTGACACCTGTGCACTCTCTTCCTGCCATCCGGAGATGCGTCCCCTCCGGTCGAACCTGACTTTTCTGTCCCCGAAACCTTGGCCATGCCCCCGTGCCTGACCTTGGCGGGCAGGTGCAGTTCAGTCTGAATGGAGCCCCAAACCTGCTGCGCACCAGGCTCCTGCAGCGCCTCCGGAGAGGATGGGGGCGTGGCGATGATGGAAGAACCCAAATGTCCCGACTCGGCCAGCACTGAGCCCAGTGGGTTGGAGCTAAAGCTGTGAGTGGGTGAGAGCTCCTCGGAGCTGTCCGAGGCCTCGCTGCTGGCGTCCGAGTTGATGCTGTTGGTCTCCAGGGCCTGGCTCTCCTGATTGTCTGGATCCTCCTTGACCACCACCAGGTTTGCATTGGAGTCTGTGTCGCCCTTCGAGTCGCCACATGCCAGAAACAGCTTGCTCCAAAGGTCCTCCTGGCTCTCAAACTTCAGGTCGGACGCAGAGACGTACGGTTCACTCTGCAGATAGCGCTCCAACTCCAAACATGTCTGGTGTGGAAAAGAAAATGTGGAGTTAGGACAGTGTAACATCATCGGCAAGATCCATGGTCCAGTTTTGTAAGTCTGGGCAGGAGCAAGAATGCAACTGCAGGACCAGTAAGTCTACAGGCAGAACTTTTTATCCTACATTCTTGAGCCAGTGTGAGGAAATATGGAGTCATTCATCTACAACAAACAGGAAGGCACGTCACTTGTGCAGTGAATGAGGAACAGTGTTTGCATCTCCTCATTCTGGGTAAAAGTGCAGTTTCCTAATACACTATCTGACAGTCACACTGACAGCATACTTTAGGTTGAGCTTTCTCCTGAGCCATCATGGAGGAACAATGACTGACTGCTATCTCAAGATAAGCCAGACAATCTGCATCCTTCCACGTGTCAAAACGTTCCTGAATGTTTAACAAAAAAAAAAAAAAAAAAAAAAAAGAAAATCCCATTATGGTGCTCTCGGCATGATTGCGACCAAATTTAGCTTGCATCGCAGAGCCTCGTTCTGAAAGACTAACATTTATTCTCTTGGTTAACAGTGGCCGAGTGAGTCATGCACCCATTTCAGAGTCCTTTTAAGGAAGCCACAGCACTTCCTCTAGCTCTGCTTATGTCGAGCTTCCTCATGCAGGCAGCCCTGGCGCTCACTACACTCCAACCAACTGCTGGTTTCAAACGGCAAGTTAGCCCAGCAGTGACACCGAGACCCACAACCCAGCATGAATGACTTCTCCCTGTTCCAGAGTGCTCCAGCGCTGGAGGTGGGGGGCACACCACACATTCCCCCAGCCAGGGTCATCTTATATGTGTGAGGTGTGCGTGTAACCACTGGGGAGACAAGTATGAACACATCTGAGACTGCTTGGCTCTTGGCACATCTCCGAGAACCTCAAGTGCCTGAGGGATTACTTGCTGGCTGGATTTCAATCATGTACTGAGTGAAGCGTTCTCATGGGGGGCACATTTGCTTGTCAAATCGCTAGGCATACGTTAAACCCAGCCCCCTTCTTCGGACGAAATTTCATATTTCATACACGACTGACTTCCTATGCGTGTGTGAGACCATCAGAGACAAGCCGGAGAGGCATCCTCCACGCTGCCTGCGCATTTCTGACAGGTCTCAGCCCGGCCTTACACTATTCTGATCAAAATGAATGAATGAATGAATGGATGCATGCAAACACACAGAGAGGTATACAAGCACACATTTGCTCTGCACTATTTCGTATTTCAACATTTGCTTTTTTTTTTTTTTTAACCTTCAACGTTGTCCAATTTGAGCTGAAATAGCGAAATATTCGCTGGATATATTTAACGGTCCGGTGCCCTGCTTCTCTCCCTCTGTCAGCGGGAGGCGGCGACACCGTCCCGCACTTTGACAGAGTCGCCAGAGCTGCAGGGTCTCCTCGGGCACGAACGACCCCGAGAACTGCACGAGCACTTCAGCACAGGCGCGCAAACCGCCCCCCCCCCGTTCCATTTTCGAACGTTGCGCTCATTCAAATGTTTCCGTTCCGACTTCAAAGGGCGCAGCTGATAGATCGTTGCGCCCTGGTTGAACGGAACATCCGAATGAGAAGCCCAGCGTTCTGCGCGTCTATTGGCCACAACTCGGCAGCGCGACAGTCAAACGAGCGCCCGTTCTGGTTGAAGCGCTCGTTTAAGCACAAGCACGGGCAGCCAGCACGCCGTTTAAAGGCAGCAGCACGACTGTTACTGTCAGGAGGGAAATTACCTGTTGCCAATACTCTTCAAGCGACGGCAAGGCTGAAAAATAGCCCGTGTCGTGGACAATCTGGAGCTCCTGGAAAATGCTGCACATCGGTAGCACATCCATGGCAAAAATCCCGGGCAAAAAACGCGCCTGGAAGTTGTCAAGCGGGACACTCGTCTTCTCTCCCCTCTCTCTTCCCTTGCTCTCTCTCTCTCGCGTCAAGACCACGGCGTTTGCAGCCTTGACAGCAGCGAGCGGCTCCTTCCTCGTCTGCCCGTTCGTGTGTGCACATGCAAGGCGACGGTCGCGTGTGTGTGTGTATTTGAGCGTGAATGTGTGTGTTGTGGATATCGCTTGCTCCCTCCCTCTCGCACTCACTCACTCACTCACTCACTCACATTGGCCAAACACACACACACGCGCGCGCGCACACACACACACCGAGCCTGAACTTCAACTGGAAGACCTGCGCTCTGTCAAACTTCTCTATTCAAACCTCGCAGCCCCCCTTCGCCCCCTCCTCCTTTTTGTTTTTTATATTTTTTTCCACGCCAACCCACCAATCACAGGCGACCAGGTTGCGCGGGCGCAAATGATATCACCTTGAGCCAATCACGAGGGCGCGCTCGGCTCTCGTTAGCTCCCATTGGTCCGTTTGACCGTACGGCCCTGCGAGCTGATTGGTCGGTATTTTTAGGCTCGTATATAAACGGTTTGGAGCGCCGACACTAACTCTCATACACTAATACGCACTCTCTCTCTCTCTCTCTCTCTCTCTCTCTCTCTCTCCCTCTCCCTCTCTCTCTCTCTCTCTCCCCCCCCCACCCTCCCAAACACATTTTTTTCTTCTTTTTTATTTTTTGACGACAGTGGCTGCATGTACCCAACCACTTACAACACCTTATAATCACACTCACATTCAAATAAAAAAGTAATTCTTGTCCATTTTCATTGATCACATGACATCAAGCACTTTGCTGATAACTTTCCCAACAAAACTTCAGCTGATTAGATAAATCACTTTGCTCTTTTTGTGCAGTCCTGGCTCTCAGTGGTTGGTCAATTTTAAATAAGCATGTCCGAAACAGTGATAGTGAGTAATGTCTCTCAGCTCAACGCAGAGCAGTGAAAACTTCCACCAGGGGAGCCACACAGCCTGAGTCATAGCCAGGGAGGACAGCTATGATCAGCACTTGGGTTATGTGAGCAAACTGCTCTTTAAATAGATACAACCCAAATGGGAAGATGCTGAACCTTGCAGTGCACTGAAAAGACTTGCTGGTTGGGCCATTAAGTTTTTTTCTCCCTGTTCCAGCTTTGCCAACAGAACAGTCAAGAAGTTTGTAGTTTTTATTGCATTTTGTAATGTGTTGTTATAGTTCTCCAAGTTCTTATTTCTCATTTTCAGTACAGTCCCTGCAACTGACCAATGTCAGAGGATTGATTGATTGATTGATTTTTTATTAATAAGCCACACAGTGAAAGTGACAACCCTTGCGAGGTCACGGCACAGCACACATGAACCACAACGAAATTGGACCTCTGCATTTAACCCATGCACACTCAAACCCGTGCAGCAGTGGGCAGCTATTGAAAGCGCCCGGGGAGCAGTGATGGGGACGGTACCTTGCTCAGGGGTACCTCAGGGCAACCTATTGGGAAGGGGTTTGAACCCCCAAGCCTCCGATCATGCGGCTAACGCCCTAACCGCTAGGCCACCGCTGCCCAAGTGATCAACAAATGAAACATTTATATAAACCACCTCATTCCATGAAGCAGTAAAGAAACAGGTGCAGGTGATTTCAGATGACCAGGCTGGTGATTAGTTCACTGGTGCTGCTGAATTCTGAGTGACTGGAACATTTTTATTTAGCCACCTCGTGTCTTTAGGCACTTTTCAGCCTGTCAGTGTAAAACAAATGTTTCCTATTTAATGTACTCAATATGCTTAAGATAAGACAGTTTTGATGCGCATAAAATAATGTTTTTGCACAAACTATGGAATACATATGCAAAATGTAAAGAAATGTGGGGACTCACAATTATTTCTAGAAATAAATATAAATATGTATAGATAGATAGACAGATAGATAGACAGAACTCTGTTTTGTTCAGTTCCTTTAGCACTACCCATTATTTTAAGTTTCTCTAGAACTGAGCATTTTACGTCAAACCACTCTTTGCAATCTCCCTTTTCTGACAGAACCCATTACACAAGTACAGATCATCTGTTCATTTGTCATCAAGACTTAAGCCTGGTCGAGAAGCTATGTGTTTAGTTCAAAGCAATCAAAGGAAGTTGTTTTTACATCCTGTTTCTGTGTCCTACTGTGGGTTAATAGGAGAACAGAAAGAAGTTTTACTCTTCCCTGCTTAGTCATACAGCTTCAATCAGTTCTTCTGTTGCAACGGCCAGCTTTTGGTCTCGATCGGTAGACTGCGTCCTCAGCAATGCAAAATGTGAGTTAATGGAAAAGTTACACCGGTTTCCTCATCTAACAGCTGTAAATCAGAATATTGAAACTTTCTCAGAATGGTTGCTTATTTCGGCAGAATGGGCCTGAAGTGAAGAAATGTCTCTTTTTTGAAATTACATAAGACATAGGATGAAGATTATTTACACAGCGATTCATTACTCAGTTATACAGAGAAGTGGCCAACAACCTTTTAACATTTTCAGAACAGAAGTCCATTGTGTGGCACTGCTGTATAGTCTGCTGCTAACCTCCGGAGAACTGAATTCCCATTGTAGCTTTCAGCTGAGGGCATATTTGTAGGTTGTAGCATCTGATTCAGTCATATGGTGATGGAACTCCCTGGCCTTCAAAGCCATTTCAAGCTTTTTTTTTTTTTCTTTTTTTCTTTTTTTTCAGCTGCGTGTCTCTACGGATGTGCCATGACTGTTCCCAACTGTGTCAGGGGTCAAGCATGCTGGACAGTCTCTCCATCGTGCCTGCCCTGAAACTGAAAGAGCGTCATTGAGGACGAGTTCTTCATCTTGTCCATCCCTTTTAATTCACCAAGAAGTGTTTTTCTCCCCTTTCTTTCTGTTCTGGTGGAAACAGGATACAATTTCGGATACAAGAATCAAAGCGCCTTAATGGACTGCTTTATATTACGAGTCATTGAGATGGTTGGAGCATTCATTCTGTCATGGCTGAGACCAGACAGAATCTCAAAAAGGGCACATGATGTGGCCTCTGACAGTGTGGTCTGCAGTGCCACTGTGAAGTGCCACTTAGTGGACGATGACTGTTGGAAGTGGAGGAAATTATAAAGACATGCTATACTTATAATAGAAATGGCAACAAATCACAAGTACATCGTTTGACCTTAAACAAAATCTTTCATTTAATTAATTTACAATGTTCTCCTGCTTAATATTGTGTACATCCCCCATTGTGCCACCCAAACAGCCCTGGATCATCAAGAAATGAACTCCAGAAGGTGTGCCACACTGGCACCAAGGAGATTTCGTATGTTTTTGATTTTGTAAGTCAGCACCTTGAACTCTTTAAGGTTTCTCAAGCCATTCCTGAACATTTTTTTGCAATGTGTAAGGGTATACTTTCCAGCTGAAAGAGGCCACTGCCATGTGGGAAATTTTAGGTAGGGTCAAAGTATCAAAGGTTTCCTAGCAGAGCATTGCCCAGATCATCACACTGTCTCTTCCTTGGACCACCTTTCATAGTAATTAACCACTGCATACTGGAAACAACCCAAAAAAACCTGCAGTGTTGGACATGCTCTAGCCTCGTATGGCCATCACAATTTAGTCTTTTTGAAATTCCCTCAGATCCTAGCGCTGGTATATATATATATATATATATATATATATATATATATATATATATATATATATATATATATGTATGTCTGCTTCTAACACATTGGCTGACAGCTCATTTATATTCTGTTCACCTGCCCTAATATATCTCACCCCTTGTAAAGAGATAATGTCACTTTTCACAGTGGATTTAATGTGGCTGATAAATAGACTTCTATTATTATTCTTATGATAATTATTATTACATTTCTCCTCCTCTTTCTCTTTTTCATACAACCTTATTGCACATTTTTTGGTGTCCATCACATTCTTTTCCAGGGTTTGACTTCCAAGTGTTTTTTTTGTTTTTTTTTGTCATTTTCCTGAGACAGCATATGGGTGAGTAAAGGCCAAAGGCGCCACCCTGCAGCTTTCTTCCTGTCTGAAGAGCAGCTTGGGTTAAGTGACTTACCATAGAGTGCTGAGCATGACTTCAAGAGAAAAGACACTTTAGTCCAGCTTTCCACTTTTCACCTTTGCCACAGTGCAACAGGCAACTATTGCAAATATTACACAATGCAGTTGATACACATCCTCAATCTCAAACAATGCAAGTCAGAAAGTAACTTACCAGCATCTACAATATCACAGTACTTCCTCTAAACTGTGCTAATGGACATTGAAACAGCGGTACCTCAGTGGTACAGTACAGACCGAAATATAGACTAAACTCTAAACATGAAATGGGGTTTAAAGCACCATCCACTAAAAAGGTTCCTTAAGTGGTTCTTAGAACGTTTGGCTCCAAACAACCCTCTTAAGCACATTTTTATTTTTAAGAGTGTAGTGTAAGCAAAAGAGTAGCAGTGACTAATCCAAGATTTTTTTTTGCTTACTCTATAGTTTCAGTTCCACTCAACCCTCCATTGCTCTGGACATTTAAGTGATAACTAATGATGTGTGCTAGAAATTAAGGCACTTTCCTCACGGGACAGAATGTTATGGTACCTAATGTGAACCCTGGTTGATTATCTGTGACTCTTTTCATGTCACATCATTGAACCAAAGGACAGTCTTCTGTTGTAGAGAGACTTTTAGAGAGCATTTTTTCAAGGACTTATCTAATTTAATCATTTTAACATGAATTGAAAGCATCGCAGACTGAAATGTTGCCCTTTGTTCCCAGGATGCTGGATAATTAGGGAGCACTCCTTCCTAAAAGGCTTTTTATTAACAAAGGTGAAGCAAAGGATTATCAATAGCGAAGGATTCATACGTGTCCACCTCTCAGGTAGTAACATCTTATATGTATATGAACTGCAATTCTATAAACTCCTTAGTGATTCTGAATAAACAGAGCATCTTGGTGAAAGGGTTCATGCCATTTTCGGGCATCTCCAAGGTAGTGAATTTTACACCTTTGCTTCTAAGCCTTTTTTTTTTTGTTAATTTGAAGCAACAACACTGTTTCTCAAGCATGGGTTCCAACTTCTGTGCTTAACTCTGTTTCATTACCCAACTTCATGCTAAGCTAATAGCTTATGCTGGGAGACGCTTTTCAGAAGGAGCATCCGGAGAGCGCTCAGAGCTCAGCCATCGCAGCCTTTATCTCTCTCAAGCACAGCTCAAACTTTATCATCATTATGCAACCCTCCCCACACAGTAGCCACAGGAAAGAGCAATTATTCGTGGGGCCCATTTTAATGCATCACTGTCAGAGGAATCAGTAAGTTGTTCTAGGCTTCTTCTTTTTTTTTCTTTTCCTCCCTAAGTGATGGGCCTGTATGGGAGCCCATTTATCCCGCAAGTACTCATCCATTGATGTGTGCCCAAACAATTAGAGGTTGTTCTTTTCAGGAAGAGCTTTTCCTACATGCCGGCTGAGTATGGGTCAGTGGACACAGGATGGGCAGGAACCAGTGCCTATATGCAAATACACCAAGGCACTGATTAGCCCTGAAATAACGCAGACATGAAGCAGGCCAAGCATTGCCAATTGGATTTGCCGGAGCAAGGAAACACGCACAAATAGCTGTGTTTAATTGAAACTGGACGAGTGCCAAAAATGTTAATTACTCTTTCACTGTCCCCAAAGTGATAGCGATATCATCGCTGTTTTTCTTTTTTCCTGTTCCTCAAGTCATAATGAGCAAAAGATAGGCCTATCGGTACAGAAAGTGTTTGTTTTTTGCACAAAAGAGTGCTGGCAGAAAAAAATAGAAGTGTTTATTGATACAAGTGCAGGTTTAGGTGGCCCTGAGGATTACTGTGTTCTATAATGACACCGCAGTGATTAAAACACTACCACCAGGCTCTCATCGCATTGTGCCCTCTTATTTATGGGTGGCAAATTAGTACAAAGCCAATTATATTTCACCAAATCATTCTTAAACAATCCAGCATGTTTAATAAAGATGCATTGCCTTCATGGAAGCATCGAGCAATTGCTCAACCTTAAATAAAATGAAAATAAATGAATTGATTGGAAATCAATAGAGGAGCATCAATCTTTCCCTCCAGGAGAGAAGGAGAGAAGGAGAGAGAGAGAGAGAGAGAGAGAGAGAGCGAGAGAAAAGAAAAAAAAATCAATATTCATCCTAATGCAACATATCATAAATCAGGATCATTTCAGTAGTAGTGGTGGAGCGCTCGGTAGTCTATCACGCTCTGTAGTCCTCCAGGTCTGGTCTGGGATTACTGAAATGGTTGCAGGGCAGCTTCATGGAAGGTTTACCAGCAGAAGGCATTGCAGACCCTGGGGTGGAAATATACCTTTAGGTTTACACTCAAGGCCAATGGTTTTCCACTGTTTTATTCATGCAATACACTTCTATCCTTTTGTACTTATAACAGTATGTCACATGGTATCAGGAACCACGTAAACAAGTCTATTTGTGGGAATCGTGACGGTACTGTGCAAAAGACTTAAATGGTTTAAAATTGTTTACCTCAGCAAAAAAGTTTACTTTTACTTCTACTTTACATTCACATTAAGTAAAAAAAAAAGGTATAAGAATATCTATTTTTTAAACAGTTGATATAATATATCATATGATATCACAGAATCAGAAGATTGTGGGTTCAAACCCCTCACCAGTAGGTTGCCCTGAGGTACCCTTGAGCAAGGTACCGTCCCCGTCACTGCTCCCCAGGCGCTTTCGTAGCTGCCCCCTGCTGCACGGTGTGTCTTTGTGCATGGGTTAAATGCAGAGATCCAATTTCGTTGTGGTGTGCTGTGCTGTGTGTACTCACAATAACAAGGATAGTCACTTTCACTTTCATGAAATCGCAAACACTTCCATCAGCAGCACACCTGATTTAACTTTAACGATGCACTGATTAGCCAAACCAGGTACTGAACAGGAACTACTCATTATACTTGGATTTCTTGAGAAGAAGTTAAACCAAATTTTAAAAACGCATCAATTGCTTAGAAGTGTTTTTTGAGTAAATAAATGAATACTCTCCACATTGATAAGCTTTAAAAACGTATTTTCCTCAGCAATCCTAATTTCATCCCGTCTTAGAAATTATGCTTTGTGAAATACATACAAGCATTTTTGTGGTTTTATCAGAAAAGAAACAAAAAACAAAACTAATGAAGCATCGCAAACTAGTCCTTTAGATTAACTGATGCATAGAAAAGGAAGTCCTACTTTATACGTTTTCTTCAGTTTGATCCTAGTGGTGCTGCATTTAGATAAAACATGCAAGTGCAATTAATAACAAAATGCCAGCAATACATGAAACAATGGCATGCATGAAAATTGACTCAATCCTAAACCTGCTTCAAAGTGCGGGCTTCCATCGCAGTAGGTGGTCCCGAAAAAGGCGATTTGAGAAAATCTTGTTCCACCAGACCAGCCCATTTGTTGCGTGTGCCTTGAGAGATTTGTTTTTCCGCATTTTAATACCAAACACTTGCAGCACAAGAATGCAGGAAGATCACAGAAGACTGTCGTACCTCAGAAAGTGGGAGCCAGAGAAAAACTAGATGTTGGGATGTGGGTGCCATAGTGTGTGTGTTGTTGGTCAGTGGGGGTTTTATTTCTGAAAAGTGAACTGCTGGTAGTAGATCTTAAAGGCAGTGGAAAATCTGGAGGACAGTTGAATTGTCATTGTTTCTGGCGGTGTGGAGTGTTCAGTGGCACAGGACTGTTTTCCCCTGTGATTTGATGAGCTTAAGGCTGCTGCTTTATATTCTGGCATCAGGAATGCTAAGCATTTTATTATTTTCAGCAGCACTCTGTGGGAACTAACCTCTCACTCTTCTTTTTTGCCCTGAATTAAGGGGGAGGTATTTTTAACGTGCATGGTGTAAACACGAGCACAGGCCCTCAATAGAGGATGTGCTGAATAGATGCATGCGATGCTTTCTCTTTTCAAGGTTTCAAGGGGGACATTGTCTATCAGGTTACCTGAACCATCAATGACATGACTACAGCCTGGGAATTAGTTTTCACTCTTTTCACACCAGATTCTTCTTATTCTGCATTTTAATTATTATTTTTATCCAATTCTGCCAACAAGGAGGCCAAAATTCTTCCCCAGCAATATGAAAAAGCTGATCTCCAGTCATAGGAAGCATTTGAGAGCAATATTTGTCTTTCACACTGCACATATATATATATATATTATATAATATTTTTTTGTTTACCTTCAATCAAATGATCATTTGAGATTGTATTGAACATGTGGATCTGAAACGTTTAGTGTGAACTTAAGTGTGACAAATATGCAAAAATGGAAGAAAGCACGCCAATAATTCATCACAGTGTTGTGGTACTTTAAGCTATGCATTGTGTGAGAGGTAAAAAGATGAGGTATTACATTTATTATTGTATAAGAGCTATACCTACCAAATAGATACCATTTTTACTTACTAATTGCATTTTATTATTTTTTAGAGTTTTTGACCTTTTTTTTTTGGATGTAACTACCAAAGAGATGCCACAAAACCACACCTCTATTAGCTCCAGAAACAACGTGTCTGGGACTATTGATTACACAGTCCATAGTTAACTGGGGGTAGAATTGTCTCATAATTTGAATAGCATTCATCCATTCATCCTTTCACCCGTTTCATTCCAGCTATTTATCCTAATCAGGACTGTGGGGGTGCTGGAGCCTAGTCCAGCTCTCTTAAGGTGAATGACTAAGTAACACTCTGGACAGGTTGCCAGTTCAGGCAACACACAGACAAACACTCTCTTACACACACAGTCACACCTGAGGGGCATTTTAGGGAAGAAGGAAACCAGAGCACCTGGAAGAAATTCACACACACAGAGAAGAACTCCTCTGGCCTGGAACTGAACCCGGGACCTTCTTGCTGTGACATCACTAATCACTGCTCCACCGTGTCTGCAGTTTTAATAGCGAGCATTCAAAATGTGCTGAAACTATCAGCTTCCATTTTATGAACTGAATATTTGGTCACTCTGTTTTCTCTTTCTCTCTCTCTCTCTCTCTCTCTCTCTCTCTCTCTCTCTCTCTTTCTCTCTCTCTCTCTCTCTCTGCCAACATGGTCAATGCCAAGCAGTTCTTTGCCCTCTCCTCTCTCTGTAGTGTGTTTCCCTTTTTTTGGCTTCATTCCCTCCCACAGATAACATCTATGACGTCTTCTCTCCAGCGTTGTGTTTGCTAGTTGGTGGAGAGGTGACAAAGTAGACCTGAAGGGAAGGATAGAAGTTACAGCTCTGCTTGATGTATTTGCCGTAACAAATAACATGGACTTAACTACAACAACTTCTTCCTCGCTAGCGGTGAGTGGAGGAGTGTTGAAAAGTTATGAACACAGAGAAGATCATCTAACAACTCTCGTTTCTCCCTGGCCCCCTCCCAAAACCATTCAGTAATTTAGCGAACGACATGAAATAGAATGCATTTAGGGCGTGTAAACAAAACCAAACAACCCATGACAAAACACATTGGATGGAGACATGTAAACAGAGCTGTCACATCCAGTCCCGCTCCTTCTGCCTCATTAGGCCGCAACCTTTATTATCCCATTATCTGATTCCACAAATCTAACACAATAACACGCATTCATCTTATCTTCATAATGCACTGCTTTGGTGCACTCATTCATTTTTGGGAAGAGGGAAAACAGACAAATTAATAATTCCGTCACCATGGCAACATTTCTTCCAACTCCATCAAGTGAAACAGAATTAGGAGTAATGACAGGAAACAGAATTAGAATGAGATTTTGGAGGCAGTTGAATTTGTAATAACATGGCCAGTCATTTAACCAATCACGATAAGGCGCTCAAATGAGATTTTTTTTTTTTTTTTTTTTTTTTGGAGACCCTTTGTCACAGTAACAATAGCCCAAACACTGACGGATGAGCACTGCTCCTGTGTCGTGAGGCATGGCTAATCAGGAGAAACTTTTGCACAGGCGGTGGGACTAAACCTCAGGAGGAGGCTTGAATTGGCACATGTAAGGAACGTTTTTTGTTTTTTTTTTCCTCCAGACTGTGAGAGGAAGATTCATTCAAAGCCAGAATCAGCAGCTCTGAAAGCTGCTTTTGTGCATTGCTTCAGAGGTATGATATGTAACGCTCGTCAGTTTTAATTTATATTTGCTCCTTTTAGCCTTGTTACAGGAAAGAACTTACCACTCAAGTAATTGCTATGCCTTGTATAGCGTGCCTTTACATGAGGAAACCCCCACATTGGCTGTGTTATCCATGTTGCTATTCAACGTTGGGTGAATAGTTGGACCACATATGCACATAACTCCACTGTATATATTCCAGACTAAAATATTGCTCCATCACCGCAGAATGAAGAGGGACTTTAGACCCCTCTATTTGATGCTTGGTATAAAGTCACCTAAAGC
Organism: Hepsetus odoe; assembly: GCA_017165825.1. Classification (NCBI taxonomy): domain Eukaryota; kingdom Metazoa; phylum Chordata; class Actinopteri; order Characiformes; family Hepsetidae; genus Hepsetus; species Hepsetus odoe. The sequence goes on from CM029377.1 coordinate 4,892,953, forward strand.
TTATGCAAGGCTGCTCTACACCATACCACTCTATTGGAAATGCTTTTCCATGGGGCTAAAACACCTGTGTCAGCAACATATACACCTCACTGATTTGTTAATTAGCACAGCCGTTCAGATTGAAAGCTACACACTTTTCATTAACACTTCCTGAAGGCCAGTATTCTTAAGGGCTTTTAACCTTTCATGACACCTGACCCAAAGCTACATATTTCCACGAACATCATTTGTCGTGAGGGTTAACCCTTCATTTACCCTTGAACTGGCTGAAATAAGCCTTTTTTGTGGGTTTTATGTCAGTAGTTGATATCAACTATCATGTAGCCTTATAAACAAAAAGGCATTTAAAGAGAATAAAATGTAGTGATCTATTGTATAATCTTTGTGTTGTATGCATATTATATATAGTTATTATGGTTATCTGAATACAGATAGAATTGTCTTTATTGAAAACCATGACTGCAGACTGAGCAGTGCTATAGGTCATAATTCTGCTCACTGGACTCGTGCATGTTGACTTAGCGCCTGTGTGTATGTTCTCACAAGACACACACAGACTGTGTAATCATGTCCCAGCCCTGTACTGTAACACCCTGATGCAGTGATGGACTTTGGACTATGATATCATATGTTTGAGCGGTGTGTCACCAGTCATTACTCCATATTGCTAGTTTAACCCCTGTTGTCTCCCTTCAATGGTGAACTGAACCACAAACCCTCTCTGCCTTTCATGATCTTTCTTTCCCATGACTCAAGCATTATTGTCTTTTGTCTGGCCAAGCCCAGTCTTACAAATGCACTTTGTGCAATAGGTTCAGGTGCGACCACTGACTCATCCCCGTCTGACTGAGTGTATGTCTCTGTAATGCACCGTGCCTTAACGCAGTCAGTTGGCGCAGAATGCAGCCAGTAAAACACACTGTGTAAACTAAGCCAAGCCATTACTATGCTAACATGTTAACACTATTTTTAATGCCATATATTTTCACGCATGGCACCAGAGCTTTGTAAAGAATCGTAAACTCAACAGCAAGCATCTCAAATGAGGTGCTTCATACCATTCATAAAAATGCCCTGATAATTCACACTCAATAAAACGCCATTATTTTTTAAGCTTTTCACTTCTCCCATAAAATGGTTGGCACATTGTTATTTTACAATTCAGACCATTTTCACGTTTTCAGTAAAAGCAGAATTATGGATTCAATTATGGTGTTTGTGGTTAATGGTGGTTCTCTATAGCGTATAGATCCAGTAAATGTATTTTGTTGGCCACAGTGCTCGACAAGGGCCAATTAAAATGTCTGAGTGGGGCTTGCTGTAGTGCTCTCCGCTCACTGTGCGCATGTGTGTGAGTGAGTAAACACCTGTGTTCAGCTGAAAATGAATCACTCATATCTTGTGACCTGGCCTGCAGTGGCAAGAGCCCTCTGCCTCACATTCTTCAGGAAATGAATGATGCTGCAACCGAGACTATACTACCCTCAAGAGAAAGGGGAAGGGGGGAGGAGAGGAGGGAGAGAGAGAGCAGATGGATAAGGGTTCGCTCAGTTTATTAAATGCTCTTCAACATTGCTATGACGGGCCAAAATGTGTCATGTTTAACCTATTTCCGTTCAGGTTTATGCCATTTTCTCAGCAGTATCAGCAGGGGTTCTTTTATGCAGCACTAATGTATTTAAAGCTGCAAAGGGTAAAGACACTAACATTTTTTTTTTTTTAAATGTGACAGTTCAGCAGATTTTACAATTGAAAATTATTATAGTATGTATTGCGCATTCTGTACTATGTGTACATACAATCATATACAGTATTATATATGAAATATTGTACTTTAACCTCTGACTAACAGTGACTAACACTAACAGTGTTTTCATGTGTGATATATTTTATATAAACCCCGAAGCCATGGTTTGAATCACAGTTATTTTGTTTATGTGCTACTGTATGTGTTTACTGTACAGTACTGGGTCACATAGAATATGAAGTGAAGGGGCTATTCTTGTCATTGTGAAACGCACCACATCACAATACAATGAAATTCAAACTCTGCATTTCACACGTGCAGCAGGGGGCAACTATTGAAAGCACCTGGGGAGCAGTGACGGGGATGGTACCTTGCTCTGGGATACCTCAGGGCAACCTACTGGTGAGGGAATCAAACCAAACTCCCAACTCCCCAACTCCCTAACCACTAGTCCACCGCTGCTCCTATAATGATATGATGAAATATAGTGATTACTGATCAATCTGCACAATACTTTGTGTGAATAAAAGGGTTTTGATGCTCAGTACCCCTCATTTCCTACAAGACCTCCAATATTGTGTGCACTAGCACCATTGTATTTCTTATACTATAAGATGTTTACCATATTACAGTCAATCTTCATATAGTTCATTTAGTCAGCATATTTAGTTCGGTACGTGTGTATATTAATGTATCGTACTACTATGTGCATATGCTGTCTGTGTTATACTGTATTATATGTAATACAGTCCTGTTCCCCATGGAAAGGACAGTTAACAATGACAGGAGAGTGTCCCTGCCAGACAGCGGGCAGCTGGAGACGGCCGCTCATGTCCCAGAGAACTGCCAGACGTGGCTTACTGTCACGCCGGCCGGAAGGAAGTGGAGTGTATCCACACACACGACACTGCTCACCTCAGTCGTCTGAGCACTAATGGATGAAGACTTGCCAGACCTCCTCCAGGGGACAAAAAGGAGAAAAACATGCTGCAAACACTAAACTCCATTTCCCACAAGGCTTGGTGGTTCTGCTGGAAAACAACAGCGAGGACGACAACACCACAAATCATGGCTGACAGCAAGCTACCCAGGTGGGTTTTAATAGTGATCCCATGCTGTTTCCACATCTCTGTAAGCCACTGAATTGACTTCAGGGTTACTGATGATATCTGAAGACTGCTGAAGACTTTGTCGAGGACTAGCTGATATGTTTTCTGAACTCTATTCCTGTGGGCAGCAGATATCCTGAAGTGAGCCATAAATTAAGGGTACACAATATATTGTTTGTTAACAGTTATCACAATATTGCTTTTTGCATTTCTAATGTACTTTGCTCATTCACAGACATGCTCATTGTGTGGCGGACATCACATGTTTCTGCTGAGTGTCTGTGGGTTCTTGGATGGAACAAGGAGTTTATGTGATCCAGCATTGCTGAATGTTTATGATCCAAATAATACAGGCTAGTCTTTAACCTCATTATATCAAGATGTCGAAAATAGATTGCAATAGACATCACAACCACAATATGTGGCACTTTAGTGAAGATGTGTTACCTTGTTCATTATGTGCAGCCCTAAATCCCTCATGGGCTTGCCTGATGAAAAAGGGAAGCAAGGCACCAACAGTTGAGAGGCAAAATGTAGATGTTATGTAGTTAAACTGGATCAAGTGGCACATGGTTTTGGTCATTTTGTCAAATTGCCACCGTAGTGTCATTTGCAGATATTTCTGGAGATTCATCCTGAAGACCTGTTCTGTAATGTTTTTAAGACTGCTCAGTGATGGTTGTCACCTAGTGTGACCTAGTGACCTGTTTGAATTGTTTCTCCATCTTCTCCATCTGAAGGTGGAGAAACACCCTGCACCCTGGTCACCAGTCCATCTAAGGTTCTTAAAACCAGCCCATAAGATATTAACTACTTTAAAATAAGATTTGTAATGGATTTTTACTAAATGCATCCTTATCTGAATTCATTCTGATCATGTGTTGTTATTGGAAGGAGTAAAACCCTATTTTTTAAACAGTTTTGCACAGTAATATTATTGAATTAGACTTCGTGCATCGGTTAAAGTGAAAAAAGTGAAAGTGACTATTTCCCCATTTTTAAACACGGCACAGCACACAGTGAATGAATGTCAAGCTCTGCTTTTCACCCACACACACCATGCAGCAGGGGGCAGCTATTTAAAGCACCCGGGGAGCAGTGATGGGGAGGGTACCTCAATGGTACCTCTGGTCTGGGATTCAAACCCACGACCCTCCGATTCTCCCTAACCACTGAGCCACTGATGCCCCTAAAATAGTTTTTAGCAACTGTTACAACAAGCACTCCCCATACATTTCTTGGATAAGTCACATTTGCACTCATTTTGCTTTTGTCCAATTTTTCATAAACAATGCTGGAAACAATGGTTTATTGGTTTTATTTTAAGACGAGATGTGTGGGTTGCTCGCCCTGCTCGTTCCTAAAAAGGAACCATAACAAGAGGGTTGAATGTGATCAAAATGTAACCTCCAAAAACAGTCTGCCTTGAGATTCTTCCTGCAACTCATACAAAGACGCTGACCTTTCAGCGCTTGTTTTACACTCCTAAATCTGTCATGTACATTCAACTGTCAAACAATTCCTTTAGTGTGGCCGTGTATATGGTGACTTCTGCTTTCTGTGCTGGAATTATGGGGCCATAGAATGTGATATAAGGCCATGCCAGAAGGGGAGTGAAGAGTAAATCAAGCGAAGGCCGCAGTGGAACCTTCTGACAAAGCTGTGACAGCTCTGGACTAGCTCCTGACTTAATTAGCGACCCAGGCTTAGGCACAAGCACACAGGTCTCTGGGACTTTCTGAATGGAGGTGTGAAATGTGGGTCAGTAGGACTGGGACTTTCCATGCCGGGGGTCTCTTCATCTACCAACGCTGCTATGAGCTGGGTAGCCTTCATTTTAACATGAATCCAGACCCGAACATAAGCAGCCGAAGCATTCCCGGCACGGCCACCCTGATAATCCTCAACGTTAAACAATGTCCCTGGCTCGACTGAACTAGAGGCAGGCCGCATTCCTTGGCTGCCACTGCAGGGAAACTATATTTGAACATTCAGCGCCACCCACAATGGTGCGACAACAATTCACACCCACACAGGAGCAGTGGCTAGCTCCACTCTTAGCACTCACATGGTTGTGCAATGGAATGGTGTTAATTACAGGCCGCTGCTCCAGTTGCAAAATCGTCCTCTCTTTCTGTGACTTGACTAATTTCTATTCAATCCAATTAGTCATGTCCTAGTTATTGTCTCTGATTAACCTTTAATCTCTAATGTCACAACCAGAAAGTGTTTAAAAGGATTTTTTGGATCAATGCTATAGAGGAATCACTTCCAAGCTCCCTAGAGAACTGTTCAGTTGAGCGGTTTCAATTCAGTATTTTAAAGAACCATCCATTGAAAGGTTCTGTGAGGCAGTACTAAATGCCCACTGCCCTTCACATTTTAGTACGTTCCTGCTTTAACACACATTTCAGCACAGTTAGAGGTTGTAAATGGGCTGATTAGTTGGACCGGGGCGCTGGGAGCAGGGAAAACATTTATTTGTACAGGGCAATGGATTTCCAAGACCAGCTTTAGACGACACTGCTTTAGGGAACCTTTAATGGACTTTTCATTCTAACAGTGAAAGATTATTTTATTGTAAATCTCTACTACGCTGGGATAGATTAAAGGAACTACTAAATAAATGAGTGGCAAAAACCAAACAAGTGGAGACACATCCAGGCAGTTGTTTAGAATTCATACAACGTTTTTTTGAACTAATTTCCTTCTTCCTGCACCCTACCATGGTTTTTCAAGGGTTCCTTTGTAAAGTGCTTCTATATAAAATGATGAACACTTAAAGAACCAACTGAATGCATAAACAATTCCTTCCCTGGTCAAACTGTCTTTCTTTTTTATTCGTATATTTCTCTTTTGAAAATATCTATAACACCAAAAACAATTATGCAGAGATTAAACAACATTATAAAGAGCAATTTTTGCCCTTTTTATAAATGTATATATATTCTGATGGGAGTGTTATTCTCCAGGATGGCAATTTCCCCATCCACAAAGTAAGAGGGTATTGAATGGTTTGATGAGGTTGAAAATGATGTGAATTACATGTCATGGCCGTCACACCCAACACATTTCAAGACATTTTGGGGCAACTGTGCTCTCCAACACTATCAAAGCACCATCTAGAGAATATCTAGCTCTAGTTTTTCAGCGCCGTTCCAGAGTATTATATTGACCAGGGCGTATTGAAGCTGTTCTGATGGTTGATGGGGTCTGGCACCTTTCTAAGATCATTTACGAGACCATTTCCTTTAGTTTGTCAACCTTGTATTTAGGAGAAACCCCGCTAATGGTTTCTATGAAATTTAAAGGGTTAAATAGGAGGATCTGACCTTTTAAACTGGTTTTGAAAGATTATGATCTTTCACACAAACTACTGCATGATACACTGCTAGATACACCCTGGAATAAATTGATCTACCCTCACTGCACTCATACATTTTTAGAACAAGGGCAGTTTCCGACATGCAATTAGAGTCAGCGTAGTGAAGGCAGAGTAATTAACCACAGCGCAGCAGCACCAGAACATCCATTCCAAATGACCCCCTTCATCACTCAGACCAGCCATTTTCAACCATTTCCAAGGTCAGATGAATGGAGTAGCTCACCATGCAGCTGGAACCTGACAACAGGGTGCTGTAATTACTGTTGTCCTTGATATTTAAGTGGAATGAGTGTTGCAACCTTTAGTGTTTGCCCGTGAGACCCTCCCTCCCCGCCCCTCTGTGGTCTTCCATGGGTCAGTCAAAAAACAAGTGGAGTGATGTGAAGTGTGTTTGCGTGCCAGGTGGTGCCATGGGAGTTCACTAAGTGTGCACACACAGTAACACACATCCAGACGGACGCATGTCACTGCTTCCAGGCTCTGTGAGGGCACTGCTAATGTGCCACAGCAACAGGAGGGCAAAGTCAGAACTCCCCATGCATTACAATCAAGTGAAGATATCTTGCTAAAAAAAAGTCAAATGAGGAAATTATTGGACAATCATTTTTCCTGGTCTCATTAAAACAATTACCTATTAAGGCAGTGTGCCCATCCACCGGTGGATATGCATACACCAGTGTTTACACAGATTAATTCAAAGCTCTCTTCTTTTACGAGGGCTGTTCATTTTTAATATTAATGCCATATACGATGTCATGATCATGTGAATGGCACTTTAAAGTGCAAAGCCCTGCACTTGTTATCCATTCAGCAGCTACGAAGTTCTACCTGCATCATTGCCATCAACCCCTATTTAGAAGCAATCACTTTATACAATGGCAGGCCAATGACAATGAAAATATCACTTAGTCCTTGACAACAAACAGCAATATCAGCCTGAATGTGAAGAATCATTTGTGATCATTTGGAAGGTTAATGTCATAATCCAGCAAAATTTTAAGGCTTAGTAGTTATTACTATTGTAAAATAACAATTTATTTATATACTGTTTATAAATATGTATGTATACACAGAAAGACACACTATACAATTTTATTAAGATAGGACATACAAAGCATGTAGCATTTTTTATTTCCATTAAATAACAGTCACTCACTCTGCCTCTCAAAGGAAAATCACCATATTGTAGCAATTCTAATTACTTGCCCAAGTTTTCCTCTTTTCATGGATAATATTTACTGGAGAGTTTTAAGGGCACAAATTGCAGTCATTTGTGAGCTTTTCTAATTGTTGTAGCAGTGAAATATTGCATATGAACTGAGAAGCTCATCTTTATCCACTTTTGTTTCCATGCATGGACAGATGTAATAAAACAAATGAAATCAATGCACATGCAGATGCACTGCAAAACCGGATTAACAAACCCTACAGCACATACACTTGCTTCCCCTTCACCACTGAACAGCCCAGCACAATTTTAGTCCTTTAACTGTTGTTATTCCCTCTCATTGCCAGTGTGGAGAGAGGTAAGGCCTGTCTATGAGCCTGAGGGAGCGAGGCCGGGTATATCATCGTCCGTGATTACTGTAACTTTTAACAGGTTAAGGAACTCAACGACAGTGGGACGATATCATGCAGAGACAAGTTATGCAACTGACTCTTCATGAATGAGCTGTTTACACCTACAACCTGGATTTAAACCCTGCCTGGACATGCAGAGTTTTATTGCCTATCGGTGCTGTCTAGCAGTTCCTAATCCAGAACAAACAGCTCCAAGTGAGTCTATACAATGCTGAATGAGACAAATGAGGTTTATATAGAACGCAGGACAGGTCCATCCACACGCTCGTCACTCCACAGCAGCTCTGTTTACAATAGAGGAATTTTTCGCCTTCGTACATGGAGATGGAAATGCAAATGAAGGGAGGAGATAGAGAGAGAGAGAGAGAGAGAGAAGAGAGAGAGAGAGAGAGAGAGAGAGAGAGAGAGAGAGGGAGAGGCACTGAGCTTGGGAGACTTTGGCGTCATGCTTCAGCGTAAACACACAAGTCAACACTTAACAAAGCCAAACAAGCATGTCTTATCTCCCTCACACAATATGTCAGCCAGGTAGACTTCACACCAGGAGTGTGACATGGAGGAGCCCCATTTGGGGGGGTTGGGAGGAGTCTGGATGCTTCTGTCAAAAATCTACTGCATAGTTGATGCCAGCTATGTGTCAGTGAGTGGAATTTGTGTCTAAGCATGTCTGGGGACAGGTATGCATTACTGACACCGGCAGGAGATAATACAGGCTGTCAATCCAGAGGTTCTGTGTTATTTCTCCATGGAAGAGGTGAACACTAGAGACATGACCGTGTTAATATGATCCAGCAAGAAAGTGTTAACCGTGCGGGAAAGCTCAGACTTTAGAGGGCTTCTTTTTGCTTTCATGTGGGACATACAGCTGTTTGAATGTGGACCATTGATTTATACTGACAAGAGTGTCTTACATCGAACCTAATACCTAATACTTAACATTTGGCGATCAGGATTTTTCAAATTTAAATCAGTTTTCCAAATCGTGTTGAAATAAATAACGACTGGTAATACAACAATAATAACAATAAAGTAGAAGAACATTTCTTTTATCATTTAAATTATATTATGTTTATCTATTCTTATATAATATAGGCAATGTTTAAGTTAAGCAGTTGATCGTGCTTGAATTACAATGATGGTAAAAACTGTAGTGAAGAAGCAGGAGCAAAACTATAGCTGCTCAGGAGCTGAAATAAATACTTAAAACCTGTAGGCTTGTTAATCTAAAATGGAAAACAATCAATTTCAGACTTTTTTTTGGTGAGATCATTTTAAATCACCAACAAACAAGTGTGGCATAAAATGCAGTCACATCACTCATTTTGCAGTGTATTAGGTCTTTGTTTTTATAGTTCATAAAGATAGCTTCCACAACACAACCACCCACGAGCACTTCCTTTGGAAACTGTTGCTAGATTGGACAAGCTTTAGGTAATACTGGCAAAACACAAACTCAAACACAAGCAACTGCTTTTAGCTTTTCACTTGTAATTCATTCTTAACTACAGACTCTAATGAACCTCACGGGTCCTAATTACAGGCTGCACTGGGCATCATGCTGTACTTCATGTTAATATTCGAAATTTTTTTGTAATATTCTGCTGTTTTTTTTTGTTATCCGGTGTCAATCAGAAGAAGATTGCTTGCTCTTCTGTGTCTTGGTTTCTCCAGGGTTTCTTCCTGACGCTTCCTAAGTGCTTGGACCTGAATTCTGCAGACCTGCTTTGTGAAGAAATTTGTAAAAAGCATTATATAAACAAAAGAGATAGTGATTCAGCAACCTATAGCAATCTCTATTCAGAGTTACCACATGACATCTATCTGGTAAACCATACATCTCTGTTTTAAAAAAGATGAACCAAACAAACATCATTTTTTGTGCATCCTGACCATTTCATATTAGTTTGAGTTGGATTGTTAATCTGTAAAGCTTGTACTGGAGGCAGTTCTTGGACAAATGGAGTAGAAGGAGTGTAGGATTATAGGTTTAGTAGTTTCTTCTGCACCAAACACATTAAACACAGTTCCTTGTGCAGTATTCACAACCATTAAAAAATAAGAGTTTCTTAGGAGTCCCAGTTTCTCAGAACCGCAGTTCTGAAATAATGTTTTGTAGGTTTTTTAAGACTTTGAATGCATAGAAATACTTGAGTGAAAGTAAAATAATTCTGTGAAGCTCTTTAATCAAACTGTGCACATCCATGTCATTTTTTCGGTGCTATATGAACTGTGGATTCTAATAGTTTATATCAATGCTGCTATTTTTTCTCTCGATCTGAAAGCTTTTAAAGAACATTTATACAACCGCATTAGCCACACAAACAAGATTGCTGTGAGCAACCAATTTTTCCTTCTTTGAGGTGGGAAATAGGAAGCCTGGAGTCTGCTAAATAGTTCCCAGTTGGCATTAATGCAGGATTATTCACTATATGGTCAGCAGAAGTGGTCTGAAGCATGGAGGGGCATTTTTCTGACCATAATTCTTTCTGCATGGAAGAATGGCTTTTATCCAAACATTCTTTGTATGTAGTTGGATTCATCAGAAAAAAAAAACAAAAAACATTTCCTTTTATTTCTACTGAAAAAATGGCTGTTGTTGTGTTGATGCTGGGAAAAATGGATTCAAGTCAGAGAATCTATGTCCTGACTGGTGGTGAATTGTTGGGGAAAAGCCTTAATTGGGAACTACAGTGATCTGTTTTGTTGGGTTTTCTACCATGAAAGCATGCAGCCTATGGAAATTAATTTCATGGTCGTTAGAAACAGTCTGGGACGTCGAGTCACGTCTTTCTAGCTGTAGTTTTGGAGCAAATTTGTCACCCAAGCATTGTTTCTATGGGGTTAGATTAATCAGAGTCATATCCATGTGTGACAAAATGGTCCGTTTTTTGAAATACACTTGAAAAATGACTTGTGTCCCACACACACCCGCTTGTTAGGAAAAGGCCTAAATCGGCTGCTGTGGTGCCATTGGCTGCATTTTCTACCATTTAATCATGCAGCCTATTGTAAAATGGCTTGGAATGCTCAGTGTTTTATACAGGACCAAGATCAGCTTCATTGTTGCTTTATCTTCATCTTTGGCCATTGTCCGTTGACATGCCGGTGACAGAATGGGGCTTTTGATTGTCTTTGATAAACTCTTGACCTCCACGTGTTTGTGCTCAGATGAAATTTGAACTCTCCGTGTCTGAGCAAACATCACGCTGGAAGATGTCGACCATGGCTTTCTCCTCGGCTGAGCTGCGACAGTCCCTAGTGTTTACTCTCTGGAGACAGCTGCACATCCAGGGAACAAAGTCTAATTAAAAGCAATGCATTTGAGAGAATGAACTGTGGTCAGATGGTGCTGTCTGTTGATCGTGATCTGAGATTTTGCTTATCAAACCTTTCCGAAGAAATGTGATAAACTCATTATGAATTCATCCAAAAGTAACATCTGCTGCACGAAAGACACTTAACTAAAACTTTTGTTTGTTGCGGCATCCCGATCTTGCCACAGCAATGGTGCTATTCTAGTCTGCATATCTGGGGGGTGATTTGTAATTCATGGCATTTTGGGATCACAAAAAAAAGAAAAAAAAAACAACCTCAGCTGCTGTTGCTGCTTGACATGCCTCCAATTCCGCAACGAGAAAAGGCAGCACTCCGTATGCGGCTCTATATTCAGGAATGCCATGTTGTGAGTGTGTCAAGTACGCATCAAGTCCTCAGGAGAGATGGAGGAGGAGATGGTTAGAGAGGTGTAGGGAAATAGAAGGAGAGTGAGCCGGTGTTGTTTTGTACGGGAGCTTCATTATCGCCTCATCGGTGATGAGACTGGCTGCAGACGCGTGTTCATAAGCTTTGGATCATATCCGCGCTTTGATGAGCGATCATTAGCACCAGGTCATGACTGATGTTCCAGCACAGTCTCCCGCTCTTGCTCTAGCTGTTATCTGCATCAGTGATAGCTACACTTTTTTTCCTCTATCTCATACCTTGATAAAAAAAGAAGTGCGCCGTCACTTCAGGTAGTGAAGGGAGGAGAGGAGAGATGAGGCGATTGCCAGTCGCCACTTCACTCAACCGCATTTTAATTTTCAGTGTCGTCTGGAGGTAAAAAAAAAAATGAAAAAAAAAAGAGATGCATGTCTTGTAAATGACTCCATGCCTTTGCGACTGCAGAGAGGTAGGAGAAGAGATGCCATGGCAGATATTTTCGAACAAATCACCTGGATGGAGAGCTCGCTAGCTCCTCAACGGAAATCCATATTCATCTCGGGCCCCTATTCCTCTCAGGGGGCCGCAGATTTCGGAGCCGATTCCATATCGTCTTATCCCCTCTCTCTCATCTCAGATCTCTGGTTTCTCATCTAGCATGCTCTATTATTTCCAGATAGCGCTGCTGCATCATATTGCATTGCCGTGGGGACTCCATAAAGCATAAAGCATGAACCATGTTGGCCATTATTAATGACAAGGAAGCAAGAAGTATTGGTGCAGAATATGTAGATCAACCCTGGGCATATGATTTTAATATGAACTGGAGTGATCTAAATCGTCCCTGTCTGCTTTGACTAATGAGGCCTTTGTGGTTATTTAGCATGGCTACAGTCTCTTTCATTGTCAAAGTGGCTGAAAATTGAGATGTAGCAAAACCCCGGCTTTCTCTTTATCGGCGCCCAATATTTTCCCCGATGTGACAAAGACATCTTCAATGCTTTACACTGAAACAAATCTCTTCCCCTAAATGCCCTAAGTTGTCAGGAAGTGGGATGTTTTTCATGCTTCCTCTTTGTTTGCAGTGTCCTCTTTAAAAGGGCACCTTCCAGTGGGCTGCACTAGGAGAACATTAAGACATAGGCCATACACGTGATACCTCATGAGATAGCAGAAGTGAATTATTACAGTGTGAATGATCTTATTTATTAAATCCCCTTGGCTGGAGTTTGGGCATGAGCCAACTGTTGCTGCTCGGCCCGCTGCGATCATCAGTAATGAGGCCGCTCCAGACGGATGACTGTGGGTCCCGGTCGCCCAGATAAAACCCGGCTTTAGATTAAGAGAGAAGCACAGAAACATAATATAAGCACAGGGATAATACCACTATCTCTTAGGCACTAAGAGGAGCTTCCCCTTTCTTCTGCAGCAGGAATGGCATCTAAACCTTGCATGCTATTGGAGGTACTTGAACTGTGATTTGAGGTGATCTACACTTATAAAGGTGAAAGCATGTCATTTGGCTGCCATCATAAACAAGTGTTTGGATGATATTGTTGCTGGTACGGTATGGAGAAAATGAAAACGGAGATGCCATTTTCCTCTGCAGAGGAATCCTCCAAAATGTTGTAATAATATCTGTTGGATTCTCTAAACTCTAATATCTGTTTCTGCACATCTACAGTTTATACATGATCCTCTGCTTCCAATTAGGAGTGCAGTTTCACTGTGCAGAGCAGTGGTAAACCATGGCAACTAGAGGTGGACCTTGAAATTCAGACAAAAAAGGTAAAGCGTGGTCAAAACAACAATAAAAGTGGAAAGAAAAATGAGAAAGTGAGTTTTTGCCACTGTGAAACCTCTGCATTCAACTAATTCATACACCGTGCAGCCATATGCAGTGCCCGGAGAGCAGTGGTGGGGACAGTACCTTGCTGAAGGGTGCCTGAGGGCAACCTATGGGTTGGGGATTCAAACCCTTGCGATCATGGGGCCTAGTCTCTAACCACTAGACCACCACTGATATTGGTCTAGAATATTAGCTGCTATAGCTTTTGAGCTTCTTAAGATTTTACTCCTTTTTTCTAATAAAACAACTACAATTAAAGATTGCTAAAGGGTGTATCATCTACGGAGCTAAACATAACAAGCTTGTTAATTCCATTACACAATGTCCTGGAAGGCTCTAAGGGGATTTCTGTTATCGCGTGCGGATGTTGTCAATGGAAAAAGACTGGATGTCCAGATTTGGAAAAGAGATTGGGTAGACTTAGTAGTTTTCTACAAAATAAATGCTACTAATCTGAATGAAATGAAATAAAGTTAATATAAAATCAATATTATCAAAGTTAATATAAAACAAATAAAGTTAATATAAAATAAAACCAAAAGTGCTTCCTTCTTTGACATCACTGCATAGAAGCCTATAGAAGAACGATGGACAGCTATTCAGTGGGACAAAACTTTAAGTTGTAAGTAAATAGACAAAGGTTAGATTTGGAGTCTCATATGGCAATCCCAGGGTAATTTGGTGCGATTAAATATGAATTACATTTGTTGTTTGCACAGAACTTGTTTGTCAAGTGTGGCTGGGCCTTGGCTGAGGGAGAGAACAGTGTCGCAGTCTTTTCAGACAGCGACTTAAAGCAATAATAAGTATCATCTGCAAATGCTCAGCATATCAGCTGAGAGTCATGTTTGTTCAGGGTTGTTTTCCACATTGCAACAGCAGTTTGGGGTAAACAAGAGGAAACAGAGCTTCTACACATAACAGTGCTGCTCAGGGCGTGAACGGCGCTACCGGCGAGCCGCATCAATTTACCATTCTTTCCTCCAGCAGCCCGGGCCTACTTAAGTGCTTCTGCTGAAACGAGGCTAACTGCTACCCCTGGAACTGCTCCAGCTGAGGAATGCATTGCTCTGTGAGCGAGATAAATGGTATTCTTTTTCTGCTTACTTTAGTCGGATTTTTTGTTCAATATGTTTCGCAGTTTATCAGTCACGTGATCCTTGCTGCTTGGATGCATGTGCCACCTTTGGTTCCCTAAAGAACCTTTTAAATAATGGTTCATTAAAGAATGATTTTTGTAGCTCACACGCATGATTGTGCAGAAGCGTTACATTTTAACGAACCTCTACAAACTGTAGAATGTTCGATACCAATTCAATACCAATTAACATTTTTCCCCTAGAAGTGTACTCCAGTGCCAGGAAACATTCAGGAACCTTTATTTTTAAAAGCAATGCAGCTGCCTTGGAGTGGTAGGGAAGCTGGAAGACAAATTTGCACTGAACTGAACATCAGGGTTGCAAAATCTGTCAATAAAATATTGATAGGAACGTTCCCTAAACATGTGTAGTGCCAGCTGTTGCAGCCATTTTCGTTTAGCACTGTTTCAAAAAGGTGCAACAGGCTTTAGGAGCATTTCTGAAGGGGAAAAAAAGAAGCCACACACTTTGCAAGTTGAACTCCCACAATGGGCTCTCCGGCTGCTCGAGAGCAGCAGGCTTATCAAACATATCAAGTGAGATAATTCCATTATGAAATTCAGACACCAAACGCCTTTGTGTACTAACCTCCAACAACCTCAGATAGAATTCAAAAGAATTTCTTGGGAAAAGGCAAACCCATGAGAGCCAAATAAAGAAGCTTTCTCATGAAATGTGAAAGGGTAGATACACCCATGTACACGGACAAACAAAAATAATCTCAGCCTCAGTAAGGTCATTAAAATGATTATAATATGTGCACATAACAGTGGCAAAGCATGCCTATGTAGATCTTCTGACAGATAAAAATATAAAGAAATCCTGACGGCACAGTGTCCTCCTTTTGTGCGTTTCAAGTTTTGAGCCCTTTTGTTTTAGGCCGAAGCTGAACAGGGAAACATAAAGAGAGGTCTAGTGCTTGCACAGGATAAATATGCCATTTTATAAAATAAAAGCTATGAAAATTACAATCATTACTGAAAGTACACATACTTTTTCTGCAATCAATCATTCTTGAAGGCTTGGTGAGTTCTTCTCTGCTTCTTACCCATTTATTACTGTACTCATTCCAACAGCTAAAGATCTTCCCTGTAGATAATGGAAAAGAACACACACTTTAAACAGCAAGCCAAAAGTCCTAATTTGCCCCATGACACGAGAAATAGCCTATGACCTTTGACCTTTGTAATTATCTAGAAGAAACATCCCAGAGACCCAGTTGACATGTGAAGGCCAAATGGGAGAAGTGTTGTCTAAAGACATAAAATACACACGCGGTCATCATCTCCAGACCTACTCTATGGAATTCAATTTTGCTCCTACCAACATTTAAAGATAAGAGAAACATAAACCACAACCCCCACAGTGAAGCTCAATGCTCTGCTGACTGACTCTGCTGTGCCAGCTCCATCACTAATAGCCAACACGATGTCTGCAGCCCGTCAGCTATCCGTCATGTAGCGGTTTACACTTGTCTTAAGATGCATCAGACACATCAAGGA
Organism: Hepsetus odoe; assembly: GCA_017165825.1. Taxonomy (NCBI): domain Eukaryota; kingdom Metazoa; phylum Chordata; class Actinopteri; order Characiformes; family Hepsetidae; genus Hepsetus; species Hepsetus odoe. Next base: position 4,908,967 of record CM029377.1, read on the forward strand.
GGACAGGTAAAATGGGACATGCGGGATACTTGATAACTGATAGTTTTACAGCAGGCACAAAGCCAGCTTCCTCCTCATCTGACAGGCAAATGGCTTGTATCATTAGCTGATAGTCTTTTATTGCCTAAAATCTATAAGCTTTACCTTACACCACATTTTAAATGAGCCTAACGGTGGACCACATTTATTTTTAGGACAAATCCTTGAACCTGGTATTGTAAGGATCCAACATTTCTAATATTAGTAGTTAGTGGTATTCATCATTTAACCAAACTAAACAACTGTTTACTATTTAATGCTAAAACCTCAGAATAGAGGCTGTTTAGGAAGTGGTATTATCTTGTCAGGACAATCCTAAAGTTTTATTAAATGTATTATTATTATTATTATTATTATCATTATTTATAATGTTGAATTTCCATAAGCTCCACAAGAAACAGGCCAAGCCTCTATTTTCTTGTTGATCCAGATTAATATGGATTTATTTAAAGAAAGTAAAAGTCAAGTAGTGGGGTTTTTCAGAGAGTGAGGATTTTTACAGTTTCCACAATGGTTCCAGTGTGGTTGTAGGTTCCAGTTTCAACAAATTTGATAAAAATAAGCTTTATTTAAAAACCTGCAGCCACACTGGCCTTCTTCGGATTAGACAGGACACCCTTCTGTAGACCAAAAGTGAAAAAAGTACCAGCGATCTTAAAGCAGCAGAAACCATCAGATTGTTTGCTTTTATTAGCTTGTCATTCATAGGTCGAAACATTGACCACCAGGGAAAGTGTCAAGGTGCCAATCACTACACAAGCGCATTTGTCGGCCATGACTCCATAACAAACCTACTACTCCAGCCTGAGTTGAGGATGGCAGCCTGAACGCACCATTATATGTGAATAACATGTGCTGCTGTAATGAGAGCCATTTCAGTCAATGGACAGCAGTGGAGTGAACTGGTACTGTAAGTGCTGGATTGATGTGAGGAACAGCTGTTGGGCTATTTTTTATTTAGACCGGATAATGGAACCTAGACAGCCGTTGTCCACATGGGGCATTTCTCATCCTCCCCCTGTTTTTCAGTGATGGGACATAGAGGGCTGCTTACACACACTCTGCACAACCTCTCTCGTTTCTCTCTCTCTCCCATTTGATGTTTGTATCTCTCAAGATTCAAGGCTCAGACGGTTTTGTTCTGTAGCCATGGCAGGACCTAAGAAAACTCCACCGCACTGCAGAAAGCTCACTATCAAAGGCCATGTAAAGCCCCAGACTTCAGCTACTTTACATAAACGCCCATGGCCATGGCCTTCGATGACATAAAGGATCCATCACGGCTATAAACGTGCCTCGTTCTTCCAGAGTGACTTGGGGAGCTAGACAGCGAGAGTGGTAGAGTGAAGGGGGAGACACCGTCTCATCTCTTTTCAGTTGAACATGGTTTCTTTTAGCCTTTGCATTTACATCACAGAGACTTCATACTGCATAGCGTAAGGATTTTGGCTAACATTAACAAGACCTCTCTGATGTCAAGCCATGGCAAAATGAGCATCAAATAAATTTGTTTACTGTTGAAAGAGTTGCTGAAGCTATACACGTGGCAATAATTCGCTATTGTACAATATGCAGCATATAGATTTGTTTCACTTGCAGAGCTGTGAACTTAAATTGTATGTTCATAAAGCCAAAACATCTATAACTAGATTGAAACAGATCAAATAAAGATGAAATCCATAGTCAAAATTTAATCTGTTCACTGTGGTGCCACTGACTGACTGACAGACTGATAAAAATCGTATTTTATCGTATCCTGAAATTCACGTTGTAATTTGTATGGAGTTATGAAGCTCTGCCAGTGGAACCTTGCTGGTTAACAGGGTCTCGTCTACTATTTTCTGTTATAAACTAACTGGCTGTGTCTGCCATATTCATATACAGACTTCAGATTCAGATGATGACAAAAGGAAGAGCATCAGAACCGAAACAAACGAAAAACATGTCATAATTCCTTTTTAACAGTCCCTTCCTTTCTATCTAATAAGTGGGTACCTTTAAGGCATAAACACCAAAGTATTAGGCCATTTTTGGGAAAAAAATAGGAAAAAATCTCCATCAATATTTTGGGTAAAATGAAGGAGAGTCACCAAGCAGACTAGTTATATCACAACGGCATTTCTACAAAGACAAGATATTAAAGTAATACATGTCTTTGGTCCTCGTGTTAACCCATTTATTTCAGAGCTTAAAGGACTGTAAAAGAAAGTGTTTTTAATTCTGTCACACACACACACACACACACACATATATATATATATATATATATATATATAGAGAGAGAGAGAGTTTGTTTATCACTCTATCCTTAATAGATAAAACAAGTGAGATGGTAACATTTTTCATTTAGTTGCCTAATAATTGTGCACACATATGTATCCCCTGAGAATGTTCACACTCACCTTTCCCCTGCAAAACACTCAGGATTTAGGGTTTTAAAATTTTGGATTGACTGATAGCTCTGGATTTGTTCCAGATTAAAATTAATCCCCCAAATACTCAGTTGCCAAATAATTATGCACACACCGTAAGTCCAGTCTGTGTATAATCTAAATTACAGCATCACGAACAGCCTATGTTTTATTTAATACAATACATCCATGCTGGGAGACTGGAAGCTACACTTTCTCTTTTACCTGAACTTTTCTCTCCACGGACTCAACCAGTGCTGTAAAAAGCTCTCGCCTGCTGGAGAATCAGGTAGAGTGAAACGACTACTGTCACTGTCACCTATTTATTCTCTCCACTGTAAGAAGAGAAGGTGTTTTCCCTTAAAGCTAGTTTCCAGCTACATTCAGATCTGTAGTTTATTAAACTTATTAAACCCATGTTATTGTGCATCACTTATTAATAGACAAATAAAATCTTAAGCTTTTTCTACAGTGTACAATTTATTTTTTTTTGGAAATGTTAAATAGTATCCAAAGTTGGGAAATAATGAAGGACATACACTAGAGTTCATATCTGCGATATATTTGAGTGTTTATTTTTTCAGATGCAGAGGAGGCCAAGTGGTTAGGCACCTGATTTGAGTCCTGGACCAGAAGGTTACTCTGAGGGACCTTTGAGCAACACTGCTCCCCATGCACTGGACTATGGCTGCCCCCTTCTTCACTTGGTTATTGGGTAAATGTAGAAAAAGTGAGGGGTCTGTTCACAGTGATATTTAATCGCTTTCTTTACAACATTTGCTATTTACTCTCTAAATTCTAACATAACCATGTATACTTTCTGCTCCTTACATTATAAGACTCCTTACTCCAGTATTATTTGTCTGTTATTTTCATGTCATTTTTTCCACACACCTTTCTGACCTTAAGAATGATTTTGGTCTAAATGGACAAAAATGTTCTTGACAGAGACATGGAGAAGTGAAGCTGATGTTCATTACCTTCAGTAAATTTTTTGGATGGCTTAACAGTCTCTGAAATATACTAATAAGCTTTGAAGTTTAGTTCGAGTGAAGTGAAAGTGATGACCTGTCATTGTGAAACAGCACAGCTCACAGTGAACCGCAACGAAATGCTTCCTCTGTATTTCCCTCATACATACTGTGCAGCAGGAGGCAGGTATTTAAAGCACCCACGGAGCAGTGATGGGGACGGTACCTTGCTCAAGGATACATCAGGGCAACCTACTGGCCTGGGATTCGAACCCATGACCTTCTGATCTTGGAACCTATTCTTGGGGGCAGTGGTGGCCTAGTGGTGAGGGAGTTGCCGCCGCATCGGAAGATTGTGGGTTTGATTCCCCACCAGTAGGTTGCCCTGAGGTACCCTTGAGCAAGGTACCGTCCCCGCCACTGCTCCCTGGGCGCTTTCAAAAGCTGCAGTGTTTGTGTGCATGGGTTAAATGCAGAGGTCCAATTTTGTTGTGGTTCACGTGTGCTGTGCTGTGACCTCCCAATGACAAGGGTTGTCACTTTCACTATAACGCTGGGAACAGCTGATAGAAATGTCTTTCAAAGAGCTACTTTTATAGTTTTTATACTTACTATATATGTTGTTTTATATTTTTCATGGAGTATATAGTTGAATCAACTGAATATTGAATATTGTGCATCTATATCTGTTATCCTAATGTGTGCATTTTTGCCACCTTTGATGACCACATCGTCCGTAGCCCCATAATCATTGAAAGAGTGCACGTTTACTGAAGCTGCTTGTCTTCTGGCATGTCGTTGCTCTAGAAGCAGTTTTCATTTTCCTGTGCCATCAGCACCACCCTCTCATACACACAAAGAGAAGGAACATTTTCACAATGACGATGATTCCGAAGCTGGAGAAATAGTAAACGTGAGCTTTTATTTCCTCTCATCATCGATGGTGCTCCTGACCCTCCAGGCAAGCCCGTGTTTGTGTTTGTGTGTTTGTGTGTTTGTGTGTGTGGGTCAGAACAATGAATAACGGCCATCGATAAAGGCATAGAAGTGCTTTACCTTCGTTGTGCTCTCCCTCCAGGCCTCATCACATGAGTTATTGTTTGTGCAAGTGAGCAAGGTACACATAATGTCATCAGCCCATCCTGCACCTCCTCCAACACACAGAAGGATATTGCTCTCTCTATTGTTCCCCATGGTGAAGGAGAAAAATGCATGCACTGACTGTGAAGTTTCATCTTTTCACACGTCCGTCTGCATGTTAATAGGATATGGCGCAAACATGTTTAGGCTGATAAATTGGGCAGGCACAGTTATGTAATTGCTATTGTACTTCTATTTATGGCTGTTTCCATGTGCAGACCATGTGAACTATGATAGATGTGGCCATAATTTCATACTGTTTTGAAATGTTTGGGCTGTTCTTTCTTCTTTAAAGACGTCACACAGCAGTATTCAGAGTTGAGAAACAGTATCATTCCCATGTGTTTGTAAACACAGACGTTTTTCTTGAACCCCTTTAAACCATAATGGCCTTAATGTGGGTCCACACTTCAATTAGCCTGTCCCAGCTCCACCAACATTTACTGCAAGGTCAGACATATTTTCTCTCCTCTCTCTCAGAGATGAAAGCTTTTAGTGCTGGTGGTCTACCGTGTCTTGCACTGTTGTGACTCAAGTTTTCCTCTCTATTTTTAAAATATCTTCTTTTTCTCTTATTTTCTTCTAGATTTTCCTTGTGTAAGTGGATATCTTACGTTCCTTATCAATAACTCAAGATTAAATCAATGCATCAGACTGGACCTAGTTTGTGGAAGCGAAATCATTTACAGTATAGTATGCATTAAATATGTTAACATTAAACGCTGAACAATAACACTCACTTATATGTCTGGGCTGCGTGATTTGCATGTATAGTTGTTTGTGTACTTGTGTGCCAGCCTTTTCTCTCAGCTGAACTGAAACTGATGCAAAGCTGTCAGACTGGACTGAAGTGGCTAATTGTCAGAGGCTATTATCAGCGCATCAGTCAGGCAACGGAGAGCACAGTGCCTGGTGCTTACTGTTCGCCTCACTCACAGTTTCCTGTTGGCAGTCAATAAACAGGAAACTGCTGTGTCATCTTACATTACCATATGGCTGCAGGATGTTCTGGTTAACAAAGTAGGGAAAATACATTATCTGTGGATCCAAAATCTCAGCAGGGTTAACCTAACATTTACACTACTTACACTTGGAGACAGAGATCCATTTATCAGATCCTGCTGGATAAATATAGCAAAATAGCAAAATTGTGTGGTATGTAAAAGTGGCCACTTACTCCATTTAATGTACTATTCTGCTGTATTTTGGAATGCAAAAAAAAAAAAAAAACAATCTCACAAGGATGACACATCGTAGGCATTCCCTAATGTTTTATCCGTTATTTGACAAAGCAAATGACTAACCGTTTGGGACAGGAAAGGGATCTAGAAGACCTTTATGGATTCCGAACACACACACACACACACACACACACACACACACACACACACACACACACACACACACACACACACACACACATATATATGTATATTACAAGTATTTACTTTTCTTTGAAAGACTGAAACCATGTTTAATGCTTTGAGAAAATCTGAACTCATCCTCAGTCACTTGTTTAGCTGCAATGGAGCTGAGAGATGGAGACCAACAGAGATAGCCGCAAATCTAACTGGTTTAGGTGATTTCTGTTAAATAGGATTGGCCTTAAATCTTATTTATTACAACTTATTGCAACTGGGCAGCTTGTCCACCGTGTTTCTCCACCTTTCACCCTGTGAGCACTGGGACAGACTTCAACACCCACTGTGTCCCTGGTTAGGATAAGAAGCTCAGACCTAAGAGTGGATGATCAATCCTATACATGGAGCATAAAGTCAGTAAAGTAGCTACACTGGCTAAGTACCTAAATCAGCAATGAAATCTACTCAGAGATATCCGTCTCTGTATCTGACACGATCACATCTGACTCTCTGTGTGTGCATCATAAAAAGGAAAGCATAAAGCTGTAGGACTATTTGTTATAAATCTTAAACGGGAAAAGTCTGGTTAAAAATAGATCTTCCGAGAACTAAATGCAATCTGTGATGGAGATAACTTCACTTATTGAGCTTTCTAGCAGAATTCTCCTCACTAAATTATGCAGTTAAATACAGGATGTGCTTAGGAGGCTGGGTTGGGGTTTAGACTGTACAAGACCTCAATGATCTGGTTTAAGTTCCGAATGTGTCCAAACAGTCTCTTGGGTAGACAGAAAGAAAAACTTTATATTCCTTCCAAAATCTTGGGTGTAGCCGAGATGGGTTGGGTCTTTAAACTGTTGCATCGCTGAAGGTCATATGCCTTCTCTGAATACAGGAACGCATCCCCTATTCTGCCCATCTTCGATGATACTAATGGAACATCCTTCACCTTCTTTCGCCCCAAAATTCTTCAGCCATGTCTAGTCGAAGTGAAAGAATGGCAGATGAAACCACCTCATGTGCTACATCCACATGTAGAACTATCACATTTGGCAAGACCACATCTGCATGCACCACATCTTTGAACTCTGAACTATTGGATCTTTGAAATTTTTCAGTTTCTGATAAGCTGTGTTCCATAAACCCATTTTTACAAGTAGTATGGTTTGTGTAAACTGTAAGTGAAGTGAAAATTACTATTTATCATTGATAAACACAGCACCACAGCAAAAAATCCTCTGCATTTAACTCATGCACAACATGCAGGAGGGGGCAGCTATTTCCAGCGCCCGGTGATCAGTGATGGGGACAGTACCTTGCTCAATGGTACATCAGGGCAAACTACTGGTCTGGCATTTGAACCCATGACTTTCCAATCCTCGGGCCTAGTCCCAAACCGCTAGGTCATCGCTGCCCCAGACTGCCTGTCCAAGGTGTTTTTCCAACTTTCACCCAGTGAGCACTGGGATAATGAAGGATCTTTAGAAAGAGCCAGTGTTTATAAGTAAAGCTGACAATTAGATGTCCAGTAATAACATTTTTGTTTGGTTGTGCATCTGTTTAGGTTTAAACTGAATTCTGCATGTGAAATGCTCATGCTTTCATTGAAATAAAAGGCTTTGTCAAATATTATTAAATTACAGATTCATGTTTTGCTTTCAAATCAACTGTATTTTCTCCATCAGTCTAAAGCTGCGGCAGTCGGGGAAGCGGTGGCCTAGTGGGTTAGGGAGTTGGCCCTGGAGCATAAGACTTGAAATACCCTTGAGCAAGGTACTGTTCCCGTCACTGCTTTCGTAGCTGCCCCCTGCTGCATGGTTTGTGTGCATGGGTTAAATGCAGAGGTCCAATTTTGTTGTGGTTTGCTGTGCTCTGTTCTCACAATAACGAGAATATTCAGTTTCATAAAGAAGACCTGATTTTCTTGGCCTTTTGAAGACAGCTGTAGTTTTTGGATAAACACATCCACGTTTTAATTTAGTTTTATTATTATAATAATCTAGAGGCTCATCAGTAGATTAACTGACAGGCATGAGAAACAAGAAGATTTCCTTAATCTGTAACACCGTCACAGAAACTGGATTCCATACTAAAACTAATCCCATTAACTGATCCTTATCGGCTGCTGATGATGTGGGGTGCTTTAAATGAATGCTCAGACTAAGAATTAAGCTTGTGACTAAAACTTCAACATCATCAGTCCTTTTTTCTTTTCCGCTTAAACCCTCGAGTAAATCCTGACACACAAGGATGACCTCATGCAATGAGTCTCTGTTCATGTTGTGACTTCTGTTTTAAACAATGAGACCCCTGTGTGTGAATGTGTGTGTGAGTGTATGTGTGTGTGTGCATGTGTCTGTAATAAAATCCATTCTCATGCATCCTGTTCCGTATCCTCAGTAGCTATAAACTGAGACAAAAAGTAGGTTTTAATAAGTTAAGACTTAAGGTTTATGTACAAAAGTTGCATGTGTTGCAGTGTAACTGCAGGATCGATGCATTTAATCTTAATACAAAGAACGAATGAGAATGAGAAAGAAAAGCAAGACCAAGAAGCATTTAGAGATTAATACTAGTCCTAAGCAGTGACTAGGCTTTCAGTTCAGGCCATATCATAACATCTCTGTGATTATAGTTGTATGTTTCAGATAGACGGTTCTAGATAAAGGGGTTCCAACCAGTCAGCTTTCAGCATCACCAGTAAGCTAATCACCAGCCTGAACATCTGGAATCATCTGCACCTGTTTCATCTCTGTTTCGTCTCTGCTTCATACCTAAGGGTAGACGCTTTGTTCAGCTTGAATGATTCATTCGTGGATCACGGTGTAGCTTAACACACTAAAAACAATCCTCTGAAATGGATCAGGTGCAGACTGGACTGAAAACGAGAGACAAAAAATGTGTCCTTTAGGAGGCTCGGAGAACTGTTCCTCAACAATACATTAAAATACGAGAAGGTCTTGCTGATTGGAAGCAAAATATAAAGATGTGAGGGGTGCCTCAAGACTTTTCACGGAACTTGACCTTGTTTGTAGCAAGTTCACAACAACTCTTTCAGGAAAGAGCTCTTTTCATTCTTGTGTTCACAATCAGCCACACGGGTTGAAATTCCAAAACAAAAACTTTTAGTGACATTTTTTAATGAAACTGGTCTCATTCATTGTAAATCAACATGTGCGATTCCATGGTCACTTCCTAATTTTTTTGGTGCTTAAATTTGACACAATAGGCCATTAGTCCAGCCCCTGAGCAACAGGAGACCTCACTTAGCAATATCTACTTAGACACCTTGGAACAAAATTCCTGATTGGCTAATTTCTTAATGGGCATTTAAATAATTCAGAACTCTTGTTTCCAACTGAAGCTAAAACCAAAATAAAAAGCACAACGTGAGTCCTTTTGTGTGTGTGTGTGTGTGTGTGTGTGTCCCTCCCCCAATTTAACAGAGTTCCATTGGAAGTAAGTAGTCCCATCCTCTCCTCCGTCAGAAAGTCCAGGCCACATCCTTCCTCCTCTTCTACTAGATTTCCCATACTCCTCCTCCTGCATCCTGCCTCAGCTTTGCCCTGGAGTGGACAGCCAAACTTCCACCATCTGCTTTTTACACTAATGCACCATCCACCCTCAACCATTTCACGTACACACACGTGCTACACACTGACAGGATGTTGCACCTGCTATGAGCAGATCAACTTCCTGATCTCCAGACCAGTTGTGATTTGCAGTTGAGTCTCCATGGAGATGAAAATCTGATCACTGAAAGGCAAATAAACACAAGGGGGTTTAAAGTCCTCTTCCCAGGCTCGTTGCGATGACTTCATGTTTTCTGTGATTCACTCTGTTTTGGTAATGTGACCCTTCCATTCTCTGATGGCCACACTGGGTGTCTTGTATCCGACTGCCAACGTCATGCCATTCTTGCCATATACAACCATTTTGGGTTCCCCAAACACCTATTGAGGGGGCGATCTTTAAAGAACTGCTTTAAAAGGTGAGATGTGTAGAACGTTAAGTTTATTTTCACAGTTTCTAAGGGGAAAACTTTATGTGTAGGTTCTTATTCTCACAAATTTCATTCATAGTCTCCAAGTTTCCTTTATGGCTCCAAAGAAGTGTTTTCATTCGTTTACATTTCCCTTGGTTTTACAAAACTATCGCATTCATTTCATAGCACAGCAATGAAACATTTCATCTCAGTTCCTTTTAAACCTCCTTTATTCTGCATTAATTCCATCCATCCATTATCAGAGCTGCTTATCCTAAGCAAGGTCACAGGGGTTGCCGAGCACTATTTTTTTGGTGTAATATTTCACTTTCATTAACACATATAAATTAAGTAATTTCAAAGCACTGATTTTCAGTGATGAACAACAGGATTTTTAGAGAGTCCACATTTTTATGCGTGTCAGAGTGATGAGATGACAGCTCTGGGTTCTTGAAGTGGTTGGAATAATTGCACAAATCCAGTGTAACGTGTCTATTCATGTTGGATCTGCTGACTGACGTAATTTACATTTACATTTGATTCATTTGGCAGGAGCTCTCAGAGTGATGGAGGCAAATGTAGCTTTTAGGAGTTACTTGCTGATGTAGTATAATTTGCTTGCCCAGACTGTAGGAAGCAAAAACCAGTTCACAAAATTCTTCAAGGCTTGTATGGTCTGTTTATATTTTCTAGGTTTCTAATATTCATTTTCTGCTGATTACGGCCTACCATTAGTTTTATTTAAGTTTATTTATTGAATTATTTGTTTATTTGTTTATTTTAACACAGTCACTCATGTCTAGCATGAAGAGTGGATTGTGGGAAGTTTATCAAAGTTCAGAAATCTAGATGTGTTAAGACATTTATTGATCAACCTTGAACATAAACTTGGATAATTAGACTTTTTGTTTGTCAGGCTTTTGAACCTCTCTAACCTAATATTGCCATTAATGTAACTTTTACAGGTGCTATCACTAAAAATGGTGGTTGAGTGCTTGAGTTTGAGATTAGAGGCGGGTTCACATTATATATATATATATATATATATATAAACGGACACCCATTTAGCTTTCTGAGAAGGCCTAAAATATTTATAGTGTAAAGAAAAGCCTCTAAAGTCACATGGTTATCGTAGCTCCTCTGTGTTTGTACTTTGAGAGAACATCCTCATACTGGTTATCTCTGCACCCATATTGTGTACCTCTTCCTTTGAAGGCTTCCTGCACATGCCCTACTACCCAGACCCATGAACTTTGACCTTTCTCTCTGTCCCTGCGTCATCTAGATGCCCAGAGGAAAACTTGAGGACAAAAGAAATGCAGCCTGTCTTATTTGGATAGTCTACTATAGATGCTCCAAGCTGTCTACTGAAATCTATCATCCTTTTTGTAATGTCTGAAACTTACATTTACATTTACGGCATTTAGCAGATGCTCTTATCCAGAGCCATAGGTCCATAGGCAAGTACCCTACCACTAGACCACCGCCACCCCTAAAACTGTGGACAAGTTGTCACCTAATGGTTTATTTCTCTGAAATTAAGGATATTAATGGAGTGATGTTGCAGCACTGACACCCTCTAATTTTGTGGGAAGATTTACAGAAGGTACACAAGATGAACATTGTTTTGAGGACTTGATTGCATCCTCAGAAGAGTTAAAAGAGGTCAGACACTGAGGTCTAGCTCATCAAAAAGGATCTCAGTCATTCCATATAATGCTGTTTCATAGATGCACTTGGGCATGGTGACCTTCTTTCAGTAGGGCTCTTCTTTCGAGAGGATTCGATGCAGAGAGTGTGCAATTGAACAACTGTGTCAGTAATGAGGCCTCCTTAAAGGAAAAATCTACCTTTACATTGGACCAGCCAGGTTGTGGTGGCTATAGGCAACAGTGGAACGCGTATTGAGACTGCTGGCTGCATCATGATGTAGGGTAACTGGCAAAACAACTGGAAAAGAGAAAAAATGTAACAAATGTAACAAAAAGCTGCAAACTCTCTCGCTATAAATATGCAATAATTGTGTTTTCCATGTTTCTATAAGTGAGTGTGAGTATCTTTTTCTCTGTCATGTGTTTTAGCCAGCCTGTGATCATGCAGATGATCACTTGAGACTGACTCATCTCATCCCTCTCTCTCTCTCTCTCTCTCTCTCTCTCTCTCTCTCTCTCTCTCTCTCTCTCTCTCTCTCTCTCTCTCTCTCCTTGTCTGATTGAAGCATGAGGAGAGTTATGTTTACTCTGCTTCATGGGGCTTGCAAACCCTTACACACACACACCTACACACACACACACACACACACACACACACACACACACACACACACATACAAACATCTCCATTGCCATTGATCTTCTGTTTGCAGTCACAGGCCAGTGGATAATGACACTCTAAAATAATCAGCAATAATGAATATCAGATTATTGTTGTCACAAATGGCTCCAGTAGAGGATTATTCACGCATAATAACTACATAAATGTCTAATGGTCTCTGCGGTGTTGAAAACAGCGCTTATTAAAAACAAAAGATCGAACAAACTGACTGACTGTCCCCACTGTTGCCATGGCACAGTTACCAGGATACCAAACAACAGGGGCGCAAAGCCACTAACGGAAATGATTTCAGTATCTGTTTCCTTTAGTGTGCAACTAAAATCACCCCGAGAAACAAAGCATGCAGCCTGCACCGAACGGAAATCATTGAGCAACCAAAGCAAGCGAGGAGCAGAACAAAGTATTACATCCTGTCGTACAATTTATCTCCGAGATCGATCTTTCAAAAGTGCAGGTCTGGTTATGAGCTATGAGCCGACACCGTTCTTTAGAGTGGTGACATCAGATATTCTGGTTCATCAGAAATCCTTTCTATCTGAGCTGTGTACCAAACCGCAGAACACTCGAGCCATGCTGAAATCTTCAAACGAGGTGCTCTCTCACTATTATTTGGTGGTTTCTTATCCATGATCTACAGATGCTTTCATTGCTGGGAAAGTCAGTGGATTATAAGCATCAAATGTGAGTTTAGGTTTAGGGTCCAGGTGAATGCAATGTTACAGAAATTTGAATTGAAATAAAGTAATGTACGAAATATAAAATGTGTATGTATGTATACAGTCATGAAAAAATTAGGATCCTGTGTGTTTTTGTAACATTATTGGACATATAGTACTGTGCAAAAGTTTTAGGCAGGTGTGGAAAAAATGCTGTAAACAAAGAATGCTTTCAGAAATATAAATAATGGTTGTTTATTTTATCCATACAAAATGCAAAGTGAGCGAACAAAAGAAAAATCTAAATCAAATCAATATCTGGTGTTTCTACCTTTTGCCTTCAAACCGGCATCAGTTCTTCTGGCCCCCACAGAGCCCTGATCTCAACATCATCAGTGTCTGGATTACATGAAGAACAGAAGGATGAGAGAGGAAGCTACATCCACAGAAGATCTGTGGTTGATTCTCCAGATATTTGGAACAACCTACCAGCCAGTTCCTTCATAAACGCATTGTGCAAATGTGCCTAGAAATGATGCATTTTGAAGGCAAGGGTGGTCACACCAAATATTGATTTGATTTAGATTCTCTTTTGTTCATTCACTGCATTTTGTTGATGGATGAAAATAAAGGATGAACACTTCCATTTCTGAAAGCGTTCTTTGTTTACAGCATTTTTCCACCTGCCTAAAACTTTTGCACAGTACTGTGGATATTTAAACTCAATTTTAACAATACTGGGAGATTCAAGTAATTTAACTAAACAATTAAAACTGGAGAAAAGACGTTTCAAAATCTTCTGTTAAATGTAATTCTACAAAAATGCCATTTCTGGTGAGGAATAATACTGTATTTTAAACAATAATGCATTGATGGGCCATGAGTAAGGCCATGGGTATATGTACACACGTTCATGTTTTTAACTATTTCTCAACACTTTCAGGAAATTGAATCATTCGGATCTAATATGCAAAGTATGCTTTTGTGGAATTCCACACAAAGGCCCGTAGGGCTTTATGGAGGCCTTACTTAATGTCCTCCTGTAGAATTACTGGTTTGGAGATATCAGCTCTTCCTGCAACTTTGATGATATGGAAGTTGTCATGCTGTGAGCAGTGTGCGAAGGCAGTTGTGATAAGCATGAAGCTTAAGCGTGTGTATGGGCAGTGTAGGGGTCAGGCCTGGTGACAGCTCCAGACTGATGAATGTCAGGTTAAACTCAGCAGGACTCAGGCAGGGAGATAAGAGACAGGCAGCTATGTGGCTGGGAAAAGACATGAGCAAAGACCTGGGAGTCTACTAGATCTTTGTGACCCAGAGAGGAATGTACGGGCACTCGCACCTCCAAACACACACACACACTCACACACACACACACACACACACACACACACATTGGTTTATTTTAACATATAGTTATATAGGTAGGCCCTATATATATATGTAGGCCATGAGTGATGGCAGAGGGCCCTAGTTCATAGGTAGTATATCACTCAGCCTGAGAAAAACCCTGGTTGCTAAAGTGACTGCATAGTAAAGTCTGGAAATAGTTGACATTGTGAACCTGAATTTAATGGTTTTAAAACAAAAGGACTGCATGCATGCAAACTATGGCGACCACAGTGAACAGTTATTTTCTGTTTCTTTCCTTTGCCGGGCTCTGCCCTGGCGAGCTGGCCTTCTGTGTTAAGTAATGCTGCTGCACAGTGTGTATGCAGGTGCCCAAGTGTGAGCGTGTCTCTCCTGCAAAAGCCTGGCAGTCTGTCCATGTTGTTTCTTCACCAAGGCATCAGAACATTCCCTACCCTCGTTTGGATAAGTGGCTCTGATAGTGAAAGATTCATTTTTGAGTTCGTTTTTTTTATTTTCACTTGAAAATGATGCTCAGAGCGGGATTGTGTTTTTTTTTTAGCATGTACAGGGGGAGGATGAGGAGGATGAAGCTGCCTGGCAAGAGGAAAGAGGAAGACCAAAGAGCAGGTTTATGGACGTGGTAAGAGAGGCAGACGCAGAGGACCGGAAGAAATGGAAACAAATCATCTGCTGAGGTGACCACTTAATGGGAGCAGCTGAAAGAAGAAGAAGAATGACACTCAACTAAATGGATGAATAGACTTATATTTTTTTAAACACATATTTAGAATTTAATCCATTTCCCTTCATTTTTTCTGTTTATAAGCATTTGAATAGTAAAAAAGAAGACATTCATCAAAAGTTGTCTAACTTAATCAGTTACATTACATATAGAAAATATAATGAAAAAAATACATTTATGTGATATGCTCACTTCATATTTTTACCTCAGCACCAAATTCTTTTCATTGGAGTTTGTACCATATGCATTATATGGGACATAACTCTTGATCTCAATATTTTATGCTTTTCATTTCATGTCAGTTCATGCTCCAGTTCTTAAACTATAACGGAACCCAAACACAGTGGTATACAGCCATATGCCTAAACAGAATCCAGACAGCTCCTTTAATTAGTGACTTCAGCTACTTCAAGGTTCATTTAATGCTGAATAAGGCATCCAGTTGTGTACGCACAGCTTGTATTCCTCCATTGAAAGGTATTTACAATAGAATGTGATGCTCTTTGCACAATACCAAAAGGCATATGGGCCTTGTAAGCAGTTTTCTGGAATGATAGAGCTCCACCCAAGATGAGCTGGAGAGGCATTTCTGATTACTGAAAAAAAAAAAAAAAAAAATGTATAATTTAGTTTGAAAAACAAATGCATTTTTGTGTAATGGTTGCTAGCTCACTATACAAATAAAGGCAAATAAAAAAAATGTAAACAGTTTATAGTATTTGTCGGCATTTAGTAGCTCTTCTAATCTAGAAGACAACCTCAAACCCCATTGCCATACATACCCACCCAGGGAGCAGTGAAGGGGATGGTACCTTGCTCAAGGGTATCTCAGGGCAATCTACTGGTCTGGGATTCAAACCCACAACCTGCCGATCCTGGGGCCTAGTCCCTAAAAGCTAGGCCACCCCCTTTTTAACAAATTTCTCAAATCTCCCAGCAAGCTCCACAAGATCACTCCATGGCTTATTTCGCGCAGCATAGAGATGATGATTCAACATTTCCTCATAAACTATCACCAATCAGGGTCTTTGGGAAAAACTCATTTTGCATTCACCAGCATCTGTAATATGAAAGTGAAAAAAGTGAAAGTGACTTCTTTTCATTTTGAGAACACACAGCACAGCACACAGTGAACCACAACAAAATTGGACCTCTGCATTTAACCCATGCAGCAGCTATGAAAGCGCACAGGGAGCAGTGACAGGGACAGTAACTTGCTCAAGGGTACTTCAGGACAACCTACTGGTAAGGGGTTTGAACCCACAATCTTCCAATCCAGTGGCCGACTCCCTAACCACTAGGCCACCGCTGACCATCTGAATGTGAGCCAAGTTTAAATCACTGGATAAGAGTTTATGCCAAATGAAGAAAAATGTAAGGCTTATCGCTAATCTTAACCACACTGATGCGTAAGAAATGGTTTTATCCTTTCAGCTTTAAAAACACTTTCTGTTTAAAGTCAGCTACATCTTGACATTGCAGATTAGGCACTTTTTCTCTTGTTTTCCCTTGAAGTCAAGACAATTTTGTCTTGCAAATGCATGAAAAAAGCATGCGAACACAAACAAGCCCACAAAAACGCGCGTTGATAAATGGGATAGAGTGTTTCTTTGAACTTATGCGCATTAACAACTCTATTTGGCTCAAAACGTCCTTTTCCATTTTCCTTTTTGATTTACTATGTCAATGTCGCGGTCCACTGAAATGCTCTCAGTTTGCACTGAAGAATTGAAGAATCTTCTCACCTGCAGCACAAAATCCCCTCATTCAAAAGGTCCATTTTCCTGTTTAGTGCTTTCTATTCTGCACAGTTTATCTTTAGACTTTCTTTTATGCCTCTGCTGTCTTCCCAACACTGGCTGTCTCCAACACTGCATTTCTTTTGTCACTCACTGCAGATCAAAGCCTCTGGAGGATGTCTTCTTTTTCTTCTGCTTTTTTTTAATTATTTGCAGCATTTGTGTGTGAGGGAGGTTCCAACACTCACCAGGGGAGGAAAGTGTGTGTGTGTGTGTGGGTGTGTGTGTGTGTGTGTGTGTGCTGGAATTTGGCTCCAGGGCACATGGATGTCCTTTCTGAATATTGCTGGAATGTTCTCTCATGAGGTTCAACCATGCCAGTTTCCCTCCGCCAAACAGCAGACTGTTAAAAGGTGAACACTTGTATTATTTATTTTTAACTTTTTGCAATTAAATGAGCACAAAAATGCCGTTATGGTTCATGCTTATATGCATGATAATTAAGGACACAGAGATGGTACAGAGTAAAATAAATAAATGTAAAGCAGGGGGGCCGATCTTTGGATCGTGAGTCCATCATTTATGTAACCATGCATACTTTAATGTTCAGTATGCAGAAAACAAAGGTTCGCAGTCCAGGAGTCCTCTGTGTTATGTTTCTCTAAAACTCTTCATAGCCCTGGCCCAGCAGTGGGGGCTTTTAGTTAAATTAGCTGATGAAATATGCAAAAATTATTCACAGTGTTTGGGATGGCTGGGCTAAATTGTATGATTCTAGCTTTTCATTGAGATTGGACCTCAAAAATAATCAAGAAACTATTCACTCTTACTCTCTCTCTCTCTCTCTCTCTCTCTCTCTCTCTCTCTCTCTCTCTCTCACACACACACACACACACACACACACACACACACATACTTTTACACACAGTCATATGTATAGTTATTGACCCAGGTCGAATTACATTTTGATGATTCTCTAAGTGAAAGTAAATGCATATCTGCTACTGCAAAACTGTTTAAAAAGGATGACTGTTTTATCTTTTATTTAAATGAGCATGTTTTGCAGAAAATGTACCAAAAGATTTTGCACTGACTTTAAAGAATTTATTAAAATATGTATCAAAAAGACAAAATCTGAGGTTGGATAAAAGGAAGAAGGTGCGAAGGAGGCTTGATAAATTAGGGGAGGGGTTAATGGCTTAGCTTTCTGCAATGCTGGATGAGGCGAAAAAAATCAAACAATAGGGGTTTGCATTAACATTTAACTTAAAAACTCATTTTAGGTGAGCTACTGAGCTTGCATGTTCTTCATAATCAATCACGCTCTTCATGCTCAGAAAATGTGCCTCAGCGAAAAAATCTAAATTGAATTTAGCGTGTGTGTAATGACAGAGATCTATCACAGCGGCCGTAATGGTCACCTCCAATCTGCACACAATCAGCTGTAATGAATGCGTTTGTGCTGATACACACTGAACGTCTGCTGCGAGATCCGGAGGACCCGTATCCTACATATTCTGTGCTTTTTCATGAAATCAACTGATGACGTTTGTGTCATAAATTATGTACTGCCAGTTTCTTTATGCTTTAGAATTTTTCCTCGTAGCTTAGGTTCCATATTTGGACCCTGTGGCCTTTGCTTATTCAACTCTACAAAGCCTACGTCTTGCTGTTGACATGTGGATTAAAAACAGTGGATTTCTGAGTTAATCTGACTGGGAAGCAAATATTAACCCACTCTTATTAGCATGTGAATGCAGTCTGCCTTGTGAGCGTGAAGCAGGCCGTCGTCTGGTTGAAAGTGGCCCAGGGCAAGGTGCTTTACATCCACTTTTGAAAACATGACACGCTAGAGATTAATATTTCATGGCATACTGTAAAAATTCAGCTATATGTGGAGTATAAGTTTATATAGCCCCAAGGGCCCACCATCAACCAGCTACTGTATCTGCAGCAAAGGTATACTGCACAGATAAATACCAATATTATTCTCTCTGTCTCTCTCTCTCTCTCTGTCTCTCTCTTTCTCTCTCTCTCTCTCTCTCTCTCTCTCTCTCTCTCTCTCTCTCTCTCTCTCCCTCTCTCCTCTCTCTCTGGAGAAATATGCCCTATTACAGCCTGTAGACTAATACAACATTTGACATATGTGCTGGGAAACCTGCGTGGGTTGGTGGGTCAGGCTTTAGCGATGGCCGTGCACGTCCACACATGTTTATGTGTTTTATGATCTGTTTTAACGTCAGCGTTCTGAACGGAAATCAATGTTCCATCGGGAGTAAATTGTCTGTGCTCAGGCTTGAGATTTGCCCACTAATGGTCTCTTCAGTCGCACCCCCTCCCCCTCAAAACCCCCAAACTGGCGGCATTTACACCCGATTACAGACAGTCTAAAGCACACTGTCAAGCAGAGGGAAGGTTTTAAAAGTGGATTACTGGTGTTGAGTAAGGAAGAAAAATAACAGGCTCTGCTCCGTGTTGATTCATTGCTGCCATCTCAAAGTAAAATGAGGCTTTTTAACTTTACATGACCCAATTACATCACTTCACAGCCACTCTGCTCCCCGCAGCTGTCATCATTACTACATTATTACTGTAGATGAGTGTCTACAAAGTTTTTACATGCCTTTATATATATATATATATAGTGCCCTCCACAATGATCAGAACCCCTGAAAAACCTGAGCATAGCAAGCTGACAACATACATTCATAATTGCTCATCCTTTTGATCTTTCATTTAATCTTCAGTTCACAGAGGCTGCCCTTTATTAACCAACAGAAATACTCTGAATGACAAAATTGTTTCAAAAATAATTTTTTTTTAGTGTGTTTAGAAAATAAGATATTTTCTCCTTCAAGTTACCATTTTGGAGATGCTTTTGCTTCTGAGACAATGACAGTGTGTGTGTGCGTGCATGTGTGTGTGTGTATGTGTGTGTGTTCACTCAACAGACGGTTTTTATTATGTGTCTGAATCAGGGACACACTCTCCCTGCCTTTCGGAAAACCTTCAGACGTCATCTAGGGCTCACACACTTGACATCAGGCACTGACGGAGTGCACAGCTATACTTACTTAACTCTAAATCCCTCTGGGCATCCACACACAGACACACACACACACACACACACACACACACAGACACGACCCTCAACCAGATAATTGGACTTTCAGAACAAAATAAGCTCTTCAAGGTTCATGCATTTCAGTCTACTTCCCCTCTGCACCTATTTAAGCAGAGTACGATCAGTCCCCCAGCAGCCAATGTCCTGAAAATGGGAGAAAAAGACTAAACAAAGCCTCCTGTTCGTTATTGCTCTTAATAAGGGAGGACACACAGGAACTATGCAAGGCAATACATCTTGTAGCAATTTATATATGGCCCCTTGTGGCATATTATGGTGCAAAAAGGTCTATTTAAGTTAGTTAGCAGCAAAATATTGTGTCTTTGTGAAGGAAATGTCAGATATGTTTGTAGGGATATGAACTCAGTTTAACCCCTGCTCGCCAAACACACATACATATACACACCTTCACTGAAGAGCACATAAACATACTCACACATGGTCTTATCTTTGCTGACAGCCCACATATGTGGGCCTGAGAGAGAATACTGCGGTGTGTTCTTATTAAGCACTGCTGCAAAACACATGGGCATGTTACACAAATCACTTCAGTATGATACGATTAAGTCCACAATCGCGTACACACGTACACATGCAGACCAGGCATAAAGGACGCTCCGCACATATTACACCCCTGGAGGTTAAGCATTATGATTCAGTGTGAGTTTACAGTATTAGGGCAAATTTGTAACAGTTTACAACTGTAGTAAACACTACACTGTAGATACTGGCCAGAAAAAAAGTGTACGTTAGTGTGTGCAGTCCTTAACTTCTTTATAATCTGTATCCATATATTAAGCTCATGTATAACATATGTACAGTGTTCCTAAACACAGGTGAGATTGAGGCCAGGGTCATAAATTCTTCTCCTTATATAACCGGCTGTAAAGCTTTAAACTTTGCCAGGTGTTCTGAGGATAAATGAGTTAAAACTTACATAATAATCTTTGCCCCAGTTTCAGGCATGGAGACATAATTTACATTTAGGATGTTTAAAAAATCAGATTAAATCTCTTGCCTGCATCCATGCTGACCCATCCTAATGCTTCTTTAAGCGGTAAATGTCATTCAGTGATTGGTTTTGCCATTCGCTTAACATTTACTATTACGATTTAACATGGAGCGCAATTTATTAATGTCAGATTTGCTCCTGGTTTGGGGCGTAGATGCACGATGCGATCATCGGAGACGGATGCTTTACCGGCCTCGTAAGCGGAGGATAATAGCAGTTTAAGAGCTGGCGTAATTTGTCACCTTTGTTTGTTCTCCGGGTAGTAAACTACCTCAGCAAGGACGAGCAAAGATCTTGAGGAGCCTTTTGGCAGGCAGCCAAGGCTGAAAAACGCCATGGCGGAGGGTTATAAAAAAGGAGGTCTGCCTTCCATTATCAATAATTTTAAGGCTGCCAGGAGAGCAATTGCGGGCAGTGTGTTACAGCATATTCACCCGCATGGGTTCCTGATCGCATAAAAACAAGAACAATGCTATAAATACTGATGCTGCTGTTGTTCCAAATCCCACCCACCACCACCCCAACCTCCAACTGCCACAAGCCATCATATATTTATCAAGGCATTGATTATCTGTTACTGTAGCATATGGGCCAAGGGAAGACTGGGATCAATGAGAAGGTTTAGTTGAAGAAAGGCATTTATGAGCTGCGCCGGGGCTCCGTCGTGGTGGTTTATGAGCGTTGCTGGGGAAGGCCAGGGTCACTACAATTCACAAAGCGGCTCTGATAGCGCAGACTGAGTGTTCAACAAAGCGACACATATATGGCCTAACTGACACAGCCTTGTATCAGGTGTCTTTTGTCACTTTTACATGCATATTTCTTGTCTGTCCCCTCGCGGGAAAATCGCTCTTTTCATTCCAGCGCAGTTCTCTCTCCTCCCAGCAGTCCATCAGAGGCCTTTCTGTAGGGGCTGATGGACTGCCGGCATAACAGCAAATCTAAAATGACCGCGGCCCGGCGCAGCAGCCCAATAATAATGGACCCGCTCTATACACCGCCTCGCAAATTAAATCTGCCTCAAAGATCCTCGCCCCTGTCTTTTCGTGGCCGATGTTTCAGTGGCATTGTGGGAGAGTGGCATTATTCAGTCCAAATGAAGCAGACGGAGTGTAACATGGACTGTAACACGCGGGAGAAAAATAGCAGCATTCTCTAAGCACTCTGGCTGAATAAATTGGGAGAGAAGAAAGCCCCTATTTCTCTCTCGCTCTTTTAATGTGGCCCATTCTGAAAACGGTAATTCTGCCTGTATTAAATACAGTTTAACATTTCGGAGCGACCCTGCCCCCTCCACCGCAGCTGTTAATTTCTCATTATGGTGATGCTGAGCAAAGCCGTTCGGTTCACTTCATCAAAGGATGCAGGTAAAGCCCTGATTCAACAGCGACTCTGCATTAGAGGAGTGGTTCACCGACTGCAACCTAACGTGAGATTTACATGGTATTTTTAAAAGGTCACAAATCCAGGTTGGAGACTCTTGACAAGGTAATATTATCTTCAGAGCCAAACACTACAAGCACTACAGCAGGCAAATACAAGCTTAATGCTTCTTCTTTCGGCTCCTCCCCAGTTAGGGGTCGCCACAGTGCATCATCCGTTTCCATTCCTTCCGGTCCTCTGCATCTCCTTCCTTCAAACCGACCACCTGCATGTCCTCCCTCACCACATCCATAAATCTGCTCTTTGGTCTTCCTCTTCTCCTTTTTCCTGGCAGCTCCATCCTCATCATCCTTCTCGCAATATAATCAGTCAGTCAGTCATTTTCTGCCACTTGTCCCAAGCGGGGTCGCGGGGGAGTGCTGGAGTCCATCCCAGCTCACACAGGGCGAAGGACAAGGACACACCCTGGACAGGTCGCCAGCCCATCGCAGGGAGGAACGTGACGGGGACGGCACCTTGCTCAAGGGTACCCCAGAGCAACCCACTGGGAAGGGGGTTGAACCCCTGATCCTCCGATCATGCGGCCAACACCCTAACCACTAGGCCTCTCGCAGTATAATCCAAACCAATTATTAATTATTAGTTGTTAATAAACATTTCCATGATTTTCTCAAACATCCGTTGTCAAATTGATTCTCTGTCTTTCCTACTTAAAGCCTTTTGTGGATATTGCTTTTGTTCCAGTAATTATTACAAGCACATATAGACATCACCTATTTAAAATCAAGTACTTTTTTTTTTTTACCTCACTGCTCTAAATCACCCCATTCAACTGTTCTTGGGATGTGTTGCCCTGAAACGGAGGCACGGATCTATAACAACTAATGATGTGAAGTGGAGCAGCTAAAAGATTAAATATGTTGGGCTTGTACAGTCTGCAATGGAATAGAATTCAAAATAAATGTAAGAATTGCTGTTTTTTTCTCATCCTTCCCTTAATAATCCTGATTTGGGGTCATGAACAATGACATTGCATTGACGCATTCACTTGGTTCAACTGTAATGAATGAAGCAATGATGAAGCATGTGTCTGCATGTCCATGTGTGTGTAATGGAAGTTGCCATACGAGCGGTGACCTTCTGAAGAAACCCTCATGCCTAACAGTGGAGATGATAAACATTACCCGGAAAAGTCTGTCACTGTAGCTCGACCATAACCATCTTGTGACACCCATCAAAACAATGGAAAGATTTACGCAACCAGGAAAAATCTCTCAGCTTCTGAGGGTTCATTTCCTTCTCCATAAAGAACCTTTGGGCTTTCATACGGCAACTGTCAGTTCCAGTTTTGGAACATTTTAGTGTTTTTCTTGTCTTGTCTTCCTGGCTAATTAGCAAGCCCTTCATGAACTCTATCAACTGCATGAGAAGTACCAATCTGCAGTATAGGGTTGATGCACAATTCGACAAACACTGGTATAATAGTCTTAAAGCTCATATTAGCCTATAGCATGTGAGCTTCCACGGAAAAGGTTATCAGACACATGTATGTTGTGTTGTGTGCGCCTGCATACCAGCAATGGTGTTTACAGCTTAGTGTCCATTCATTCCCAGCCTTGGGCAGTTTGGGGGAAAGTTTCGTGGTAATGACTACGATAAAGTTGGGCTTCCCTCGGGCCAAATCACAATGCCTGCCTATCTCCCCGCTGCCTATTTAATCAGACAGCACTCTGACAAAGGTCATTCAGGATGCATCCAAAACACAGGCTCCAAATGTTAGCCCTTGTTTGCCATTGGAAAGGGCTGCTCTTAAAACATCCGCCTTTGCATTTTTCCCCCCTCCTCCTGCTCACTTGGCCATTAACCTTTGCAAAAATCGAGTTTGGGTTTGACGAACGGAACGGTGTAATGTGCTTGCCGGCCTTCCGAAAGTGGATTAGGCACCGAGGCCCTTTATCAATGCGGATGGGAACCGTAGATACTGTGTAAACTAGGCAGACAGAATGGGGTAAACAGCATATGGGTCAGAAATAGACAGTTCCCAACTCGTTATTTACCACGGCCTCTCCGCTTCGCTGCACCACATCCTCCTGCGCCGTATTGACCGCATTTATTATGGTCAGAGGGAGCCGCCGCTGCAGAATCCTCTCATTATACATTTGTGTTCCTCCTTTCTGTGCTAGGATGAGCTGTATTGATCATTGAGATAACTAACAGGCAAAACCTCTTTTCTGCTGAACTAAAGGATGACCTATTTTTAAAGTTAAGCACTTCCAGAACAGGACTGCTCACCTCTTGGACTTTAGGTGATATAATGGCACACTTTAGTCATTGGGAAGCCTTCAAAACATCAAATGAAGCAATTGCAATGGCATGGTACGAACTGAAGCTCAAGTGCTACGAGAGAGAGGCGTTGGCGTCTAGGCCTGGACCACTGACCTCCTAGACTTCTCCTCATTAATCAGCTTGTAGCAACTTAAGGTGAACCAACTGCTGTCATAAATAAAATAGTTGAAATCTTGGTCTACCAGTGCTGAAGCATCCTGCCAGTTCCAAGCAGAAAGGTACCATCAAAAGAAAGATGTATCAAATGCAATTTTAAACATTGAGCACTATTTTGCAAGTCTTACACAGTTTATTATATGAAGCCAGAACTGGTGTTTCTTGGTGTAATATGGATTTAAATCTTTCTCGCATCAGTTCACCACTTTCATCATTTGTTTCATGTTCAGAAGCGCTTCACCTAGTTTGAACTTTTTTTAAAATCGAAGCCTTAATGAAAACCCACATAAACCTCGGCTGCTTGGTCAATATGTATGTTGCCGCTGAATTTCCTTGATTATGATTCATTACAGCTTCTGTAAAACTTACATTCGACTTTTCCCGCAGCTCTTTCAGAGAGCATCTCCATTGTGATTGCTGCATTTCTCACCCATCTCAATATGTATGAGGTGTTATATAGAGCACTATCATTCACACTCATTCTTCCATAGACTCATAATGCAATTACCCCTCGCACAGCACACGGGCCCGTAAACCATAAATATTCATGTAAATCGCACTATTCATCTCAGACACGTTGAGGCGTTGGAGTGCAGTCAGGACAGCTCTCGGCATTTCTTTAAAGCAAGGCGCTGGCAGCACGGTCATTAAAAACGTCACGAATGGCCAATTCCTCCTCTCTTCTCCTTTCTGACAGACAGAGAGACAGTGCATATGGGCCACAGAGAGGCTGATCCACTTAAAAAGGGCCTGGTTGCATTGTTGCGAGGGATGTCATTACGTTTCAGAGCCAGATCACGGTAATGGGCCAGATGGAGAGAGAGAGAGAGAGAAGGAGAGAACGAGAGAGAGGGGAAGAGGGAAATAGACAGATGAAAGCAGAAAGCATATCTCAGGGTCAGCTTTCAAAGAGGATCTCTTCAAATGTTGTCCCACACAATTCACCGTCATTAAGTGACCTTTAATCTATGGAAATATAGACAAAAAAATCAACAACTCACTATCATAAAGCCAACTAATCCCTTCTGTGATCATATGATGTGAACATATAGTATAACGTTTTAATTCAAACAAATTGCATTCAAAAACCTAACGTGAAAAGTTTTAAGGACATTTTGCCTTCAACTGAAATTAAACTTCAACACTTATGTTCGGGTATATAATTAAATAATTCCATTTAATCAAGGTTGGATGTTTCTTTTATAAACTCTAAGCTGAGGCCATCAAAGTTAACCTGTTAATTATTAAAGCTATTCATTTGTAATTCCCAAAATGCTTAGTTTGATCCTTTAAACATTTTTCAGGAGATCAGCTTAAAGCCAGGCTGCTCGACTGGTGTATCTCGCCATATTGTTAAAGTAACATTTTTAAAACATTACCTTCATCACCTTCAGCTAACTATGCTAGACAGTGCTTATAGGAAACCTATAGAAAAGTCAACAAGCAGCAAACTAACAAAAGCCACATTAAATGAATGCACTGAATTCATTGAAAACATTGAACTGAATGGATGAAAGTAATAAATGCCTTCGGATTCTTTGTCCCTTCATATAAAGACATGCAATTATTATATTATATATATATATTTTTAATTATAATAATTATTTTCATTATTTTTGTAAAATTACATAATGCTACATATCTTTAAAGCCAGAAATTTAAGTGTAAGTGCTGAGAATGGACATCCCAAGAAGGGTGAAGCTTGCAGCATCACTAATATTTACATGAGCTATTGTGTTCCCTAAAACTTATCTTCATGGGTTCTTGTTGTGTGCACACTTTAGAACCAGTACTGGATTGTGTTAAGCATCCGTGCTAATCCGACAGTGTTCCTGCTCAAAGGAGTATAAGAGAGCGCTGGCTTCTGGAGCTTCTGCATTAGCTCACAAACCGATGCATTTAAGACAGCACATGGATGATAAGTGCACGCTCTCTCTTTCTCCATCTCTCTCTGTACTATCTCACTTCTATCCAGTACCACTGGTGTTTTTATCCACGCCTCTAGCTGTGCACTGGTTTTACCTCTAGTTTTACCTCAGCTTAAGCACACCAGCATCAATTATGCACAGCTTCTGAAAAATGAACCTTGTGGAGCTTCTCGTCTCAGGAGGAGACTTTCACTGCCTGTTCTGTATATATAGAGGAAGGTTTCAGATTCAGGGGAAGCATTTTTCTTCTGACTCAGTCCAGATAAAGCATTCTTTAGTGCTTTTTTTTTTGTTTTAGAGAGGGAGTTTCTCGGTCCCTCCTGTTAAGTGAAAATCGCAATGCAATCAGCTGTACAGAGTGGGACTAAACCACTTTAAAGTACATTAGCCCTCGTCATGCTCAATATAACTGGTAACCATCCCAGACTGTCACTGGCTTTTCTGTTTCATTAGTACACAACACAGTGTGTGTGTGTGTGTGTGTGTGTGTGTATATATATATATATATATATATATACAGTATGGTGTGAAAGTTTTAGGCAGGTGTGAAAGAATGCTGTAAACAAAGAATGCTTTCAGAAATATAAATAATAACCTTTCACAGCCCATCTTTCCAAAAAATTCTCAAACGTTCTCGTTTTTTTAGGTTTAAAAGAAAAAATGGGGGGAACAAAAATCAATGAGGCCTAAAAGTAAAAGAACATCCCTTCAAATGTCATTCCGGAAAATTCACCATCATTAACTTTAATCAATGGAAATATACACAAAAAAGTCATTCCTCTGTAAATGTTTCTCAATTAATGATGTCATTTTCTTCATTCCTGCTGGTGCATGTAGTCACTACAGTGCTGCGCCTCTTTCTCGCGTGATGACTCTTATCTCTGGGCAAAGACACCATTAGCTTGAGACATTAACCTTCTCTTTTCTGTGCGGGACTAAAGAAGCAACCTTCGTGTCCTGGTTGGTCAAATATGTTCGGGATGAAGTCAGAGAGGACGTGGTGAACTCTTGCTTTAAACGCTTTCACTCCCACTCAGATTAAAGTGAAAGAAAAAGTGCACAGAGAGCCAAACCTTTGAGAGAAGCAGTTAATGTATGGATCACTTCTGCCTTTATCACACCTCTTGCTAATGTCCACTGTCAGAGAGAGCACATACATGTGGTGGGCGGGAAAAAAAAGACGGGACACTTTTCATTTTTCAGGCTAATGGGTGTAGTGCTAGCAGCTGCTAGCTGGTCTTTCTGTCATTTGTTACAGGGCATGTTATCCCAGGCTGCCATCGCACTGCCAGGCCCCTATAAATCAGGCAGAAACGGGCGTACGCTGCTGCACTTACGTCTGATTTAAGGTGAAGATATATAGCAATGTCCATTGACTGTGTGGGTTGAGTTTGGCAGAAATGAAATATAGTCTTTGAAAGAGGAGAAATAAATATATTTTTTTTTTCAAATGTGTAATGTTTTTGCCAAGAAGTAACAGATTGAGAAAAAGTCAGAGACGAACTGGAAAGCAAAGTGAACAGACTGCGCCGTCTCAGCAGAGCTGGCTTGCAAGTTCTTGACGTGAAGAGCTTTGGCTGTAGTCGAGTTTGAGGAGAGATCGAGGAAGGTCATGTTATGGTCAGGAGGAAAGGGACATATTTCTTTCTGTCCTTCCTTTTTGGGATTCATTGCTCTCTGTCTCTTTCTCTGTCTCTCTCTCTGCCTCACTCTCTCTCTCTCTTTTCTTGTCCCTTTGCATCTCTTTTTTCTCTCCCCATCTTTGATTCGTTTCTCTCTTTCTTCTTTTAAATACACTTTTCTCTTTGTATGTGCCTCTCTCTCTCTCTCTATTTATCTTTCTCTCTCACTGTATCTATCTCTCTCTCTCACTCTCTCTCTATCTATCTCTCTCTATCCATCTATCTATCTATCTATCTATCTATCTATCTATCTATCTATCTATCTATCTATCTATCTCTTGCTCTGTCTCTGTCTGCACACATCTCTTACAATCTCTCCCTCTCTCTATCTATTTCTCTCTTTCTTGCCTTCTCTCTCTCTCGCTCTCTGTCTGCACACATCTCTTACATTATCTCTCTCTTTCTCTCTCTCTCTCTCTCTGTCTGCACACATCTCTCTCTCTTTCTCTCTCTCTCTCTCTCTCTCTCTCTCTCTGTCTGCACACATCTCTCACTCTTTCTCTTCCGCTATTTATGCATCCCTCTCCCTTTCTCTCCTTATCTCATGCCTTTGTCTCTTTCTCTCTGCATCTCTCTTTCTTTTCTCCTCTGCTTGTATGTCATCTTCCCCTATTTATGCACCTCTCTCTCTCTCTCTCTCTCTCTCTGTCTACACAACTTTCCCTCTTGCTCTTTCTCTTCCCCTTTTTATGCATCCCTCTTCTTTTCTCTCTTTTACATTCTCCCCATCTCTCTCATCTCACATCTTTGTGTCTTTCTGTCTGCCTCTCTCTCTTTCCTTTCTCCTCTGTTTGTATGTCTCTCACTCTGCTCATCTTCCTCCATCTCTCTCTCTCTCTCTCTCTCTCTCTCTCTCTCTCTCTCTCTCTCTCTGTCTCTGACACTGTGAAACGTTCTGTTTAATTTACTAGCATCAGTGTGCTCGTCCATAATTCATGAGCTTGTTGGGGGGGTGAAAGAGACATATGATAAATCTCTATTCATGTTTATCCCAAGCTTTCTATTGAATGTTAATGGGCAAAGACAAAAGATTTTTAAAAATGTGAAAAGCAATGAGCACATTGATAGTTCTCAGCTATAAAAGTACAATGGCTCAAATGTGGAGCTGCAACCTTGATCAAGAAACACATTCCTCAAAAATGGCTAAAACACGGGCGGTATTAATCATTGGCAATTCAGCTCATGCCATTTGTCTTATCTCCATGATTAAGCAATTAACAGCTCTTGGATGCGGTGAGCATGGCCACATGTAGGATAAAAGCAGGGAATAATAACCATAAATCATCAGTGTGGAAGCGGATTTGAGGGAAATTGCGGAGGAGTAATCAAAGATTGGCCAAAAAGAGAGTGAGAAAAGAGATTGTGATGTACTGAGCAGCCGCAGAGAAACGACACTGAAGCAACTCAGCAAAGTATTGGAGAGAAATTGGCTGCCAGCCTATAAATCCACTGTGGTCTATTGCATTTATTACATATTGACAAGGTTATGGGCTGTACGGGTGTCCCAAAAATGACAGTTTTCATAAACTAAAAATACAACATAAGCTTACAACAACTCATCTAACCATGAAACACAGGACTTTTATGCATAAAGCTTGAAATGTTCTATTTAAGTGAAAAACAGTTGCTGCAGTGAGTGCATATATGAGATAGTAAAGTTTATTGTTACTTTTTCTTTGGAGAAACAGCTGTAAGCATTTCTGTTGGTCTGTCAGGCTTTAAACGCAAATAGATGTGTCAATTAAACTGTCTTGCAAATGTCTCTGGATTTTCCTAATAGACAAAATCATGATTGGCTTTAATTCAAAGTTTGTTTTTGGTTCTTTTTTAATTAAGGCAAATATTCAGCAACTGAATAGCCTAAACTGGCTAGTGGTGGCCTAGTGGTTAGGGAGTTGATCCCTGGACTGGAAGATTGTGGGTTCCAGTCCCTTACCACTAAGTTGCCTTGAGGTACCCTTGAGCAAGGTACTGTCCCCATCACTGCTCCCCAGGCACTTTAAATTGCTGCCCCCTGCTGTATGTATGGGTAGCTCAAACCTTTGCACAGCACTGCATAAAAAGTAACTTCTTAAGTTTTTAACTCTTTTTTTTTGACTGACTATGGGAACAATATCTTTACTTAAGTTGGCATTTTCTATATTATTCTGAACCTTTGGTATAATGAACCATTACTTATTTGCTTTTTAGCAAAAGAGTAAAAATAAGAAAGGAAACTTCCTGTCTTGGTTAGTTAACTATGAAAATTTGTGATGTCACAAAAGGTGCTTGGAGAAGCAAACCTCAGAGAGAAGGTGTTTATGCATGAAGGAAGCCCAGCTGAGAGGATGAGAACATTAGTGCTGTCTGGGACTGGAGCATGGATCGAGACTGAAATGTCCCAACACTGCAGCCCCATATGTGTTTATCTGTACCTATTTGAACACCTCTGTTCACACACACACACACACACACACACACACACACACACACACACAAACACACACACACCCACAGAGCTTTTGAACATACCTGTGTTTTAAAATTCTAAATTAGCTGTGATCATTATCACACACATGCACATACACACCCACACGCACCCGCACGCATACACACGCACACACACACACACACATGCATGCACACACATTTAAACAGTGTTGTAGACCATTCCTGTAAATCAACCCATGTCAAACAGGAATTTTACGACAGATTTGATTGGCCTGGTTCCCTCTGGGTAGAAAGGAATGTGTTGGCTCATTAAAAAAAAAAGAAAATCAAACTCGTAATGACAGGCTGTGGGATTCGCAGGTGCATTCCCACAGAGGCAGGCCACAATCAAAATACATCTGTACGTGTTGTTACATACAAACACACAAACAGTTCTTGGAAAGGATTTATTCCAAGTTTCCCAGAACGGAAATACAACACGATGGGCTTTTTCATCCCTCTTCTAAAGAAGTGATGTGTGATGATGTAGGGACTAATTTAAGGACTTTTTAAATTAGTTCAGTTTTGACTTCTTTCACTATGAAACCAGGAAGTGAAATATTTCTAAGAGTGTGTGTGTGTGCGTGTGTGTGTGTGTGTGTGTGTGTATGTGTATGTGTGTGTGGAACATTTGGAACATTTTCCAAAATGTTCAGTAATGGCAACAGTGGCTTCATTCGATCCGTTTATACACAGTTTTCTCCAAAAGCATCAGGACAGCAAGGCCAATCATATTTGTTTTCCATTTGAAGGCATCCGGGTTTGGGATTAAAAGAAGAGTATAACATAAGAGATCAGCTTTTCAGCTTTTATTTCCTGGCATTTTCACCTGAGTTACGTGTCCTGTTAGACTGATTGTATAAACTATCATTATCTTTTGACGCATTTTGAGAGTGGTAAAGAACACTGAAATGAGAACAGAAATATGCCACCTGATGCAAAACCACTTATCTGTAGAAAGCATTTTAAAAAATAACAAAACATATACAGACAATAAGCCAATAAGTATCAACAAAGGTTTATGAACGAAGATTAATCGCTGCCAAAGTGATGGAAAGGCCAAAGCGTGGAGTAGAAATGATATACTCAAACAATACAAGCTTCTGTAAAGCACAGTGGAGGTAGTATCATGGCTTGGGCTTCTATAGCAGCTCCTGGATCAGGTTCAATCAGCGTTACTGATGATATAACTCATGATGGCAGCAGCAGTATTCTATTGTGCAGAAACAAAACACACAGAAACGCATTCAAAGAAATCATGAGAAATGTTATTATTAGGCTAGCAAGACACTCAAGCCACTCACCAGTGTGGCGCTCTAGGCAAAGTTCTGCAAGAAAATCTGAGGTCCTGACATTCATGAATGAATGTTACTTTGTCTCGTACCAGCTACCTTAACAATGCTGCAGACGGAATATACTCTCTTTCAGCAGGAAATAGTGCCCTTCCAAATGTTCAGGTTTGAGGAGTTCATGGTGGAGACATGGCCTCTAAATTTCCCAGATCTCAGTTCAATCAAGTGTCTGTGGGACATGATCTAACATAGCAAGCAAAAATCCTACACTTCTGTCCAGCAGGCACAGACAAAACAAACATAGTTCATTCATCAAATTAAACCACACCTTTTTTTGTACCCTTTCCCACCAGGTTTTTCCCACTTCCTTCACAGCTGAAGTGCCTTTGGGCAAGACACTTAACCCCATAACTGCCCCTGGGCGCAAGCATCCCAGCCCTCTGCTCCTCGTGTGTGCTTATGCAATCACATGAACACACACACACACACACACACACACACACATATATATATATATATATATATATATATATATATATATATATATATAGACCTAGTTTAAATCTGCAGAAGTGTGAATTCCACTTTTATTTCTGAGAATGGCTGTCTCATAATGATCTGCTATTAGAGCCACAGTTAAAACCCATGTTGTCTCTGTGGGGATGAACTCCCGGACCAAGGAATGGCAGGAAGGTTATAATTAGAGAAGAGAGAGAAAGTAAACACATCTCAAACAGTGGAAAGAGTGAAAAAGTATGACCTTTATAACTCAGTGATATTGCTATTTTATACTTGAATGTAAGAAAAGGTGTTAATAGAAAAAGCACCTCGAAGTATAACTACATTACATTCAATTCAAAACAAAAGCAGGCCGAGTACTGAGAGCTTCAATGGATTTGTTAGCTACATGCGCCCGACATCTTACCATGGATGTGTGTCTACGGAAGCTAAATCAGCAGGATCACAGGCAGAATAAAGAGGATTTATAGAACACACAGTGTACAGGTAAAACCATATGGGAAACATTTAACGTCCTTGGGTTTGACAGGGAGCTGTAATGCTTGTTATTCTTAATTTTCGAAATAAAATGAAATAGTAAAAGAGCTTTTTGGTTCGTTTTGTTGAAGAAATGTTTTAATGGTTGTTACACCAGAAATGACAGTTTAATTACAATAAAAAAGTGCTTCACAGGGTAACGAAGAACTTGATTACTGTTATCTTGCGTGGGAAAGTTGATATGGCGAACTGAAGTAGCTTTGTGTTTGCTTCTGCTTCTGGTTGGCCTGTCATAACCTCACCATCACTTTGTTTCACTCTTTGTGTTTTCACTCTCTCTTTTTCAGAAATAGTGGTGTCTTTCATCCTGGCCTCAGCGTAGGCTGAGTTTGTGCCTCGCTGTAATGGGAGTGCTTGAGTGCTTGAGCCTGACAATGTAACACACAGCGTCTCTTTGATTTCTCTGCCTTGTTCCAATCCCAAGACAATCATAATGTGTGTGTAGACACACACACACACACACACACACACACACATATAGAGTAGTTGGATAGAGAGTCCTCTCTTCTACCAACTGCAAGTGTGCCATACATTTAAAATGGTATTTGTTTTGTGTGAATGACAGATCACCCTGTTAGGGTATTTCAGATGGACAGTTTTGCCATGAATTCAAGCTTAAATTTGCAAAGCGTTCCCTTTGCTGCAACCTGAAATGCTCATGATGAATTTATTTTGAATATAGAGGTTCTGATGTCTGACTCCTGGTAGAGATTCAAGTCTGAGTCTAGTCTTAAGTCTTTGGGATCAAAGCTAAAGCAAGTCTTGTGTCCCTGAGATCTGAATCTTTGTCTAGTTTTGAATCTTTGAGGTCTGAGATGGATCTAAAGTCTATGAGAATCAAGTCTTTAGACTTTGAGTCCAAGGTGAAGTAAAAGTGACTGTTTGGCAAGGAGAACTATGCACCGCAGTGAAATTCTACTCTGCACTTATCATCAAGTGCCCAGGGAGCAATGGTGGTGATGGTACCATGCTCAAGGGTACTTCAGCATAACCTGCTGGACTGGGACTCCAAACCCAGACTTCTCAGTCAGGGGATCAGATACTTTGCTACTAAGCTACCAGTTCCTCCACTAGTCCACCACTAGGCCACTACTGTCCCATCTTAATAGGGTCTCGGGAGTTTTGAATTTTCTGAAGCAATTTAAACTCTAACTTACTAATACTTTGGCTAGATTTTCCCTACCGTACTTCGTTCTATCCATCAAGCGGGAGGTCTTACTGTAATCAATACATTACAAAGCTTTGATTTATGGCATTACGATCATTTTAAAATGGAATCCATGTTTTTTCTTTCTTTTTTTTTTTTCTTCAACTTAAACTTTCAAGAGTCAAGTCTGAGTCACTGACTTGAGTCTCCATCTCTGGCTACAACAGCACATTGCAGCTTGGTAGTTTAACATTTTAGACAGATTGAATGGGACCTTTTGTATGTCTCTATGAAGCTTATCAACTTCACAACAGTTGCTATGAAGGGAACACAGGAGCACGAGTAGGTCGATTATTAACAAAACTGCTCTGTGCTTGTGTGTTAGTGCGTTTATCTGGCATTTCACTTCTTTGCTGGAGTGAGTCCACTCCTGAAGAGGTTCTATCATTTCCATCTGCAGAGACACACTCATCTGCCCCTATAACCCCCCACCCCCAGACCCCTCCCACACACACAGACTCCCTCAAAGCTGTGTAGCCTTGCACATTCATCTATTCTTACATGTTCTTACACCCTCTCAGCCCACTAATAGGAACAAATCCCACTGTGCTGGTCTGAAAGACATGCTGAGTCGTCCTGCCTGTGACCCCTGTGACGGGAACAGCCTTTTGTGAAACATTTCAAAGGCCAGCAGCATTTAAAGAGTCACTTTGAAAATGTGTCCGGCAATGAAGATGAGCAGAAAAAAGGGATCAAATATAAAAGACAGGTACAGCCTGCTCTTCTGTTTGGAGTAGAGAGGTGCGTGGGGGGGGTTCTTTGATGGTGCCCAGCATGCTGACCCCTAGGTCGTGTACTTCTGATGTATGATCTTACATTACAGTGCACACATCACATTTATTAAATTGCCTATTGATAAAAAGATATGGGGGAAAATGGATGATCCTAAAACCTGGGCCCACACGCACACAAGCAGCTGTCGCTTCTGCCAGCACCTCCCAGCTGAAGCGGCCTTGTTCCCTGAGGTAATAAGGCAAAATAGGCGGAGGAAATGCTCATGCCGAATATAAATGTTGCCTTTAAGTCGGAGACGTGTGGCTGAAAATGTGGCACCATATTGAGGGAGGAAGATTTAGCTCTTTAGTGGATTAATCACTGTCATCATCTGGGCATTCTGAAGAAGCAATTTAGATGGTAAATACCGACTTTGGCCATATATCATCTGTTGATAGTGCGGCATGCCAAAGCTGGCCTGCACATCTCTGGCAGCAAGAGACTTACAGAGAATAAATGTTCTTATTTGAAATCGAGGCGTTTTTATCGTGGAAAAACATGAAGAATTTAAAAGAGCTTATCTGAATATCATCTCTTCAGGCAAGATCATACTACACTAGCATGCGCATAGAATTAAAGATATACAGTACTGTGCAAAAGTTTTAGGCAGGTGTGAAAAAAAGCTGTAACGAAGAACGCTTTCAGAAATGGAAGTGTTCATCATTTGTTTTCATCAATCAACAAAATGCAGTGAATGAGCAAAAGAGAAATTTAAATCAAATCAGTATTTGGTGTCACCACCCTTTGCCTTCAAAACAGCATCAGTTCTTCTAGGTACACTTGCACACAGTTTTTGAAGGAACTCGGCCGGTCGGTTGTTCCAAACATGACTGTGTTTCAGCCTCCGTGTGACATTGATGATCATCAGCACCTGTTTGGTAAAACTGGTTGATCAGACATCGACTATAATCCTACAAAATCCCTGACTTTGTGCAAGTGTACCTAGAAGAACTGATGCTGGTTTGAAGGCAAAAGGTAGTAACACCAAATATTGATTTGATTGAGATTTTTCTTTTGTTCGCTCACTTTGCATTTTGTAAACTGATAAAAATTAACAATCATTATTTATATTTCTGAAAGCATTCTTTGTTTACAGCATTTTTTCACACCTGCCTAAAACTTTTGCACAGTACTGTATGCCATGGACTTGTCATTCAAGGGCCAATGTTAGAAGTTAGATATCAAGCCATTAAGGAAGTCATTTTTTTAGTCATTATCTCTTTGCATCAATCAGCAGGTTACAGTAAATGTCCATGAATGCCGAGGCCTGAATCCCACTACTCGGAAAAGCAAGAAGGAAGTGTTCGTTGGTTCATCATGCAGTAAGCGTCAAAATATTTCCTCAACACATCCAGATCTGCAGGTGTTGATGTTTTGATGTGTAAATAAATGTTGCTTCCCAAAAAAAAGTTCTATAGAGGCTGAATCTCAGCTATTAAAAAAAGAATGTAAAAAAACACATCAGTACGTTCATCATCAATCAGAGTTTGAATATCTCATCTCACTTTCTAGTTGTGTAAAAGTAAAAGTACATGTACTTCTGAAAAAGGTTTTACATTAGATATCAATAATTCAATAATGTTTTCATCACTCACTCATTTTCTGAGCCTAGTGGTTAGGGAGTTGGCCCCAGGATAGGAAGGTCGTGGGTTTGAATCCCAAACCAGTAGGTTGCCTTGAGGTACCCTTGAGCAAGGTACTGTCCCAGTCACAGTTCCCCGGGCGCTTTCAATAGCTGCCCCCTGCTGCATGGAGTGTGTGTATGTTAAATGCAGAGGTTGAATTTTGTTGTTTAACAGTGTGTCGTGCTGTGTTTCACAATGGGAATTAGGCACTTTCACTTTAGCACCTCCATTCCACCTGGTGAGCATGTCTTCGGACGGTGGGAGGAAACGAGGCCCTTTCACTCAAATAGAAATATAAACAGAAAAACTTTAACCAAAAGTAGCTGATGTTTGAGCAACAGTTGGTTTTGCATAGATTTTCCTCTGCATATTTAGAGGCATTCATTTTCATCTGGGCCTCAGGAGGCTTGCTATTGAGAGACCTTTTGTCTCCCCATGAAGCTTAGACCTTAGCA
Organism: Hepsetus odoe; assembly: GCA_017165825.1. Lineage (NCBI taxonomy): Eukaryota > Metazoa > Chordata > Actinopteri > Characiformes > Hepsetidae > Hepsetus > Hepsetus odoe. Next base: position 4,946,207 of record CM029377.1, read on the forward strand.
GGAGCCTTGAAGCTGTCCTAAAAGAATGTTCATCACACTTTAAACTTCTTTTTCTCAATCATTGTAAAATAACACAGGTGAAGAATGTCCTGCTTGGAAAGAACACCACTTTTTTGGTGGGTCTGATCAGTGGTGGCGACGAGGCGGCATACAGAGAGGAGATACAACAGCTGACGGACTGGTGCAGAACCAACTTGTCTCTGAACATCAACAAGACTAAAGAGATTGTTGCTGACTTCAGGAGACCACATCGTGACCACTCTACACTGAACATCAACAGCTCATCTGTGGATTTGGCCCAGAGCATCAAGTTCCTCTGCGTTCACAACCTCACATGGTCCCTCAACACCTGCTCCATCACAAAGAAAGCCCAGCAGCATCTCTCCTTCCTGTGCAGATTGAGGAGAGCCCATCTTCCACCACCCATCCTCACCATGTTCTACAGAGGAACCATTGAGAGCATCTTAAGCAGCTGCATCACTGCATCATGGGAACTGCAACGTGTCCGACCGCAAGTCCCCACAACAGGTAGTGTGAACAGCTGAGAAGATCATCGGTGTCTCTCTGCCTTCTGTTCAGGAAATTGTGTCCACTTGCTGCATCTGCAAAGCAACCAGCATTGTGGATGATCCCTCCCAACCGTCCCACACACTCTTCTCCCTTCTGCCGTCTGGAAAAAGGTTCCATAGCATACAAGCCTCCACTAACCAAGTTTCTTCCCCCTGGCCATCAGACTCTTGAACCATAAATGACTCTTCAATAACCTCCAACAACCATTCTCCTGTTTATGCACTGATCACAATTTTATGCACACAGTCACCTTACCGCTTTTTATTCATTTGTTTTTGCACTCTGCACCTTTTTCTCAACAATGTTAATTCCTGCTCATTAGACTGTTACTCTGTATAGTCCAGCTACAACACTACTGCTCCGCTGTTCTGTTCAACAACACTGCTGCTCTCTGTCGGATGAATTTCCTGTCTGTTGTCCTGTCTGTTGCTGTTCCCCGTAGCTTGTCTGTACTATTAGTCTTGTCTGCACTTGTCTGGTCTTGTGTTTTATGTCGTGTTTGATGTGCAGCACCAGGGTCCTGGAGGAACGTTATTTAGTTTCACTATGTACTGTGTATGAGGTTGAAATGACAATAAAATCCTTCTTGACTTTTTTATTGACCTGAAATTATGTGACGAGCTATAGTTTTAACACTGAGGATTAAATTCAGAAGTGAAACGCACTCGTCAGTGTGAACTATTTGAGTTGGGAAATTTCATTAAATATCTCCTTTACAGCAAGTTTTTACCATTCCATGCCACTTTTACCCCTTTAAAAAGCAGCGAAAGTGAGAAAATTTGCTATTAATAGTCATTCTGTGGAATGCTTTTGCATTTGCATATCTGTGACAGAAGCACCAACCATTTGCATTTATCATCATGAATTATAATTGTTTTGGTGAGGGCGAGATACACAGCGAAACTTTTCATAGCCTCCTCTAGCAGTGATTGCAAATACAGTGAATAATAATAATTAAAGGGGAAAAAAAATACTAATTCTGTTGTACGTGGATGCAGAATGATGAACTACAACACAAACAAGTCAACCAGGCACTCTTTGATCATTGTCAAAAGTCAAAATCCTTTCCATGTTTTCAGATCAAATAAGTTCATCGAGGCTGATGCATTTGGGGGACGAATCTGCAGGTAAAGAGAAATTCTCTTTCATCTCGTCCGCCCTGCGTTTGACAGCGGCATAGACTGTATGTAGTCTATGCAGTCAGGCAGATTAATTATTTACAAGCCATCTATTTAACAATGCCTGGAGTGCAGATTTTTGCGGCGAGATTCGAATGTCTTCATTACGTGCCCTGTCACACATCGAGGAAAAGCCAGAGCAGAGGAGAAGAGAGCAAAACACATTTGATCCTCCCAATTTTTTTTTTTCTTTTTCTTTTTACGGAGCCCCCGAAAGCATGAACAAGAATTCTAAAGACAGAATAAGTTGCAAGGAAGCAGAACAACAAAGAAAAAGAGTTTGAAAGGTCATGCAGTTTTCATACTGTAGGTTCTCAGGCTACGAACTAGGAGTTGTTGTGAATTGCAGGCAACTCTTCAGTCAAAGGCACAGCGCTCTTAACACTCAAGGGCCTCTTGGAGGTGATGCCATAAAAACCAATCTCGGCTGCTTAAACAAGCCTTTCATTTCATTTTTTCACTTCTCAGAAGCGCTTAATTATGTAGAAAGTTCATAAAAAAAGAGGATTCCCCTTTTTAGGATTATGAAGTATAGGCAAAGCTAGAGGTCATCATTTATTCAGGATGTAGAAAAATGCTGAATAAGTTCCCAAAACTCTTTGATCAAGGTGGAAAACAAATTTTCCGGTTTGATCCCCATGGGTTCTATGATTCGGGAGTGCGTTATGTGCGTATTAATGCTCTTGAGCGCATTGTCCCCATGTCCCTTCGCCGCATGTTACAGTGATCTACTGTTTTAATATCACCACATAAAGAGACTCTTCCCCCACACATCACTTCAGCATGGCGATAAAGTAAATGGCTTGGTGACAAACGCATTCATATTGAAAACGTATTTCAAATAAATTAGTCAAAGGACTGAGTTATTTTACAGTGCTCAGCAAGTACAGTAAAGAACATCAGCCCGAGTAACAAACGACAAATGATTCTTCCTGTGACATTCACACAACAGTCCTATCAAATAGCTGATGTCCAGAATACAGGGACCAACTGAATAATAGATCCAATGCAATTTCTACTGAAATAGCTCCACGGGTGGCCTGAAAGGCCTTGGCTGCACTCTGGTAATAAGCTGAAAATTACCCAGTGGCACATCCTTATCTCTCAAATGAGCGGAGAGGTTCGCTGAGGAGGTTTGAGGTACTTAAGTGAGGGTTTTACTGGGAAGTTGAGCTATGCTTGGAGAAAGAAAGAAAATCCAGAGCCACAGTTGTGATGATATGGTCAAGTTTTAGACTGAACTTGGAATCATAAAAAATACACCCAGGGTCTGGAATTAAAGGGCTAATGGTAGAAAAGTGAACTATGCTTATAAATTCTGAAGGTTGAGTTCAAAGCTGTTGCATGAAATGGTGTGAAACAGTCTTTGCGCCCTTTTGAATTTCTTCTATATTCATTAACAATAAATAGTGCCTAACGAAATGGGATATAATACAAGAGTCAACCTGTGAAAACTCAGTTTTCAAATGTTCTTTCAGTTTAAAGAAGGGCAAAAACTTACAGCCCCCTCCAGATGTACTGGAACAGCAAGGCCAACTCTTTTTTTTTTTTTGCCATGCATGGACGTTGTAAGGGTTTGAAATCAAACGAAGAATATGTGATGAGGCATCATATTTGTAGACTTTATTCTAGATTTCTTTTAGGTAGATGGAGAATTTGACCACCCAGTTTTTCAAATAAGAAAAAATGTATTGGAAAGTTTGAAAGTAAATGAAAATAAATCACTTCTAATATTTGCTTACGCGACCCTTGCTTGCAATACCTGCATCAAGCACTCTGTAACAGAACAGAACTTGGGCCATCTTACCTTAATTCTGCATAAAACCCTTAAAATTAAAAACCCTTGAATTGAAAACCCTTAGAATTGCCCTCTTAGCACACTGCATTTTCACATCAGTCTATCAATGAGTCCAACTAAGAAGAATAAGAATTAAACTGTGCACAACCAACTAATGAAGATATTGTGACTCTAATCCACAGCAGCCAAGGAACATGCTTGGGCCCGCTTTATGGGCAGGATGTCCTGCTCCACTCCTGTGTCACTTAAGTGTTCATATCCAACATAGTGATCTATTAGCTGATTTAACAGATTTGGTTAATGTTCCCTTCCAAGCATGTTGACCTGTCCTGCATTTTGGGAAGTTTAGAGCAGATCTCACAAGTGGATTTTATTGGATTTTGGGACCATTAAATGAGTCACAGTGATTGTATCCCTCCAAATGGTTTTATTTCCATTTGTGGTAAAATCACTTTGATGCATGACCTCAAGTTTTGTACTGCTATTTTAAAGGATGCCTATGAATGTGCTTCTTCTTAGCCCACATGTCCTCCTTCCAAGTCTCCAGGAATTGATTCTGTGGGGAGTGAAGTCATCAGCAGACATGTTGACCCAACACGGCCCGGCATAATGAAAGCCACGTGTGAAAGCAGCGAGTGGCCTGATAATTGACAGCGGCACTTTGAAATGCTGATTATGTAAGACGTCCGCCGTCCCGCTGACTGTGCATGTGCTCTTACAAGAAAGGTTTAGATCAGAGCGATGACCCTCACAGTGGGGAGACGCAGACTCACACCATGAAGCTCAGAAATGAGGGTGGAGACACTCCACACACTCAAACACATGCTAATGCAAAGAAGTAGCTGAATTCAACATAAGAGCAGATGGACAAGTATGCTGTGTATCACTTTAGTCTTATTTTTTGCTTTTAATCTTCATTTTTAAGGCTTTATTCCATCTTTTTGATTCCATCTCAGCTTAAGGTTCACAAACTGAATTGCATTGTAATGCTGTTCTTCTGCAACCTATCCTATTCTTTTCTTAAACCTTACACAGAGTCATGAAATATCATGCCATATTGTTCTATCATAAAATATCAAAATCATAAGCAATCTTAATTACAAAAACAGTCCCTGTAAAAGTAGTTGCAGTGGCTTGCAATGTAATAACCACAGTAAAGACATAAGAACACCGACTCTGACACACAAACTGAGCATGATATAACATCCAGCTCAGCATGGGATTCAGACACTTTTGAACATTTTTAACTGGACAATTCGAGTTTTATTTCAGAGATCAGACATTCATTATTCATGCAGTGCAGTATACAGAGGGAGCTATCTGAGGTTAGTCCTGGGTTTACTACTGTTTCAGGCAGATTTATTTAAACACAGACTTTAAGCCTATAGGGCAACAGCCTTTCCATTTAAAATGAAGTCTTAAAATCAGTTAATCAGACAGTAGAAGAAGAAAGCTATTTGAAACCTCCCGAAAGTTAGTAAATTAGTATTTTAACTTTTTTTTTACTCTAAAATCACTTTTCTCTTCCTCTGCTTGTTGTAGCTACACAGTCTTTTCTTTCTTCCTTTCGTTTTTCAGGTCCATCTATTTTGGATATTAGAAATTATTACTGCAGTTCTTCTTCTTCTGTTTCCTCTTCTTCTTCTTCTTCTTCTTTTGGATGCTCCCGTTTTGGGGTCGCCACAGTGGAGTAACCGTCTCCATTTCTTCCTGTCCTCTGTATCTTCCTCATTCAAAGTGACCACCTGCATCTCTCCTCTGGACATGTCCAAACCAGCGCAACCTTGCTTCTCCAACTTTGTCTCCAAAATGTCTAACCTGAGCTGTCCCTCTAATATATTCATTTCTAACCCTGTCCATCCTCGTCACACCCAATGAAAATCTCAGCATCTTTAATTCTGACACCTCCAGCTTCACTTCCTGTCTTATCATTAGTGCCACCATCTCCAACCCGTTCAACATAGCTGGTCTCACTACTGTCCTGTAAATCTTCTCTTTCACTCTTGCTGTCTTGCTGACCTATCTGTCACAAATCACTCCAGCCACTCTTCTTCACCCATTCCAACCTGCCAGCACTCACTTTTTCACCTCTCTTCCACACTCGCCGTTACACTGAACTGTTGATCCCAAGTATTTAAACTCCTCCACCTTTATCATCTTTACTCCCTGCATATTATTATTAATTCATAAATAGTATTATTATTATGATTAGTAGTAGTAGTAGTCAAATTCTTCTTCTTCTTCTTCTTCTTCTTATTATTATTTTTTTTATATTATTATGGTATTAAAATTTTTACTATTACTAAATACATTTTGGTTTAAACTATATTTATGATAAATGGAAGATGATCATTAATGATTCGCTTAGTTCTGGGTAAGAATGTTTTCACCCCTCCAGTTTGAATAAAACCAGGGTCTTATTTCATCTCTCAGTTCTGTCAATGGTCTACCACCACATGGTTACACCACCATAACAGTCAAATAAAAATCCGCAAAGAAATATTCACAGCACAGTGATTTTAGAGAGAAAAGTGTGTATGTTTCTCTTTGAGTATGTTCAGATGATGTATTTAGATTCACTTTAGCTTTTACTAAAGGAAAACACACACAGTTGGAAATCACCTTACAACTGACACAGAATGAAACCAAAAATACTGCCAGTGCTCCAGCCAGTGAGGGTGAATCCCATGCACCGCTTTCTGATTCATATTTTAGTCGGATGGCAGTAGGTTTGTCCTTGAGTTAGAGCTACCATTTTCACAACCAGTCTGCCTCTCTCTTCAAACTTATTCATTTATTTATTTAGCTAACGAGCAGTTGAATACCTAATGCAGAGTTACATCAAGTAATCTTGTGAATGTTTCATTGGTCACCCATACAATATTCACAAAAGAGCATGAAATGTGGAAATTGCACGAGCACCTCGGGTCAGATTAGCCCACATAGGAACTATTCAACTGACATAATTACATAATAAGATCTTTTGGACAATTAAGTTTCTCAAATTTCAGTTTTCATTCATCAAAGAGAAGAAAAAAACGAACGTGTCATTGTCAGATTGTCGTGTTTCAAACATCAGTTTGACTTCCATTAGAAGCACAGCTTTAGAGCATTTCGATATATTAACTTTTTTATTGTCTTGGCCAAAAGCAATTATTTCTGTGCTTGAATACACTTTTTGTTTAAAAACATGACTTTCTGGTGCTGATACTAAACAGTGTTATAATAATGTTTGATATGCAAAAAATGGGTCTTTACAATGCTGAAAATGTGTCATAAAACTAGGAATATACTGTCACCAGAAGATCAACAGAATGAATTGAATTACGTTCTGAATGTGGTCATATGTTCACTCAGGAACATATAATAGCAATAAAGGTAGCAATAAAGGTTTTTTACAGTGACAGGAAACCAAGTAGCCCACAAAAAGCTCCAATTCCACTGCTGATCCATTTTACTGTGACCACCATAGACGTGCACAGACCCTGACTGCTTTGGGGCCAGAATTAATGGGTTAAGAGGTCAAAAAAGAGGTCAAAGATAATGACTTTGAATGCATCACTGACAAGTCATTAGGTGAGATAGTGTTAAGAAAATCACACTTTTCACCAAGAACAGATTCAGCTGAAAGAAACCGTTCCTAGGCTGACAACACACACTCCTCCATGGTCTGGACAAAGTCACAGAACACCATTATCCCTACCACAAGGTCAACAGCAGAAGACGCATTCATCAGCGAAGCCTGATTAGAAATATTGACAGATGAAGAAGGCTGGAGAGGAAGCAGGTAGGAGGTGACATGGAGCTTCTTCACCATGAAAAACAGCTGTGACCGGCACAGTGAGCCAGGATTAAAAGCCATGATGAGAAAGCTACCTATCACTCAATGCGAGACAGATGAGTGGCCATGCTCTGCAAGTTTGCAGCCACTTCGAACATGGCCAGTGCTGGCTACCTGGAGACAACAGCAGAAGGTATGGAACCAGGGAATCTCTGGTGTCGTTCTCTTGTTGCTCTTTTTCTTGTTTTTTTCCAGAGATGGTTGGAATCTGACACATTAGAGATGATGGTCTGACTGCATTATTCATCCCGCTGACCCCTGACCCTTCAGCTCATCTGAAAAGCAAGTAGTCTTTCAGATATGTCCATCCGGTGATGGATGCTCCTTAACGCATGAACCTTGCCTTGTTATTTATCAGGAAATGTTGCCTCATAGCAAAACCTTGTATGTCCAAAATGGAAGTAGCTTGGATTGTTTCTATTGATCTATTCATCAGGAAATGTTTACAGCGCAAAGTGCAGCTTAAATAGTGCAAAAAACACGAGTTATAAAACACAGTCGTGATAAATGGATATAAGAGCAATGAGCGGCACGTTTTCTTTCCTTTTCTTACCAATTTCACCAGTTTGTTACTAATTTTATTCGAGGATGTTGTTTGAAACAAACGAATCGTTTTTGGAACATTGCAAATTTAACTTGTTATTCATTTATGTATTTATTTTACTTTGGGCTTTGCTGGTTTGTTATTCCAGTGCAATGGTATCCAGTGCAAGACACTGTCTTTTTGGAGCCATTGTAAAATAAATCTGTTATAATAAATCCAACACAATGTCGTTTGGGATAATGTCTCGTTTTCTCCATGACAGAAACAGTTATTGTTGTTGTTTGCAGGGATGTTAGTCACCACTGGAAACCTCATGGTGATTTGGGTTGAGCTTATCGGTCAATCTGAGGCTGTGCTTCTGACGGGGCCTGTGTGTGACAGCTCTAATCTCAGAAGTAATACGCAACTGAAAACCTTGAGACCACATTATTGCATCATTGGTATTTCCCTTTTATCCATTCCATTATCTCCACGTCTATTAGTTTAGAGCAGCACCTAAAATAAAAGCATAAATGTAACACATTATGTGCTTAGTTCCTATTGTTTTACATCTTTTTTACTCCAAATAATGAGGTATTTCACTATGTCTTTTCACCTTAACTTTAGTTATAGTCCATTGGGCATTTCAGTTATTTGGTACATGGTAGATTGTTATATCTAAAATAATTGCACAGCACTTTGGGGACTATATTCCACACTTACATCAATAATGTAAGTGCGACAACATTGTACTTTGGAGTTTGTATCTCACACTGACCTGGTTAATACCTAGGGAACTTAGGGAACTGTAAAAGAAAATGTTACTTCCTTCATTATTCTCAAGAGTTTCTCAAGGTTTTTTTTTTCTTTTTTTGATTTTCAACTTGTTATGTGTGACTTGTCGGTGCAAGCAGTAGCTCATACCTGTAATATCCATATGTCAGCTTATTTTTTCTTCATCTTACCTTCCAAAATAAGCTCTGCAATCCCTGGAGGCAACAGGTTCACCTAAATCACTCAGCAGGGTACAGGGTCTGCGTATAAGAGTGGTGGAAAAGTACAGGCTTGAAAGAACAGCAAAAGGCTATTACATAATAGCTTGTTACAACAAGTCGGAACAGCATTACCTTTAGTTGTGTGCCCCAGAAACATCAGCTATTTCTGTAATGCAACTCACCCTGCTCTCTCTTTCTCACCCCCTCTGTCTCAGGCCTGCCAGCATTGCTGTTCAATTTTATTGTCAAGAGCAGCAAGAAATCGTACTCGCTGATGGTTCTGTTTTGAGAAGCGTAATAGACTTTTATGTCTGAGTTAAAGTCAAGACTTTTAGAGAAAATACACAGGCCCATTTTCTATTGGTATCACGTCGCCTAACCGCCATGCCACGACTAGTTCCGAATAAAAGAAACTTATGAACAAATTGATCAGAAGTCTAAAGGCGATGCTGGAAAAACAAGCATGATTAAAAGCATGTTTCTTGCCTCTGGTGCAGTCCGTTAAAACACAGGCTGGTTGTTTGGACAGCAGTGCACAGTGGGTGGGAAGCACTATCAAAACCAGATTTGGGTGCTCGTGTCCTGTGACCTCTTTGATTTTTTTAAACTCCTCCCCCGACTCAACTCCTGAAGGAATGCTCTTCAACAGTACGTGGGTTTTTTGCAACATTATGATGGAAGGCCATCTTAGCAGGGCTTTAAAATATTGATAAAATGCTTGCAGCGGGATACTATTGCTACAAATGGTTCATGAATACATTGATTTGCCCAGATCACCACAGAAACTCTAAAACTGTGATGAACAAAAAATGCATTGGATAGAGGTTGCTTTGAATACTACATCTTTCCATGATATCAGTATTGCAAAAGTCAACAACATAAATAGCATGTGTTACATTTTCCATATGACACTCTGCAATAACCCGAAGCACACTGAGCAACGCTGTGCGGAACCTAGACCAACTTTTTAGATATTCTTTCCCTCAAAACATTCATTCAGTAAAAGTTATACAATTTGCAGAATACAATTTACATATAAATATATACAGTAGTGTGCAAAAGTTTTAGGCAGGTGTGGAAAAAATGCTGTAAACAACGAATGCTTTCAGAAATATAAATAATGATTGTTTATTTTTAGCAATTTACAAAATGCAAAGTGAGCGAACAAAAGAAAAATCTAAATCAGATCAATATTTGGTGTTACTACCTTTTGCCTTCAAACCAGCATCAGTTCTTCTGGCCCCACAGAGCCCTGATCTCAACATCATCCAGTGTGTCTGGATCACATGAAGAGACAGAAGGATGTGAGGAAGCTACATCCACAGAAGATCTGTGCTTAGTTCTCCAAGATGTTTGGAACAACCTACCGGCCGAGTTCCTTCAAAAACTGTGTGCGAGTGTACCTAGAAGAATTGATGCTGTATTGAAGGCAAAGGGTGGTCACACCAAATATTGATTTGATTTAGATTTCTCTTTTGTTCATTCACTGCATTTTGTTGATTGATGAAAATAAATGATTAACACTTCCATTTCTGAAGGCATTCTTTGTTTACAGCATTTTTTCCAAACCTGCCTAAAACTTTTGCACAGTACTGTATATTTCGATATATTTAAATACTTAAAACAATCAAATCTATCAGCATTGATTTTGATGCCTGTTTACTTTATGTGCACCAAATTTTCCATTTTTCACATTATATACCCAGTTAATTGAAGCTGTGTCTGTTTCTAAAGAAGTTCTCAGAGGTCTCACTTCAAAGAGACAATAACATTTACACAAGGAGGTACACACACACACCTCAGCTGCCTCACATTTTTCCTTCTATCTATAGAAGGAATATACTTCAAATTTATAAAAGCAGGTCTTCTGGAAGCTCTCATCAGATCGAAACGCAAACAGTAAATTCTGCAAAAAATGATTTTTAGTGAATCTTCTTTGTTACTTATTTATTTGCTTTTGCTCACAATAAAAAAAGAATCAGTTATTTAAGGTCCTCTAAAAAGGTTGCTCACAGACTTTTCCACAAAATTGCATGTTAAAAAAACATCCAGTTGGGCTTTTGGGGCAGGTAATAGTTGTCATCTTCTTAAGGCTCATATTCATAAAGAAATCCAGATTTAAGTGTGGAAAGGGGGCAATAAGGTCTAACTACAGCCACTCCACTCTGTGTGTGAATGAGCTTGTAAAAGTGTGAGGCAAATCACAGAAAAGTGTTTGGATCTGTTCTCTCTGTTCATGATATTATCCATTGTTCCAGGGCAAGGCAGATTTGGATGCAGCAGCACGTTTAGCTTTCTGTGTGTGTGTGTGTGTGTGTGTGTGTGTGTGTGTGTGTGTGTGTGTGGTGTGTGTGTGTGGTGTGTGTATGGTGTGTGTCCTGTCACGTCTCCCTTGGCCCCATGCTGTGCTGATCAGCCCCTCTGTCATAGATTGCTGTAACCTGGGAGGAAAGGGTACACACCAGAGGTCAAGGGTCAAAAGCAGAAATCAGGCCAATGGCTAGGCTATCACTAGCCCTAGGCAGGTTTCATTTTGATTGCTAAAGAAATTCACTTTATTTACCCTCTTCTGTCAATGCCCTGCAAAGTTTATTGCTCGTTTTGTTTTTTCAATCCTTGGAGATTGCCAGAAGACTTGATCTTGGACTGATAGTCTTGCACACAGTGTGCTTTTTCTGACCCTATTTCACTTTATTAACTTTCAATTTAGATTCCAAAAAGCAAGATCAGAAGATCATAAACCAAATCAACATGCCAGAACGTTGGCTGCTAGTCCTTTCATTCTTTATAGGAGCACCATAGTCTGCCAAAAACTGAACATTACGTTTTGCCATGAGCTTTCTGGCTCTGTGCTCAAGCATGTTATTCACCACTTGCACTCAGTTCAGTTTAGAATCTTTTTATTTTTATTCCAAGTTAACAAAGAGCATGACCAGTAACATGACCATGTCAACTTGGCCTTAAATTGTCTATTCAATTGTGAAAGCACTAAAATACTGATCATTACCCATTACCATGTTTTCCGCACTATGATTGGGCCTATGTGAACACACTTTTTATATAAACTTGTTACACTGTATTTGCTTTCTGTCTTTGTTCCAAATGAACAAATAGGAAGATCAGAAGATTGCTCATCAAATGCACATATCAGTCATGGGAACATGAAAACCTACTGAAGAAGACTACTAAAGAATACAGAGTCCAAATGAAGTCAAAACAGCCAGACTCTCATTTCTGAATGCCGGGGGGCCAGAGTGCAGTAAAGACTGCTCATTTTACAGGCTCCTGGTGTGGAATCTGTGGTGGGTGTCACAGGCTGGATGAAGGAGAAGAACTCCTCGGGCCGAGCCTCATCTCCTCCTCCACCCGGCCTCCAGAGAGCCGGTTCTTTAATCAACACACTGCTACACAAAGTGATCATGAGCTACAAGCCTTTGGTCTCCTGCACATCTCTCTCACTCTGCTTCTTAATTTGGCCCTCGTTCTGTTCTCCTCCACCTCCTTCTCTCTTCCTCTGTCTGTCTCTCTCTCTCTCTCTCTCTCTCTCTCTCCAACACCCCCTTCTCTCTCTCAAACTCGTTTGTTCTCACTAGCTCATTCCCTTTTGTTTGATGTATCATTCCCACTTGTAAGTTTCAGCAAACGCCTGCCATGCTTTTCTAAATGCATGTCAGAGTGAAAGAGGGCCTGGAGAGCATATTTGCACTTTTGCAGTTCGCAAGAAAGAGAGAGAACGCACATGTGTACATAGACAAATCACACCTGTTTTAATGCCGTGGACCGGTTTATGTGGTCATGTATGTGTCCCGTTTGTATTTGTGTCGTTATGACCATCCAGTCAGATAACCAATCAGATAACCTCGCTCATGTCAGATTTCCAGACCTTCATTTCCAATGAGATGTCAATTTTTTGAGAAAATGGAAAGAAAATGAAGAGGAAATATCACTTTGAAAGTCTTAGACATGTCGCTGAACTTGAACGCGAGCAGCAGCCTGATCATTGGTTCTTTTTCCGATGGAAACAGCAGCAGCTCTGTTTCAGGAATTAAGGATTAACACTAGAAATACTTCATACAGATATCTCTTCATGTTTGTCATCATCTTTAAATAAAACATCCATCCATCCATCCATCCATCCATCTTCTGCCGCTTGTCCCAAATGGGGTCGCGGGGGAGTGCTGGTGTCCAACCCAGCGCACACAGCACCCTGGACAGGTCGCCAGCCCATCGCAGGGAGGAGCGGGACGAGGACAGCACCTTGCTCAAGGGTACCTCAGGGCAACCTATTGGGAAGGGGTTTGAACCCCCAATCCTCCGACCAACTCCCTAACCACTAGGCCACCGCTGCCCCTAAATAAAACATGCAATGCCTTTTCTACATTTAGTATCATGCATGGTGAAATAAAAATAGCGCAATGCTATTAGTTGTCAGAACCCTTTTGCTGAAGGATTGGCACTAGATATTTGTGTCCAGTTTCACTACTGTAAAACAGTTGCATAGTTAATGATCCTAGTTTTTGACAACAACATAAAAGTGCACTTTAATCAATCACACTGTGAACAGAACATTACAGCAGGGATAATCCCTTAAAGCAGCCTTTAAAACAACACCGACGGCATCAGCCACCACTATCATAGTTAGAATGCCAAAACATAAGAAATATGTATAAATGCATCATCCATTCGTATTTTACTTCATTTACAGAAACCAGAAACATCCTGGACAGGTGAAAAACTGTAAAGCCAAGCTGAGAACTCCAAAATTATAATAGTATTTATAGACACGCTGCTCAAGAATGAACACAGTGCTGATCACCTTTACCAATTCACTGTAGAACCCAGCTTTTGACATGAAGCTTAATATATTTCAATATTTCACACATTTTGTCAAGAAAATACAGGGTTCATTATAGTTTTATATGAAAAAATTTTGCCTTGTAGGATTTAAAAAATGTATTTCAGTAATGCAATTAATAGTTTTCTCTATTTTCTAAGAAGTCATGTGTTTTTGACCACAGCCTAGTAACTCTCTCTCTCTCTCTCTCTCTCTCTCTCTCACACACACACACACACACACACACACAGAGCTTAAATGAGCATCCCTGGTGCTGTGGTCATACGACAGGAGGTCATAAAAGTGCAGCCAGCAGTGGTCATTACCACGACCCAAAAGCAGTGTGGAACATATTTGTGAGGAAATGAGCGCCGATGGCCAACCTGACCATTTACCGGCCACACAGCCTCCAGCTTCAAGCCAGCCATTTACCTCCGTCTGCTCCTCAGGCTGCAAACAAAATGCACCCTGGGCATCAACCATCAACATCATCATCAGCACAGTAACCAAAGTGTCCACTCAAAGACTATGTTTTCTGTTGTGAACCATTAATGGCTTTGGAAACCTGATCCCAAAGCTACATTCAATCCTGAATTATTCACCAGTTACAAATAGACCGAAATCATCAGCCCATCATTAATTCAGCGGATTAAAATTCAAAGTTAAATGAAAATAACTTTTATGAGGTGTCAGAATAAATCTTTGTACGTATCCTATGTTATACGTAGAGGTCATGAAGTTTACATTACCTTCAGGTGGCACCAAATTATCAATAAATGTATTATTTATTATTATATTAACCTTATTATTTATTATTAACCTTACTATATCAGAGGGTCCCAATTGGGTCAAGTGGCTGTTTGAATAGAAGGTCTGAAAACTTTGCTGTTATTTATTATTTATTCAGTGTTTGTATTTTTTCTAATTTCGTAGTTTCATTTGGAAACAATAAAGTGACATGCTTGAAATGCCCAACAGAAAATGATCCAATCACATTTTATGTTGCAATGTCTGGGATCTATCCATCCATCATCTGCCGCTTGTCCCAAACGGGGTCACGGGGGAGTGCTGGTGTCCAAGCCAGCGCACACAGGGCGAGGACGGGGGACGCACCCTGGACAGGTCGCCAGCCCATTGCACGGAGGAGCGGGACGGGGACGGCACCTTGCTCAAGGGTACCTCAGGGCAACCCATCGAGAAGGGGTTCGAACCCCCGATCCGCCAATTATGCAGCCAACACCCTACCCACTAGGCCACCACTGCCCCTGTCTGGGATCTAGACAGCTATAATTCTTTCATGACAGATTAACATGTCAGATTAACTGCCAACATTGGGATTGACCAATTATGATCTGATGTCCAATGGGCGGTTCAAACCCCTTCTCAATGGGTTGCCCTGAGGTACCCTTGAGCAAGGTGCCGTCCCTGTCCCGCTCCTCCCTGCGATGGGCTGGCGACCTGTCCAGGGTGCGTCCCCTGTCCTCGCCCTGTATGTGCTGGGTTGAACACCGGCACTCCCCCGCGACCCCGTTTGGGACAAGCGGCAGAAAATGGATGGATGGATGGATGTCCAATGGGCTGGACCAATTTTATGAGAGACAGTGTCTTTAAATGAATACGAGCAACACCTGCTTCTCAGGTAACGTCAGCAGCTTAACGTCAGGAACCCTTTACTGGAGCACTCAAAAATGCTTAGTACAGATATTTGCAGTTTGTTATTGCCTATTGTTAAATAAATGGCCAAAAATCTTTAGCTCAACACCAGAAACACTAGAAGCCCATAAAGCCTCTAGAAGAGATGATCATCATTGTAGATTTTTGATCCTGTTTAGATATTTATGGTACAACTTATAGCTCTTATAGCCACAGTTTTCCATCTTTATTTCACACAATGATCTGCTAATCCATTAACACATGTTCACTTGATGCCATTAATTTATGTTCAAATCAGACATGTATGCTATTCTTTTATTATTATTATTATTCTTTATGCTGTACAAGCTGTTGGCCTGTCTGAAGCAGCTCAGACTGTGTGTTTTTTTGATCGTTCTGGGATCCTTGACAGCGCTGAGCAGTTTGAAGGATTCATCTTTAAGTTCCTGCCTGCACCAGGAGTGAACGTTCCTTGGTTTAAAGGTGTAGAATTTTGCTTAATGTCTTTTACATGCATTCAGAAAAAAACAATCCATATTGCTCCTTTATTGCATGTGGCTAGAAGCAATAAAAACATTTGCATTCTTTGTGAGCGGAGCAATAGAGCACTTGAAGGCAGTCTGTTTAGCTTCCACTGGGCCGTTCATATCACTGATGCGTGGCAGCTATCAAATGTAAGTGACAGTTGAAGCATGACCTCACCTTTGAAACTCATTTCCTTTCATATGTGAGCTGGAAAATAGATATTATTAAAGTTGCAGTGCTGATTTAATTTCATCCCAGAATTTCCCCCTCTTGCACCCCCCACCAACACACATACGCACACACACACTCACACATGCACATGCACGCACGCACACACGTACACACACATACACACACTTCCACTTCCTTTCTCCCACCTCTTCCTGAACAAACACACTAAAGATTTCAATGGAATCCCTTCATTGTGGGAGATTTGTTTGAGCATATTCACCCAAAATATGTATTAAAATAAGTCACTTGTTAAGAAAAGTACTGTTTGCTTTTTGGGAAATTCAGAGATGTAGTGTCACTGCCAGTAATATCAGAAATGTATGAAATGTGTATTAACCTTTTAATATCGCAGGCCTGTTACATGCCACTACTTAATGATCATTACCTACATAGACGGGTTACTGTCTTATATAGGGCTGAAAAGATATTTGTGCCTGTCTGTCTGTCTGTACTGCACATTTCAATCAGTTAATTGAACTTTACTAAGCAGGAGAGATATTTTATTATAAAACTAACATGAGAAAGCATCGTTCATTATTTTCTTTATTTATTTGTGTGTTTTATGTTCTGCTGCATGCATGCAAATTAAATGTGTGTGTGTGTGTGTGTGAGTTGTCTTGTTAAAATTGTTATTATATAACATCCCTTTACATGCTTAAATAGGTTTAGAATCCTTTTTAAATCTGCTCTTCTCTTCTTTTAGCAACATGATATCTCGTTTTTTTCTCAGTGGCCCAAACAAAAACTGCCTTTTTGAACTAGAAGAGCATGGACAGAATTATTAATCACACATCAGTCACCTTTGATTTGCTTTCTGATTAATCAAATCAATAAAAAGTGATAACAGATCTGAACTGCGCTCTGAACGAGGCAGTGTGCTCGCTCTAGAATACAAAAAAAATTACATTTCAGCCAACAATAAAGGAAGAATCTGATATACAGTGATAGGAACCATGGTAGCGCACAGAAAAGTGTAATTATTCACACTGATGCTCTCGCTGGTCTGTGTGGATGTGCCCGCTACATATTTCCTCTGGCAGTATATTTAAAAGGACCCTCAGCAAATTTTCATAGTGGATCTCTAGCAAGACTCTCGAATCGATGGGGTTAATGCCTGGATGATGTACTAGAATTAATGTAATAGGATTTACAACCAACCAACACATGAAGCAGTTCTGCAGCATTATTACATTAGAAAACAGCCATGAATTTAGATTTTGGCCCTTTTTGGCGCTATGAAATATTTTTAGATCTTCAGGTCAAAAGGGTTGCAAGTGAGCTGACACTTTCAGGTTAATGCACTATTGCATTTTTGCACACCTACTATTTAATATGTTTGCCAGGATGGGCGAGTGGTTAAGGCGTTGGACTTAGGCTTAGGCCCTAGGATCAGAAGGTTAGGGGTCTAGACTCGGGCCAAGGATCAGACGTCTGTGGGTTTGAATCCCGGAAAAATATGCTGCCCTGAGCAAGGTACCATCCCCATCAATGCTCCCCGGGAGCTGAATATAGCTGGCCCCTGCTGTTGTGGGTTAAATGCAGAGGTTGCATCTCATTGTAGTTCACTATGTGTTTCACATCAACAAATCATCACTTTCGCTAGTGCATGTGCACAGATTAATGCATGGATGTCATGAGATGTGGTGGCCGATGACCCCAAACCAAGAAGATCTTGAGGATGGTGACATCACACACACTGGGCCTGCTTACTCTCCAAACAAGTGGGAAGCTTCCATCACACACACACACACACACACACACACAGGCCATTAGTGTTTGCATTGAAAATACACACCATCTTTACACCAGTTGAGGAGATTTTTCTGTCAAAGCCTGACATTTTAAACTTTTTTTTTTTTTTTTTTTTTGCAGTTTCAACTCTGAATTCATTTAGGGTAATTAAGTGACTCAGATTACAGAAAGACACAACTGTGTGTGTGTGTGTGTGTGTGTGTGTGTGTGTGTGTGCTTGCACGGAGCCTGCTGTGTTTTCAGCTTGACTGTGAAGAATACTGAGTGGCATTTTGATGGTGTTCCAGCGCAGCAGCCTTTGCTGAAGTGCTGTGTGAGATCCAAATGTCTGTCTGCTCTCTTTCTCTCTCTCTCCTTCCTCCTCCTGTTCCTTCACTAGTGTCTGCCATACCATGGCCATCTGCCATGTTGGATGGATGCCTCCAGACAGCTAAGTGAATTGTGGCCTGGGACCACTGTAGTCGTCTATGTTAGACATTTTTAGAGGCAAAATTCAGATTGAATTTGGGACCGCAGCGAACCCACAAACCGTTCATCATCGCAAATTACCCCCACACCTCTGGCCCTGAAAGGCCTGGAGTTCCTGTTTTATAGACATTCAGTAGCATGTTGAGGTTTTGTGGCATCTAGTATGAACCAAATATTCCATTAGAAAAAAATGGTCCTACAGTATTGCACAAAAGTCTCGAGCCTCCTCTCCTTTCTTTATATTTTGTTAGGAACTCACATTGTTGGTGCAAAGATACATTATGCCTGTCATATTATCTTATTTTTGGCACATTCAGAAGATTATATTAAAGAAATGGGAACCAATGTTTTACTGTGACAGGCTGCAAAGTGTCTAGAAAAAGGGGCTCCAGCCACTCGGTTTCCAGCATCACGTGTATACTCATCACCAGCCTGATCATCTGGAATCATCTGGATCTTCACTGCTTCATGCCATAAAATGGCTTTGTTCTGAATTAATAATATGTAGGTTGCCTTAACTTGCCTTGGAAGCAAAATGTAAAGTGCGGGGTGGTTTAAGACTTTTGCACAGTATTGTATGTAGTATTGAAAGGTTTGAGGGAGTAGTGGAATCAATATAGAACCATATTTAAAAAGGTCCAGTACGGAGCAGCCTTTCTATAGAGGGAAACCATTAAGACAAGGAACCGAATGTTTATGGTCCTGTTTAGAACCAGTGACTTCACCTGATGAAGGTGTAAAGGCTTTACTGGGTGAATCAGTCCTGCACTGGGAATAAAATCCCATGTGATATTGTGATAGTGTGATATTGGAAATGAACTGAGTAAAGATATTTCCAAGATGTTTTTTGTTGCACTTCACAGCAGTTACTTTGGGACTGTGAAATCGTTACTTTTATAACATTAACATTTGGTGTGTTAAGATTTTTTGGATGTAAAGCATTTGAAAGTGCTCAGAATGCTTCAGTATGTAAAAAAAATTATAGAGGCAAAATATTCTCCTCCCACATGGAAGCTTCATTAAAAAAGCACGATAACCAAAAGATGAATCAAATACTTCATATGTTCTCTTCAAAGAGTAGATATAGTCAAAGTTGGAGGTTCTGATGGACGCACAGCAGTTTTAGGATATATAAATATAACCATAACAGTTTATATCAGAATGTTAAACAGATATTTACTTTATTTGCCATTTAACACTGTTAGATCACATGGTTTTAGTGAGCCAGATGGTAAAGTGTGGAGGAATATGAGAATAGATATTTTCTCTGTGCTTGAAATGTAACAACGTTGCACCTTTGTGCAGGAAAAGCACAACAAAAAGGAAGAAAAACACACACAAAAAACATTAACAGCAAGCCCAGGTAGGTGGGATCCACACTTCTGTTGCTTTTGGGTCCAGTGGACCATAACCCAGTTTTTATAAAGGTATTGGGTGGTGAACAGTGTGCACGCCTTCAAAATGTGCTCGTTTAAATAAAAAATTTTTAAAAATTGTATATATTTTTAGCAGACACTGAAAACAGGTCCTAATGACCTGAACACCATGGGTTAATATTCTGCTGTGATTTTTGAGTTGATTTATTTTTATCATTCTAGGAGCTGAATCAGGTATACATTTAAAGCATGAGTTCCTTTTGCATGGTAACAAAACCAACCGGGTTGTTTTTTTGACTTCCTTAACTGAAAAGTAAAACTGAAACACATTTAATTCTCCAGTCAATCGAATAAAAACAGTGTCGACCGTTAGTGGGAAAACCCCTTCAAAATGCTAGAGTTGCTTAAAAAAGGGTCACGTGACCTGCTCTGACATAAAAAGGGAATCCCTTAGTTTTGGACACTCGGCTGCTGCTGTAAGTGTCTCCATGGCGATGAGTGTTTAGGACAAAACACAGAGGCGATCCACAAATGACCGTCTAATTCAGTAACATCTATTTATAACCGGTACGGGAAGCATTTCTGTGTAAGTGTGAGTGTGTGTGTGTGTGCGTGCATGTGCGGAAAGCATTGCTCAGGCCCTGATTCTGATAGGCTGCAGTGGTCAATGACTCATAACCAGAAGTTGAGGACATGTGCAGAGATCACCATGGCAAATAAACACAGGTTAAACCTCTCCCCTGCTTCTGATTGGCTGCTCTTCTGAACACAGTACCTCAGAAGTCTCTTAGATAAACACACAAACAAACATTTGAGCTTGTAAGTGATATCCACAGAAGTGAAATATGTAAATAAAGCAACATCCTGATGTTGTCTTTGCTGTGTTACCATAGTAACCAAACCCTATTCATATTCAGAGTTAACCTGAACACGGTTTCTCCTTCATTTCGAGTGTAGATGATCAGCTGTCTCAAGTGCCTGAGCTCTGCATCTCAAGCTTGAGCTTGAGATACAAGGCTAAGAAATGACTACTTATACCCTGCCATGAAAAACTGCAAGTTATCCCATATTTACCACTTCAAATTGAAGGTTTACTCACTACACTTATCATCCAGAAGAACACATACTTACTGTGGTGCACGGTTTGTGAAATCCTTAAAATTGTCTGTAATCCTGCATAAATATGACCTAAAAGGTTTTCCAAATCCACAAAGAACCCAACTCAATATATACAAGAAACATATTATACTTGATCATTTATTTATGAAGGAAAATCATTCAGTCTTACAAATCTGTAAGTGGCGAAAATATGTGAACGTTCAGGATACGCATTTCACTGGAATGTTAAATGACAGCCAAAAGCTGATGACATTCAGGTGTGAGTGGGTGCCCTGTTTTACTTAAAGAGCCATCTATCGAAATCTGATCTCCACCACATGTTAGTGGAAGTGTATCATGGCACAAACAAAGGAGCTTACTGAGGAAAGGGCTGTTGATGTACATCAGGCTGGAAAAGGTTAGAGAACATCTGTAAAGAGATTCTAACAATCCAGACAGACGGTGTACAAATTCTCTCCCGAGAGTGGTTGACCAAGAAAGATTACTTAAGGGCAAAGTGTTTCATTATATGTGAGGTTACAAAAGGTGACTTTCAAGCAACTACAGGCCTCTCTCAAACTGGCAATCAGGAAAAAACTAGGCAACAATGATGTGCCAGTAGACAGTGATACTGGTCGCTGCAAAAAAGGATATTTTTTATTGCTTAAGAAAGCATCAAAACATCACTTTCTTGCATAGCATCACCGTCAGATCTCCGTTTTTGCTTTTTCTTACTGCTCTCCAATTGTCGGAGCATCTCATGATTAATTGTCTGCATTCAACCAAGTTTAATGATCACGATTCATGAATGAATGAATGAATTGATCTGAAAATCAAATGCAGTTGTCCAACCCAGTCATGCTTCCTGCCTGAACTTTGATTCTTCAGTTTTCATTATTCATAAAGTTCATAAGGAATAAATATTCACCCCGAGAGAAAAATGACAAAGTTCTTATTTTATCAAACTATTTCTTTAAAACAAACAAAAACAATCACACTAACATCTCCATATGCTATCCCAGCAGCGCTCATCTGTCGCCCCTTTTTTGGGGATGGCTGATGAAAGCATGCGTTTGAGTTGTCTCTCATTAATGAGCCTCATGCGCTATTAATGAGCTCTTAGGACGTTTTTCGTGATCAAACATTAAACTGGCGTGTTTGAGTCCATTGCATTCGCAGGGAAGATTAGCGAGAGATTCTGTAATTTCACATGAAACCAAGCTTGCTGTGCTCTGATTGGTGGGTTCATTCTTCTTTAAACTTTTAGAATATTCCACTTCACTCTAATCCCTCCAGCTGAAACTAAAGAGTGGTCAAAAGAGTGGGTGGGCTTGTGAGTATGCCTAAAATGTCAAGTGTAATATTGTTGTGGGGATGAGGACAGGGGGAGGGGTCAAAGGAGGAAAAAGGAAAGAGAGAGAGAGAGAGAAAGAGAGAGAGAGAGAGAGAGAGAGAGAGAGAGAGAGTGAGTACAGTAGAAAGAAGGGGGGTTTCCCTTTTATTCTCGTGAGGATGTGTGTTTTATCACCATAGCTACAGTGGTGAGTGAGTGGCAATGGCCTTGCTTCAGAGTGAGGAACTGTACACAGGAACTATTTGCCCACACACACACACACACACACACACACACACACACACACACACACACACACACACACACACACACACACATACGTAAACCAAAAGCATATACTCACACATGTCGGCACCAGTGAGTCTTGCACTTCTCCAAGAAAAGAAAGAAATTCTAGCCCATCTTACCAGATTACAATCAGTGAAAATATTGTCTTTGTTTCCATCGACTACCTTTAATTAAATCTGCCCCAAGAGTAGTGTGTGTACACCTCTAAACCGGTCAGAGTAAAGAAAACAAAAAGAAAATGAACTGAGCACAAAAGGGCTGGACAGACCACAAATAAACAAAAAAAAAATCTCTTTGAGCTGAGATATCAGGCAAGGCGAGTTTATTTATATAGCACAGTTCAAACACAAGAGCAACTGAAAGTGCTTTACATAAATTAAGCCAAAAGGCACATCAGGAAAAAAAAAGGCTAATAAAATCAATGTATATAAATAATATATGAACTGAAATAAAAGAAAATTATGAAAATAAAAATAAAGAATATTAACAGGGTGCTTAAAAGATGAGTGTACATTTGAGATAAAACATAAAACAAGAAGGTCCTGGGTTAGATTCCCAGGTGAGACGGTCCAACTCCTTTCTGTGTTCCTGAGTTTGCACGTTTCCCCCGTGTCTGCGTGGGTTTCCTCCCACTATCCAAAGACCAGCACGTCAGGTGGACTGGAGATGATAAATGAGTCCTAGGCGCGAGTGTGTTTGTTTGTGTGTCTGCCCTGTGATGGACTGTTGACCTGTCCTGGGTCTGTTCCTGCCATTTGAGAGCTGGGATAGGCTCCAGCACCTCCGATGACCCTAATTAGAACAAGCAGCTATGAAAATGAGTGAGGGAAAACTTTCACATTGATGAAATACATTGCATGATTGTTGTCATTAAAAACTATGCAATAAATAATAAATCAGCTTTATTGCAGAAAAATGTTCACTGATCATCACTACCCAGCCAAGTGTAGCTTTCAGAGAGAGATATATTATATTTTTATATTTTTATATTATTATATTATTATATTTTTATATTATTATATTATATTATATTATATTATATTATTTATTTGTTTATTTATCTGTTTATTTTTTTGTGTATTTATTTATTTTTATTAGGGCATTCATGTAAAGGTTGTCATGGTTACAGGTTTGCTGGAAACTGATTTTAAGGGCTTGTCTCTTTTTCTTTTATTTACTTAAGATGAAAGGAGGTGCAAGGATGCAGGAGCTCAGCATATTTGGGATCATCCTGAGCTGCTGTAGGTGCTAGGACAAGGTGCTAATGAGTGCAAGATGTTTTACATTTTAAAACATTTTTATAGATCCTGCTATGACCAAAAATGCTACAGAGCATCAAGAATAAAATGTAAAAATAAAAATATGAATAATAATAAAAATAGCCTCACAGGGAGAAGCTTCTGGGTTTGATGCCCAGGTGGGGCATCCTGGAGCCTTTTGATGTAGAGTTTACATCCTGTTTCTGCATGGGTTTCCTTACCCAGTCCAAAGGGACCCTTGCCAAATAAAAATGAGATGCTAAATTGCCCCTGAGTGTGTGTGAGTATGTTTGGCCTGTGATCGACTGGCAACCTGTCCAGGAACTTCCTCCGCCTTTTGCTCTGTGAGTGATGGGATAGTTTCTAGCACAAGCCGTAGCCCTAGGTTGGGTAAGCACCTCAGATAACGGTTAGATTGAGCATTTAAATACTAAACACATTGAAGAGATTATCTAAATGACCTAAGTAGTAGTAATAATATTAATACATATGTAATATAATTATCTCAGTAGTGTTTCTATGCACCATTTATAGGCAGTGTTTAGGGACTAGGTCCCAGGATCGGAAAGTTGTGAGTTAAAATTCCAGACCAGTAGGTCGGCCCAAAGTACCCTTGATCAAGTTACAATCCCCATCACTGCTCCCCACAGCGGTGGCCTAGTGGTTAGGGAGTTTGCCCCAGATTGGAAGATTGTGGGTTCGATACCATCTGTCATAGATACCGTCCCCATCACTGCTCCCCAGGCGCCTTCATAGCTGTCCCCTGTTGCACAGTCTGCTTTTGTGTGTATGAGTTAAATGCAGAAGTCCAGTTTCATTGTGCTTCACTGTGTGCTGTGCTGTGCTGTGCTTTGTATACACAATGACAAGAACAGTCACTTTCACTTTAAGATGTCCCCTGCTGCACGGTGAGCATGGGTTAAATGTGCCATGTTTCACGATGACAATTAGTCACTTTCACTTCACTTCATAAATGTACATTGTGTAGTTAACAAAATGACCAAACATTTAAAAAAAACAGCAGATCATTTCAAACTTTTGAAAGATCGTGTGTATAAACTGGCAGACAGCACAGTGTTGATGTAATTTTGATAATGCAGGAATGAAAAACATTTAACGCAAGTTCATTCATCCTTGCTGTAACTTATGCACACAGACTCAGCCCCCTCCAGCACCTATTTTTTCCGTTCACCTTTGTTGAAAGTTACAAATTGCTTATTTAAAAAGCTTTGCGAAGCATTTGGATTTTTTAGAAACCTCCCCATGACTTCCTATGGCTGTTTAAAAAGTAATGAGACAGAATAAAAAAGCACTCAAGTTAATAGCCTTGAAAAAATCACACCCGGGCCATTTATCAGCTCTTCCAGGAAGCGGCATATGTTAAAAATGTTGGCACACTCTGCAGCCTTTAACATAATGGTCATATCCATTTGATAACTTAATTGTGGGCTTTGTGAGCTTCAGACTGCACAGAAAACATGACCAAGAAGGGGGGGTGGGACTTTCTTGAGTTTTTAGGCGCACTAGCAAAGAAAAACACACCATGAGACACACGAGGGTCAATCATGACACCACACATTCACTTACATGCACATGCGCTGTGCATGTTTGTGTGTGTTTGTCCACTAAATCTTGTGCGACCGTTTTTAAAGAGGACATTGAAGAAAAAGAAGCACATGTTCTTGAATAAACACACTCAATCATTCACACACACCCACACACATACACACACACACACACGCATACACAAGTGCAGAGGGCTCCATGCCATTTGTATGAATCATCTGGGAATGTGCTGGGTGGGTTGGGGTAGCTTAAGTGTGTGTGTGTGTGCCTGTGTACGTGCATGTGTGCGTGCATGCATGTGTGTGTGTGTGCGTGCATTCGTGTGTGTGTGTGTGTGTGTGTATGTAGGTGGGTGGAGGGAGTTGGGATATCCCTGCGTGGCATGTGGATATGAGTCACTGACTTCATGTCTCTCCTAGAAAGTACAGCACGTCCTGTTTGTGTTACTGCAGGAAGCCAATAGCAGGATACACCACTGCCTTGTGATCACGCCATTCACACACTCACACACACACTCACACACACACTCAAACACGTACTTTATGTGAATCCTTCCTCCTTTCTTGTTTGCTTGTTTCCATGGGTCTCAATAATCTCACAGTAAGCCATTAAGGCGTAAAACGGTTATCTCTTCTATGGGACTATTGCCAAATACACATTTTCTAACATCCGTAATGATCATCAGGGCTCTCACCGCCACTCTTGCACATCAGGTCCTAATAAATGTTCTCGATAAGCCTCCAAAAATGCTCAAGCATTGACTAGAGGCAGACGCCAGAGCTGAAGTATGGTGCCAGGGTTAGATCTTTCATTAGAACAAGAAAGTTCTGGGTTTAATTCCCAAGCTAGGTCCTTCCTTTCTGGTTTTTGCTTCTCCATATGTCTGCATGGGTTTCTTTCAGGAGCTCTGGTTTTCTCCCAGAAGACATGCAGGGCAGTTGGTCAGAGAAGCTAATATTGGCCTGAAATGTCACTATGAGTGCATTTTTCTGTCCTGCAATATACCTGTGACCTAGCCCAGTGCTTTTCTCCAGACTTTTGCTCTTTGAACACTGGATAGGCTTCAACATCCCCCCTGGTTGGGATAATAGGCTCATATAATGGATAGATGAAGTCATTGCCAGAGAAAAATCATCCATCCATTATTATAGCTGGGGTTGGAGGATGATGTGTTCTTAGGGCACAAAGCAGAGATAGATCCTGGACAAGTCGCCAGTCCTTTGCAGGGCACATAAACACATTTAAAGACAGTCACACCTAAGGGCCAATTTAGTATCAGCAATCTGACACGGATGGAAAAGGGCGAAAAAACAACATCATTTGGAAACTGGAGAGAAAATAAACACTCCACATAGACCCCACATAAGCCAGGGCACAAACTGGGAATCAAACCCAGAGCCTTCTTGCTGTGAGCAACAATTTTCTTTAGTTTTGAGTTTGAGCTCTGAAGTTAATTCACAAACACTTAATGGAAAATTTAGCAGTTAGCACACAAACTGCATAACTCAGTCTTTCCACACAACCTTACTGAGTTGCTAAAGTGAAGTAAAACTGACCATTCTTGTCATTGTGAACAGCACAGCACACCGTGAAACATAACGAAATGACACCTCTGCATTTAACCCATAGACACATGCAGCAGGGGCAGCTATTGAAAGTACCCAGGGAGCAGTGATGGACGGTACCTTGCTTATGGGTACCTCAGTAAGAGTATTTGAGATTTTTAAACGACACAGTTTAAGACACATGTGTGATGGCCTTCTGTTTGGATGACACTAACATTTGCTTCCATGACTTGTTAGCTCATTAAAACTATGACTTCAGTACAAAACTGAATGCTCATGTTTGATTTCAGACATCAAACATGGCATGCAGCTACATCTAGAGTGCAGAGAAAACTGCAATTTTCATTTTAGCTGAACCTTTGCTTTCCTCAGTCCCTGTCTAAGGCAGAGCAGCCTCTGGGGGTTTAGCTTTTGTGCAGCAGCATCAAGCTGTCCCAGAGTCTGGCCAGCTTTAATGAAATCCATGTGTGTCTGGAGCTCTTTCATTTTTAGTTATTATGCAAGTTCTCTATGCTCGGCACACCTCCGAACTCATCATGTCTCGAGTCTCCCAGGGAGAAGAGCAAAACCAAATACACAAAAGCACATAGATCTCGCCCAGGATCCGTGTGGATGCAAGTGCAGCTCTCAGCTTTCTGAGCACCTTTTAATGTGCTTTTACTGACTGGCAGAGATGCAAGCAGGTCATTCAGGGTGAGCAGAGGGAGGCCATTGGGTTCAAGCCCAGAGACTCTATGGCTGAGGAAGTACTGTATGGCTAATGTAATGTTTTACAGGCCTGGTCCTGAAGA
Organism: Hepsetus odoe; assembly: GCA_017165825.1. Lineage (NCBI taxonomy): Eukaryota > Metazoa > Chordata > Actinopteri > Characiformes > Hepsetidae > Hepsetus > Hepsetus odoe. The sequence goes on from CM029377.1 coordinate 4,973,872, forward strand.
ATACTCGCACATTATACTCTGTTCCTTCCTTGAATACCCCTACTTGTTAACCCTGATGAACTGAAACGTGGTATGTTTATTTCTCCTTTTTAGTAGGGATGTAAAAGTGAAAATGATTATTGTTGTCATTGTGAAACACAGCACAAAACAGTGAACCACAACAAAATGAAACCTTTGCATTTTACCCAAACACAAACTACTGAAAGCACCTGGGGAGCAGTGATGGGGATGGTACCTTGCTCAAGGGTACCTTAGGCAACCTACTGGTCGGAGATTCAAACCCACAACCTTCCGATATATTTACATGTCTACAGTACTGTGCAAAATATTTAGGCAGGTGTGAAAAATGCTGTAAACAAAGAATGATTTCAGAAATATAAATAATGATTGTTTATTTTTATCAATTTACAAAATGCAAAGTGAGCGAACAAAAGAAAAATCTACCTTTTGCCTTCAAACCAGCATCAGTTCTTCTAGGTACACTTGCACAAAGTAAGGGATTTTGTAGGATTATAGTCGGTGTCTGATCAACCAATTTTACCAAACAGGATGCTGATGATCATCAATGATGATTGATGTTGAAACACAGTCATGTTTGGAACAACCTACCAGCCGAGTTCCTTTAAAAACTGTGTGCAAGTGTACCTAGAAGAACTGATGCTGTTTTGAAGGCAAAGGGTGGTCACACCAAATATTGATTTGATTTAGATTCTCTTTTGTTCATTCACTGCATTTTGTTGATTGATGAAACTAAATGATGAACACTTCCATTTCTGAAAGCATTGTTTCACACAGTACTGTATATATATATATATATATATAAATATTTTCTCCTCTATTAAAAATGTAATATGGATTGAAAATGTAATCTGAACTTTCCATAAAACTCACATTTAAATGAGCAACAAGTGAGAAAAAATTAAATGTTTAATTTTAAATAAGTACGAAATAAGTTTTAAATGAGTCTTACATTTTAAATAAGTATGACTTATGACCTTGTTATAACTTATTTATAAGGGTAATTGCACTGCCGAGCTTGATCAGGTTTGTTAGAGCTGAGAAAACACAAAAAAAATGCAATGCAGGATTTCTTCAGGACCAGTACTGAGAAAGCATCCCATGATTCTCTGTAATCAGGATTAGATAACAGTGGTGAACGAAGTTTAAAGAATATTCCCACAGTGGGCAGGGAAACTCCTACCACTTCACATTCCAGTCCAGTGAAGTGATCTGTAGTGTTGAGCAGCACTAAAATACACTTAATCTGGATTACATAATCAGATTATCTTTGAAAATATGCATAATATGATTAGTTGTCTTAATTTTATTTACTCAAGGTGACCAAAACACATACTGTGTTACTAAGATGATTAACAACAATATTCTTTCATAGAAAAATGCTCTTTCAAAGGAAAGAAAAACTAAAAAAAAGAAAAAGAAAAAGAAAGAAGATAAAATATAACAAGATAAAAAGTGAGTGAGTGAGTGAGTGAGTGAGTGAGTGAGTGAGTGAGTGAGTGAGTGAGTGAGTGAGTGAGTGAGTGAGTGAGTGAGCGAGCAAGCAAATGAGTGAGAGGGTGAATGAGTGAGTGAGTGAGTGAGTGAGTGAGTGAGTGAGGGAGGGAGGGAGGGAGGGAGGGAAAGGATGAATGAGTGAGTGAGCAAACGAATGAGTGAGTGAGTGAGTGAGTGAGTGAGTGAGTAAGTGAGGGAGGGGGTGAGTGAGAGAGTGAGTGAGTGAGGGGAGAATGAGTAAGGGAGTGAGTGAGTGAGTGAGTGAGTGAGTGAGTGAGTGAGTGAGTGAGTGAGTGAGTGAGTGAGTGAGTGAGTGAGTGAGTGAGTGAATGAGCGAGCGAGTAAGGGGGTGAGTGAGTGAGCGAGCAAGTGAGTGAGTGAGTGAGTGAGGGAGGGAGTGAGTGAGTGAGGGAGGGAAAGGATGAATGAGTGAGTGAGTGAGTGAGTGAGTGAGTGAGTGAGTGAGTGAGGGGGTGAGTGAGAGAGCGAGCAAGTGAGTCAGTAAGTGAGTGAGTGAGTGAGTGAGGGGGTGAGTGAGTGAGCGAGCGAGCAAGCGAATGAGTGAATATGTGAGAGAGTGAGTGAGTGAGGGGGTGAATGAATGAGCAAGCAAGCAAGCAAATGAGTGAGTGAGTGTGTGAATGAGTGCGTGAGTGTGTGAGTGAGTAAGTGTTTGAATGAGTGAGTGAGTGAGTGAGTGAGTGAGTGAGCGAGCGAGCAAGCAAGCGAATGAGTGAGTGAATGTGTGAGAGAGTGAGTGCGTGAGGGGGTGAGTAAGTCAGTGAGTGAGTCAGTGAGTGAGTCAGTGAGTGAGTCAGTGAGTGAATGAATAAATCAGTGCATGAAAAGTTGAACAACAGAAGTAAAGAATGAGGTGATTTCTGGAGCTGAGATGGTTCCCAAAAATGTGAAGCAGGTGGCACTGCATCACTGGATATCTAACAACAATCAAATAAAAGTGAAGGAAGTACAGATCAAGAGTTTAGATTACACTGTATGCCGTTCCACTGAACTCCAGCTCAACATTTCCATCTTCGTGAAACGTTCAATTGATCTCTAAAAGGCAAAACATCTAAAACGAAGCATTTAGTTACCGTTAACAGTGGAGGCAAACCGCTGGAGGTTGGAAGGTACGTGTTAAAGCATTGCGTCTGGAGAAACTGCTTGGACTTGGTGGACTGTTGAAATGTTAATGCTGTTTATGTATTACATTAAACGCAGTGAGAAAAATTCAGGTTTCCATGATATTGGCCCTTTTAGAAGCCAAAAATCAAAAACATTATTCTGCTGATTAAATTATGGTTGTGTATTGTGTAATCAGATGTGGATTACATGTTTTATGTAATCTACCCCACACTGATTGCCATGACAGTTAGAGTGTATCCGCCCCCGTGCTCTTCAGGGCAGGCTCTGCTGTTTACTCACGCCTTCCTGGGGTCGACTGGTCGCCCCTCCAGACCGCATAGTGCTGATGGGAAAGCATCACGCTCTGCTGTTTTTATTGGCTGAAGCTTGTATGGGAAAGGACCATTCGTCCTTCGAGGATTCCCTGGTGCTGGCCAACCGTAGTGGAGCATCTGATTCCAGTATGAGTAACCCTTCGTGCTCCGGATACGAGAACATTAGAGCTTCCTTCTGCTGGAATGTGACCCTGTGGGCTCCAATCGTGGGAATGGACTTCTTGGGCAATAATAAAATGTGTCACATTGGCATGCATGTGGAATTCAGTTCTAGGTGATATAGGCTGTGGCTCCAGGCCATAAACCCTTAGAGGGTTGTTGTTGCCTGCAGTCATAGAGACATGATGTCATATGAAGTGTTTCTCATGTCAAACAAGCTACATCTTTGACTCTGTTAAAACTTGTATTCCAAACTTTCACTCTTCTTGAATATTGAATATTTTTCAATCTTATGACTTATGAATCTTTGGTAGATGAGAAACATTTAGCCTACATAGTTTGGACATTTTGTGACCCCAGAAGAAGAGAAAAACTGTTAAAACCTATAAAAGCTAAATATTAAGCTCCCGTAACTGTAATAACAATGTAACTAATTATGTAATGAGCCATTTCCTTCTGTAATTACATCTGAACGGTATATCAGAACGGCTGTAATAACTCTCAGCTTCAAAGAGTTAAAGCACATTCCCACTATTCGTTTACAGAGAAAAGAACGTGTGAGTACCACTCCGGGTTCAAATCTCTCAGAAGAAAGCTTCAGAATCGTCTTTAATGGGAATGGAGCAGCACCAAAGGCCTTTCAATGCCATAGATGTCTGAACAGTGAAAATAGCCATAATACAAGATCAAAATTAAGGAGATCAAAGATCTTCTCCCAGATCACTCTGAATGAGAAATTACTCAGAGGAGATCATTAATACTTTTTTATCCTCCAACCAAGAGCCTGAGTTCATTTGTATCTTGTATCAGGATGAAGCAGATTCCTCAAATCGCTGTGAAATGTTATTTGCCCTCCTGCTCTAATAAAGGACCGTACAAGTGTTTAAAAAAGTGTTTTTTAACAGGGATACTAGTCACACTGTGAACTCTACTAATAAGCCTGTATGTATATTACACATTTTGTTTTTCATACAGCAGCTTCTACTTATTGTGTTAAGCTATTATTTAATTACTTTAATCATTTTAATATATAACTGAAACTGAACAGACACCCAGCGAAACCTTCGACCTGTCAAAACTGCACTAAATAGGCTGAAACAGTCGCAGCAAGTGACGCCATTTGGAAATTTAAATTTTAAATCTCCGCCAATTTTCCGTTTGGTGTTTTCAGCACTTAAAGCTGTAATCGTTTCCAGTGAGCTGCCCGGGATACTCCCATTAAGGAATACGATTGCGCAAATCACTTTCACCAAATCTGGCAATAACCAGCTGTTTCTCCGATGCAGAAAAGCAGAGGGAATAAATCATATTGAAAACATTGATATGATAAATCTCTAAAGCACTAAATGTCACAGCTCAAGGACAGTCTGGCCCCAATGCATAAAGGATTTCTGCAAAGATGAGGAGCCTGGAAAGAAAGAAAGAAAGAAAGAAAGAAAGAAAGAAAGAAAGAAAGAAAGAAAGAAAGAAAGATTTGCTGCTTTTTTGCATTTTTCATGCATATTTATTTATTTTTTGATCATTTAGAAATGTCATCCTTCACTCACATTGTGAAATTTCCATGATTAATGAGTCAACAACGCTGATCCAGAATGACTTTTAATGCAGTCTGGTTATATCAACTTAGTTTTTACTTTTTCCGTACTGTTGATACTTTGCTCGCATTCTCCACAAGAGGAACAGTTTAGGGGCAGCGGTGGCCTAGTGGTTAGGGAGTTGCCCCGGATTGGAAGATTGTGGGTTCGATTCCCTCACCAGTAGGTTTCCCTGTGGTACCCTTGAGCAAGGTACCGTCCCTGTCACTGCTCCCCGGGCACTTTCAATAGCTGCCCACTGCTGCACGTGTGGGTATGGGTGAAACGCAGAGGTTGAATTTCGTTGGGTTGTGCTGTGCTGCGTTTCACAAAGACTAGGGTTGTCGCTTTCACTTTCACTTTTGTTTTGTACTGAAAGTGATGAACCGCAGATAATTACTGCATAGATTTATCTTAATCTTGCTAAAATACTTTAAATGTTAAAGTCATTATTTCATCTTAAATAAAGTGATTCCCTACTGGTGAGGGAATCGAATCCCACAATCTTCCAATCGTAGGGTGGTGGTGGTCTAGTGGTAGGGTACTTGCCTATGGACCTATGGCTCAAGAGGTCCCAGGTTCGAATCCCACCTCTGGCACTACCACCACTGGGTCCCTGAGCAAGACCCTTAACCCTGAGTGTCTCCAGGGGGACTGTCACTGTAATTAGGACATGGAAGTCGCTCTGGATAAGAGCGTCTGCTAAATGCCGTAAATGTAAATGTAAATACTTGCGCTTGCATATTTTATACTTTGAATTGTTATTCTACATAATTTAAATGTGTATAAATGCATTATGAGTATTACATGTAAAATGTCTGAATGTATTTGAAATGATGGTAAAATCAGATTTGTTATTTCCATACTGCCTAGTTTTAATTAGATACAACTTCTTTTTCTTTCAGCTGCTCTCATTTAGTGGTTTCCACAGCCGATCATCAATTCACATTTCTTCCTGTCCTCTGCATCTTCTTCTTTCATACCTACCGCCTGTATGTTTTCACTCAGCACGTCCATAAACCTCCTCTTTGGTCTTGCTGTTCTCCTCTGTTCTGGCATCGCCATCCTCAGCATCCTCCTCCTTCTCCCAGTATAATCCTCATCTCTCCTCTGGACATGTCCAAACAAACGAAACCTTTCTTCTCTAACTTTGTCTCCAAAACGTCCAACTGAGTTGTCCCTCTAATATACTCATTTCTAATCCTGTCCATACTTGTCCCTCCCAATGAAAATCTCAGCATCTTTAACTCTGACACCTCTAAAACCACTGTCTGTCTTTTAATCAGCACCATCGTCTTAGACCCAAATAGCATAGCTGGTTTCACTGCCATCTTGTAAACCTTTCCTTTCATTAGAAACATAAAAAAAGTATTTTAGAGTAACATTTTAAACTCAAACATTATGTTGCAAGGAGTTTTGCCAAAACTAAAGTTTGTCCAACTTTTCAGCAGTTACTATGAAAGAACACATCTGGGGACAGAGCACAGCTGGTTAATATTTTTATACAATTCATTCCAAAGTGTGGGCCCACATGCAGACCCTTGCCGTTTAAAGGGGTTAAGTTGGACCATCCTTCAGGCATTCTGCTCAGCATTCCATAGTGTGTGGGAGAAAAGCTATCGAGGCTGTAAATGATTAAAGGCTTTCTTATTACAGAGCAGTGTATACAATGAACTCCCAGAGTGAGTCACTGGCATATACCGCTAGAGTAAGAAGCCAAAGTTTACAAAAGAAAAAATCAGGGGTTTTAGTGCAAGCTTCTGTCGAGCACAACATAATATAGAACAAGTCTGTGAGTTGTGTTTTCTGACAACGTACTCGAGTGAAAGTTAAACCACAAACGCTGTTTACATCAAAAGTGTACTTGATGATTGTGAACATCTGGAGCAGATCATCGTAGAAGGTGTTGCAAGAGCTTATTTAAGGATCCTAAAAAATCTCACGATTAGCTTGAAGAAAAAAACTACTTACCTTATAAAATGTCTTCCAATGCAGTTGGAAGTCTTCAGCTTTGGATGCAGTTGAAGGCCTCACCTGGATGTTGAGGAAATTTTAATGAGCAGAATTGAATATAAAACATGGGCTTAAATTTTATATGTTCTTTTAAAAAAAATAAAAATAAAAATCTTAATAGGCTTCTATCCTGAGTCTGTAGTTTTCAGCCTAACTTGTGCCTGACTGTGCATTTAAAACATTTCTGTAGCCAATTGATCTTATTCATAAACATCATTCTGGCGAAAATTATATATTTTTTATATATTTTTGTCTGACATTCGAATTGGGAATGGTCAACATATTGACAGATATATAGATGTTTTATTTTTTCACCGTGAGAATAAAAGGGAGAATATGTTGCTTAAACTGTGCATAGCAACTACTTGGTAATACTCTTACTGCAAACAGAAACACCATAGCAACCACACCAACACTTTGACTACTACCTGGAATACTAGGACAACCATCTTTCACCTACCAGAGACATCATAGCAACACTCCTGCAACTACTTAGCCAATCAGCACCCTAGAAACCACCTACATCATCATGGCAACTACTTAGCAACAATCTGGCAACAGCCAAAAATACCATAGCAACCACTATGCAATCATGTGACTAATGATAAACCAAGAAATCTCCTTATAATCACCTGAAATACCAAAGTGACAATCAAGCAATTTCCAAGCATTACAAGAAGCCGCACAGGCACTCTCCCTTTTCTTCAAGAAATAAACGGTTCTAGCTGTTTTGGCCACCCAGTGTGGAAGAAAGTTTACCCTTTGAGTCTCTCAATGTTCCTTTTGTTTGTAGGGAGTTCTACATAGTCACTGTCTCACGTACTATGGGCCTAGATCCAGATTTCTGCATAGCTGCTTTATAACAATGGCCACTGAAAAAAAAAAGCTTTACAAATGCATTTCAGTACAACTAAACTGAACTGATTTGAGATGGACTGTATTTTCTTGAGCGCAGACATTCTTCAACACAATACAGCATCTGCTTTCCAGCATGCACCTCTATGTTTACCCCAAACAGAAGACACGGAGGAATTCGGGCGAACCCTCTCAGACATACTGAGAAGCACCTCATCTTCCAGTCACAGCTGAAGGTGGGGCTCAGAGGAGGCCAGCCACAGCATAACCTTGGAGTGAATAATAAAATAAATAGCGTTTGAAGAAAGTCAAACAAAACATGACTCATTCATGAATCACAGTGGTTGTGAAGAAGAAGAAACCTCCCAGCCTTTCACTGACGAGCCCACAGATTGCTAACCATAGCCAGGCCTGAGAGAGAGAGAGAGTGAGACAGAGAGAGAGAGAGAGACAGAGAGAGAGAGAGAGAGTGAGACAGAGAGAGAGAGAGAGAGAGACAGAGAGAGAGAGAGAGAGAGAGACAGAGAAAGAGACAGAGGGAGGGAGAGAGGTTGAACTCTGGAACTTAAAGCAATAGTTTATTGTAAAGTCAAGTTTATTCCCCAAATAAATAAAAAAAAATTGAGCAATAAAACTGCAAGTCTCCATTGTCACACAAGTTATCAAGATGTTCCATCGTCTAAAATAGACTTTTTCTATAAAATAGACTAAAATAGACTTTTCTAAGAATGCATGGTACACTGTTGTCTACAAACATGGACAAAAGTGTGTTGCAAGGCTTAAAGTGAAAGAAAGTGAAAGTGACAACCCTTGTCATTGCGAGGTCACAGCACAGCACACAGTGAACCACAACGAAACTGGACCTCTGCATTTAACCCATAAGGGGGCAGCGGTGGCCTAGTGGTTTGGGAGTTGCCTTGCATCGGAAGATTGGGGGTTCGATTCCCTCACAAGCAGGTTGCCCTGAGGTACCCTTGAGCAAGGTACCGTCCCCGTCACTGCTCCCCGGGTGCTTTTAATAGCTGCCCACTGCACGGTGTTTGTGTAGCAGTGGGCAGCTATTGAAAGCACCCGGGGAGCAGTGACGGGGACGGTACTTTTCCCTAAAACAAGATCAGCAAGTCCGCAGGCATTACACACATGTGATATGTTATACAGCGTCACTGGGTGGTGGCTGTACAGTAAGCCTCCATTGCCTGTAAGCTACATTAACCTTCTGACTCTGCGAAACTAAAAAGCAAACTTCATAAAGATGTCTTAGCTGATTGACACACTTGGGGGGAGGGGGAGGACTGATTGCCAGAAACTTCCTTCAGGGCAGTCCTGATGGGTGGCTGGTCTGTGGGTGGAGGCTGGCGTTAGATCCTGCATGGAAGAGGCCCAGCTGCTGAAGGCTTGTATTGGGTCCTTATGTTTAGAGCGATAGAAAGGAATTTGAGGAGGAGTGCATTTATCAGTTTGTCTCTTTGCAGCTCACCCCCAAAACACAGATATGCACACACACGGACCACTGAGCATATTTGCGATAGGTGGGGCAAGGAATGAAGCCTCCCTGCACAATCAACCACAAAAACAACTAATGCATGCAATATAAATCCTTTTTTTCTGAGAATCTGAGGTGAAAAGCTATTTTAAAAATTAATTTTAACATAGTTTTCATTCTTCTGACATTTTTAGTGACTGCGTTCCAGTGAGGTCAAAAATGTGAAGGTTTTGCTTCCTTATCAGCTTCGGTTGCTTGCATCCTTTGTTGGATCTGTGGTCACTGCAAGTTCTTGCATGTCAACCAAGACTTCCCCATCTGCATGATGCCCCCAGGCTGGGGGATGAGGCCTGATTCCTTACTTTTCTCAAACTACCATCCACATAGGGCTGTGTTATGGATCCAAACTCATGTCCAAATGACGATCACATTTACATTTACATTTGCAGCATTTAGCAAACGCTCTTATCCAGAGCAGAGCACCTCAGGGACCCAGTGGTGGTAGTGCCAGAGGTGGGATTCGAACCTGGGACCTCTTGAGCCACAGGTCCATAGGCAAGTACCCACCACTAGACCACCACATACTGACATAGTAGCTTATTTTGTCCCCTAGAGGAAATAAAAAGGTTGCGCTGTCATGCTAAGACAGATCTTGTCTGTGTGTAGATAAACAGTGAGATCTGAAATTATAATAAAATCTTTAATTGCCCTCTTTCTTTCAATAATTTCTTGGCAAAAGAATGGGACAACTCTCTTATTCTGTACGATCTGCATCCCAGTGCAGTCTCTCTTTGATAAAAAGTCACAAAGTCAAAGGTTATTCTGAAAATATGAAGAATCTCATTTCAATGTGATGAGACTGTAATAAATGCATATATATCAAGTATATATGACGATTTATGAATTTGTTACTTCTCGGCGCAGCTGTCACATGTATCACATGTAAAGACTGTGACAAAGTAGATTTTTTTGGTTCCTCAAACTGCCAGTGTGAGTTGGTACATGATTTTTATGCTTCACAGTTTAGAATGTGAAAACAAAATATATATATATATATATTTTGTCCCACAAAACACCCAGTTTGAGAAGGAAAACAATTATTGCTATTCTGTTGCATCTAACCATTGTTATTTTTATTTTTCTGAATTCTGAGTGAACAAATGATTACAAACTCAGTACATCCAACAATTAAGGGAACACGGAGCTGGTACGACACAGGGGGGATGCTTGAATTAATGGGGACATGACATTGTGGACAAGATGCCAAAGACGTTTGGATTAAAAAAAATGTGCCCGCACCTCATTCCTCAATACTTGCAAGCATATACACAGACATTGTCTCGTAGTCTCCCAAATCTGCACCCCTCCCCTTCATTCTTCACCTCACACTTCCCCCATAGCACACACACACACACACACACACACACACACACACACCTCCAGAAGGACTATTGACTGACATGTCAGTAAAGAGGGTGGGGGCTGCCACATTCTCTGCCTCGCAGTGACCTGACCGTTGACAAATCACTTTAGGGAAAGAGCAACCTGTTTACTGTCTGAAACAGAAGAACCCATCCCCCCCGAAGCCTGCGAGGCGTGGAACCGGAGAGACTTTCACCCTGTCCCCTATTGATCCTCTCAGCCACTCCCACCCAAGGGGGGTCATTTATTTGCAAGCTGATATAAGTGGGAGTGATTAGAACAAGGCCCTGATTGATTTGCGTACACATGCAGCCACCTTCACCTGCTCTTCCCCCGAACCCCAGATGCCAGACGATGTTGTGAGTGCATGCATACGCGTTTCTGTTTGTGTGCATTTACTTATGACGGAAAGATATTCTGCCAGTCCGCTCAAGTGACATGAAAAAAGGAAACCTCACGCTGCACTCATTTGCATTCCATTGTGTTTTAGAGAAAGAGGAAAAGAGCAGAGCTCTCTCATGCGCAAGACTGATGACATTCTTTTAAAGGCACTGCAGAACGCTGATTTATTCTGTTTGAGATTTCGACCTTAGCGCAGGTGTGCGCGTTGTAAACATCTGAGGCGTCCTTGTCTAAAGAGTTTCCAGCGTCACAGTCATTCTAATGAACCCACTTCACTTGGGATTGACTCTTTATCGGGGACAACAAAGTGAAACGTGTCCTTCCATCGCCGATCAATGATAAAAGGGTGGAAGAGCTGTCTGCGAATCATTCATCTTATCATTCGCATCACCCTTCCAAGATATCTGTAAACATGACACAGCGCTTTGCCTGTTCATCCATTACTCCTGTGCCACTGGAAACCTAAAACGCTGTATCTGTTACTTGAGTGATACCATTTGTAAAACATGTTTCTATAGTTACAGGAATGGGAAGAAACATCACATTTTCCCCAGTTTTTCCTCCTCACTTTGGGTCTAACAGGATACTTGTTGTGGGCAAGGTTTGTTCAAGTCTACATGGTTAAAGTAGACAGCTAATGAAGCCAAAACCCGTTTAATAAAAGTGCAGGCGGGCGCAGGAAGTATCTCTTTGAGAATGTGTTCTGAAATGAATCCATAGCAAGAATATATGATGATAGCCTGCCTCAGGGCAACTGTAAGAAAATGATGTCTTTATGCTGCTGTCACAGGTATTATGATATTTAGAGACCTGTGACCTTACAAAGCTGATTTTTTTTTTTTTTTAGTCAAATGACCTATTTGAGAAGGTAAAGATGAGATTTGTTTCATGCTTCACACTTCAAAATGTGATTCAAAACTCTTATTTTATTACACATGCATAATTTGTGTAGGCGACCATAGGAATGTATTATATTTTACATTTCAATCGCAGCATATTGTCACTCTGATGAACCGTATAATAAACTAAGTATAAAGAAGAATGAAAGTATTCTTGTCATCGTGAAACACAGCACAGCACACAGTGAGACACAATGAAATACATCCTCTGCATTTTACCCATACGCACCTTGCAGCAGGGGGTAGCTATTGAAAGCACCCAGGGAGCGGTGATGGGGACGGTACCTTGCTCAAGGGTACCTCATTGCAAACTACTGGTCTGGGATTCTAACCCATGACCTTATGATCCTGGGGCCATCTCCCTAAACACTAGGCAAGCACTGCCCTGCAGAGAAAGAAAGAAAGAAAGAAAGAAAGAAAGAAAGAAAGAAAGAAAGAAAGAAAGAAAGAAAGTGGTGGACAGTCGTGGTCCAGTGGTCAGAAACGTAGTGATCGGAAGGTCATGTGTTCGAGTCACAGAACAGTAGGTTATCTTGAGGTAGTCTTGAGCAAGGTACCGTCTCTGCTGTCACTGCTGTATGTACGGCAGCCCACTACTCCACTGTGTGTGTATGTGTGTGTGTGTTTGTGTGTGTGTTGGGAGAAGAGAATGCATTGTGGTTTACAGTGTGTTGAGCTGCGTTGTCACAATGGTAGTCACTTTCACTTTCAAGTCAGCTCATTCATCTGAATCCTGAATCAACAAATACCACCGTATATCCAACAAGAGTGGCAGCCTTGAGCTTCTAACTACTCTGGGGGAGAGAATCGAAGCTTGCTTGTTAACGTGGTGCGGATCATATGTTTAAATCATCAAACACAATGAGTTGTCAGATGTCAGATTTTAGCGGTAACTGAAATGGATAAAACTGTGAATAAAAATGAGATCTCAATGAGCTCTGCATTTTTTCAATCATCAGTGACAGACGTATCGCCATACAGTATCAGAAGACTCGTAACAGCCTCGTTATCTCAACTACCCTCATAGTTCTTCAGCAGAGCTAAAGAAGCAAACTTCTTCAAACCGCATATGCTTTGTCTGATTGATTATATTGGAATCGAATTGCTCAAATTTAATTTTTTTTCTTTACACTAATAAATATTACTCTGCTCTCCATGCTGCTGATGCATTTCTGAAAGAGCAGAGTGATTTTTAATTCTGCAAAGGGTTCTCCATCAAAGCAGCCTTCCCAGACTTTATAATGAAGGACTTCCTCAAGTCTGGCCAAACTCGCAGACCCACATCACCCCACTGCTGACACAAGCAGCTCGCCCACAGCAAAAATGCAGTTATTTTCCTTCATTTCATTCATTCCTCTGAAGGAGTGGTGATGAGTTTTGCCTGTTTCTGCCCTTCGAGGTTTCTTACAACACCTTCCAGAAAAAGACAGCATGTTCTGGTCAAACCTCACAAACAACCACAAGTTTAATTTCACACTCAGACACACACACACACACACACACACACACACACTGACATCTGTTTCCCTAAAATCACTCAAAATTAAAAACATTTGTGTGTTTTCTGAAGTTTCGGGATCGTTATAAATGAACAACTGCTCCAGAAAGGAAAAGTAAACCTTACGAGATGAATGACAAAGCAGTTCTTAGGGAAAGCATGTTATGCATGATATTATAATATTGCTTCACATCATTTCTTCCCGACACTTTCCAGGGAGCTCAGCAGACGTAGAGAGAAAAAAATCAGTAAACTTCAATGAAAGATTGATAGAGATAAAACTTGATCAAACAAAATGTGAAAAAATGTCATGTTCAAGTAACAAACACAAACGATCTGTGCTGCGGACTGAAGCTTCAAACCGCCGGTAGAATTTCGCCACACGTTTCAATGAGCTGTGAATGAATTATTGAATCATTGACTCGTTATTGAGGTATTGAATCTTATTGACAGCAAGGAATGAAAGCTGCTTTTTAAAAGGCTTCGAGTGTTGCGGTTTCCTAAACAGCATCGTACGGAGCTCGGGACCTGCACCCCTCACAATACAGAAACTGACTGAGTCACGCTTTAAGATTATCACCCCGTTAGTGGGAAAAGCATAACTCTCGCCAGCCTGGCACGGAGTAGTCTCAGTTGTCCTGAGGGCTGCTATCACATTTCTGTAGCTTTTTTTTCTCTCTGTGCCAACGTTAACATGAGGGCTATACATTCCTGTCATTAGCGCAACTCGTTTGTCCTTAGTGCTGATGTAGAGGCTTTGGGTGAGGGGGGCATTTACTGCTCTCCTCTCATGACTTATTCAGCATGATGTAGCACTGTGTCACCCTAATGGCCTCGCCACACTGACTGGAACAGCCCAAAGTGGCCGGTGGGAGATTCACCAGCAGAGCTTGTGCTGATCGATGGGGTGCAGCCGTCTGTAGGGTGTCAAACTGACCAGTGTGAGAGACACCAAAAAAAAACAAAAGCAAAAAAAAATGTGTCAATCCTCAGAAGAAACACACTAGTACTCCTCCAAGGTATTGGATTAGTTCTATCTATCTATCTATCTATCTATCTATCTATCTATCTATCTATCTATCTATCTATCTATCTATCTATCTATCTATCTGTCTCTCTGTCTGTCTGACTGTCTATCTACCTTTCTATCTGTCTATCATCTGTCTATCTATCTATCTATCTATCTATCTATCTATCTATCTATCTATCTATCTATCTCTCTGTCTGTCTATCTGTCTGCCTGTCTGTCTGACTGTTTGTCTGCCTATCTATCTGTCTGTCTATCTATAGATAGATAGATAGATAGATAGATAGATAGATATTAAAAAGTTAATTCAAATAGTTTCGCTTTAAAAGCAAGTGGTTCAACATGTATAAATAATTATACAATAGCACGGGAAAGAGCTCCCCAGAGAGCAAATATTTTAAAAGGTCACCCTGTATCTCTTTTTATTTCTCTCTCTGGGTATCTCTCTCTCTCCCATCTCTCTGTGTCTCTCTTTCTTTCTCTCTGGGTAAACTCCCAAACGATGACAAGCCAATTAACCTGCATCATTAGTTTGAAGGCCCTTTTAAACGGAACCACAAGGAGGGAGTTTAAGGAGGCTTTTGCATTATTGATCTAATGTCAGAGCCGGAAGGCTTCTGTCGCTGGGGAACGAGCAAGGGAGCAGGCGAGATGGGGCGAATTACAGTAATGGACCCTTTTAGATGCCCCTCTCATTGTTAACCACTAATGGGCAGTAACATACTGTTTGCATGTTTGCTAATGCATGGCAGATTATCTGCAGCATTGTCTCTGCCTCCACTGCCCTCCCTCCTCCTGCTCACTTCAGCTGCTGGCCTTCAAGGTAGCATTTCTGTTTGCTGTTAAATCCCTTTAAACAGACTTACGGCACATGGGCTCCAGGACGAAATCTTTCCAACAGTAAACTTAGCTTCATTTCAGATGACCAGTCCATTAGAATGTGACGGATATTGCAGATATTTCATTTTTTGCTAACGAAACATGTTGATGGCTCTTGTCCATGCAAGAAAAATACTACTCGATGGCAATGGCCCTCCAAGAGCACTCCATTCAGCAAGGCCCTGACCGCTCCCATGGTAACCTGTGACTCTCTCTCTCAGGGGAATATGCATTACCACTCATTACACTGGACTGTAAGCTTGAAACTGGCCGCATAATTTAATTTCAATCCTTAATACCCTATCCGGCAGGCCTAAACTCAACATGGCTCTTCATGAGAGTGGCTTCCATAGCGGTGGCCAAGAGCCAAAGAAAACAGTAGGATCGTATGAAGCTGTGTCACACTATCTTTGTTCTAAAACCCTCACAGCCTGTGAAATTTCCCATTAACCCCAGTTCCCCTTGCTAATGCTTCCTGTGTATTTCCTCTACATGGAAAATGTAGCAAGTTTTCAAGCCCCCAGCTACAAACACAATCCAGTTAAAAGACAAATCAAGAGACGCTGCTTCATTCCAACCTCACAAGGCAGCTCATGGTAAAAGGCAAAGCAAATCTACTGCACGTTTGATTTCTGGGCATTTAAAGAAAAAAAAATGCTTCAAATTGCAAATCCGGAACATTCTTTTCATCTCAGTTTCGTGAAAATTTGTTGGCAGAGGGGATTTTGGGGGCAGAAGTGGAGGTGAAGAGGGAAGAATTGGGGGAGGGCGTCCCCTCCGTTACTCCACATCTTTAAAACATGCACGGCTAAAGAAGTGTTTAGTAAGCAGAAAAGTGCAGCATTTAAAAAACATGCTCTATTCCCCCGCTCTCCTCTCCGCCTGCTTCTTTTAGCCATCAGCATCGCTCTCTCTCCGCCTTCAAAGAGCGCTCGCCTTTCCAAAATGCACGTTTGCGCTTTCAGCTTGTGAAATGTTTGTTGAGCTGTTTTACTTTATTTTTCTGAGGGGCTGGAGGAGTGTCTCCCCATGATGCATTATAATGCTGCTTGGATGTGGAATAGTAGCGTTTCGGGGAAACTCCAGCATATGGGGACATTATAAAGCCCTAGCATTGCTCTTATTAATTCCCACCAAACCAGTGGCTGGCCATTATTTGTTAAGCAATAACTAATGATACCTGTGTAAACTATTATTTGGGCATTTTTATTTGTATATACATACACACAAGCATTACCTTATATTTTATATAGCTATCCTCATGAAATGCATTTAAATCTGCCATCGTTGGTGTTATGGCGTGTGCAGGTATGTTTTATAGATGTATGGGGTGCCCTTTATTACTGCATAAGCTGATTTTTTATGAGTGAGTGTTCAAACACATTAATAACCAGTGTTTATTGCAGGATTGTATCTTTTCATCAGATTATCAATCAAACGCCACTGATGTGACACATTTCTTTGCATGTGATGTCTTCAGAAAGCTGGTCTGGGGACACTTATTACAAATGCATGTGCTCTGGAAGATACCAAATAAATGCAACAACAGGGAAAACACATGATTAGCAGAAGTTCTAGGAAAAACACGTGTAAGTAGAATGTGAATGTGACTTTCTATCTATTTTGATATAAGTATATTACAAATGCACAAGCTATTTGAACGTAAAAGATGGATTTTCTAGAGTCAGATAAAATACAGATAAAATCAGATCTGGCCCTAAGCCAGTCCATTTCTGACCCATTCTGGGTTGGATCAGGGTCAGATCCATTTGAAAATCTAATTCTACTCCACTGCCAAGAAGTAGAGACAGGCTGGATATTTAGCTTCAGTGAGAAATGTGCGAGAAAGTCAATTGAATTATGTCATGCTTTTGTTTTTATCTGTAAATCCTGTGAATACTAATGCTTAAACAGTCCTTTCTTTTCTCCCGTCTCATCCTCTCTGGAGACAAGTTGTGCATCTCATGCATGGGATCCTCCTCCTCAGATAATTGGGGTAATTTCAGTAGAAGTGAGTACTGGTGTAATTGTGGCTGAAGAGCCAGTGTCATTTATCTTCACCTGACCACCAGCTCAGGAGAGCAAACACGTCTAGAGCCATTCTCTAGCGCTGGAACCAATTAAGCCTCCTTTGTGTTCCTTCCCTCTTCTGATATTTACATTTTTAGCAAAAAGTAGTAGCATAAAATGTTATTGGACAATAGTGGACCTTTTTTGTTGTGATTTTATAAAGGTTTAGAAGCCATCTGTGCAAGATGCTCTCCATCATGGACATTTTGCTAAATAATAACAACAATGGCAGTAATAGATGCAATAGTTCCATCTATAATTGCCTTTACAAAAGAACCTTCGAAGAACAGTCTTTCCAACAGTAAAAGTAGAACATACAGACAATGCAGCTGCAAATGCATTCCTAACATGATTGCAAAACAGCGCAAACACTCGAGGGGGTTTGTAGAAGCCAGCAAGCTCACCCCCCAAGGAGTAGCAGACAGAGATGAGTTTTAAACACAAGCGTGCTCAACCAGACAGAACCCAATTTTGTTTAATTTTCTCCAACTTCATTGCTGCGTTGCCAGAAAAAGGCCCCTGGGTTATTTTGGCCTCTCTTTTTTTTGCAGGTGGAGATGCAATTATAGATGCTCTTTTTCATATGTTGATATTACTGCGTGTGTGTGTGTTTGTGTGTGTGCATGTGTGCATACATTTGGAACATTTGCATGCAGGGACCATGTCACATTTGCACGGTTCAAGCTCACTACTCAGATTCCCTCAAAGTGTATTCTGCTGCACCGCACCTGTAACCCTTGTCCCCTCCGCAATAAAACTTCCAGAAAGCAGCGCGTCACTGCTGCAGAGACGGGCGCTTCTTGTCCAGTCAGGCAGAATTGCTCAAGTGAACACTCACACTGTTCACCTGACCTAACCTAGACCCCTATAAACACACACACACAACCACACACACAGATTTTATACACCGTTAGGATGTGGTTGTTCTTATGTCTCATATGTGAAATTATTATGTGTGTGTGCATGGAGTGTGTATCTATGAATGCATTATGAGAGTGTTTGTAAATTATTTCATCATCTATTAATTACAGACATGTTGTAAACCTTCTGGTTAAAGTTTTCTAAAACATTATTAACAGACACAGACTGTGTTTTGGGTTCAGGTTAAGTTCATAAAGGGTCATACTTTTCCAAAGTTCATCAAAATGTCCCATTATTTTATTTCCTGCATTGTTTTATTCTATTCAATTGATAGTTTGTCCCCTTTAAGAGCTAAGTACGTGCCACCACAATCACCCTCACACACACACACACACACAATACATACACCTACACACACACACACGCACACAAACACTTAGGGGCATATGGGAGGATCTGCGGGGGCACATCCATGGTATGGTAGGAATGTGGTGACTTAGCAGATGATTGAGATTCAGAGGGAAAGGCTTCACGTATTTCTTGTATTACTTGAGATGAATTTTTAAATGTTGGTCCAGCCCAATTCTAATCTGTGGACTCCTATCTGTGTATTTCCAACATCATACGTCTTTATACAAAAAAATTAATGAAAAAAAAAACATTTTGCTGCGCCATTTCAGTCAGGTCGAAAAATGCCCCAGATAAGCTAAAAATAGATTATTGGAGCATTACTGTCCTAGTGTCCTTCAGCTTGGTCATTGTTAATTCCCATCACTGGGACTTGAACTCGGGATCATTTGATTTTTAGATAGTTCTGCTATACAAAAGATTTTAAATTGTATCCGTTCATTATAATAACCGTGCATATTGAGTTACTGGTGGGGCTGGATATTATCCTAGCAGTCATGGGGGTTAAAGATCCAGATTGCCAGTCTAACCCAAGGCAGACACCTAGACAAAGACGTTCACATACACAGACACGCCTAGGGGGTAAATCAAGCATCTTTAGACTGTGAGAGCAATCACTCAGAGAAAACCCACAAGAACATGGGAAAAAACTGCAAACTCTGCACAGAGATGACCTGAGCTTCCTAGGATTGAAACCCAGACCATCATCTTACAAAGATGATCTAGTCGAGAGCAACATTCCTACCATTTCACATAAACGCAACTCTCGACCCCTTCCAGGAACCCCATGCAGTCTGCTTTCCTCTGCTGGCCAAGCAACCTTACATTCATGGACCGTTGAGCTGGGTCTCCACCCACCATACATTGCTGACTGAAAGGGTCTAGAATAGCATGTGAGAATAAAGCACCATTAAATGATTTTAAACCTGCACTGTTGCAAAGACTTTAATTCTAATTATTAACATCATCTTGGGCAGTGAAATATGCCTCAACAAGTGGAGTTCCATCACAGCACCAAAGACCAATAATCTGTCTGAAGCTTTTCACTGGGAGACAGTAAGATTTAGCTTCTATGAAGTTAACTGAGAAGATCCAGTTGGACTAGCAGTGATGAATCATTGATTAAGTATCTACACCTCAAGGAAGGGGGGGCAGTGGTGGCCTAGTGGTTAGGGATCAGGATCAGGACCCTGGATCAGAAGATTGTGGGTTCGAACCCCTTACTGGTGGGTTGCCTTGAGGTACCCTTGAGCAAGGTGCCGTCCCTGTCAGTTCGCTCCTCCATGCGATGGGCTGGCGACCTGTCCAGGGTGTGTCCCTGTCCTTCACCCTGTGTGAGCTGGGATGGACTCCAGCACCCCCCCGCGACCCAGAAATCAAACAAACGAACCTTAAGGAAGCTGAGCATATTAATTCAAACTGGAGTTTGGATATTTTGGGATACGTGCCAGGCCAGAGCTTTGAACTGAGGCTGGTGGTGATCTAACGATATAACACTAACCCTATGGATCAAGAAGTGGTACATTCAATTCTACCTCCAGCACTACTGCCACTGGGTTCTTAGCAAGACTCTGGTTGCTCCAGGGAGACTCTCTAGGAAAGATCATCTACTAAATGCCATAAATGTAAATTAACTTTAGCATTAACAGTGTTTAGCTTTAACCTGCTCATTTATCTTCTAAGTCTTTGTGTGGTCAGCTTCATTTGGACTACACTGGATAAGGCAGAACGAGCAAATGGATTTTTTTCAAGTTCCATCGAACAGGCCAAGTGCAGCGACGTCTGGTCCATGAAGGTTGTTGCATTGCCAAGCACATCTGCATGGCCTTACAGACAGAAAGAGAGAGAGAGAGAGAGAGAGAGAGAGAGAGAGAGAGAGAGAGAGAGCCTGGCAGGCTGAACTAGCAGGAAAGGAAAAGAGCTGTGCTGTTCGATGACCTTCACGTAGATGTCTTTGTGGGATGCTCTTTCTCTTTTATTTCTCTTTCTCACTGGAAAGAGTTGAATTTTCCCAGGCAGTGTGTCTGGGCAGCACTAGTGGCCTTGACATCATGACACACTGCACACACATTGCACACACTCACACATACAGAGACAGGATTTAGAAAAAAGAAGCCTCAGGCCCACGCTCTGCCAGAACTGCTCGACAGCTGTGTTGTTCATGCCTGCACACACACACACACACACACACACACACACACACACACACACACACATACACACAGATGTATTCTGGCTCTTATGATGGATGTGTATGTAGTAGGATATTAATTGGCTTTGATCCAACATGATCCAACCAAACTTATTAATCTGTGCTGTTCTCATAGCATCTGTTTATCAGCTTCATTCATTCATTGGTCTTTAATTGTCCCACAAGGAGAAAATGGCTTGCAACCATGAAAAAAACAACAACAACAAAAAAAAAATATATATATATATTATATATAGAAATGTATAGTTATATAGCTAGCTATATTATATTTCCAGAAGTAGTTGTACATCCTTTCGAATGACTGATTTCACTTACTTTACGATGCACCTTTTTATAACACTGGAATAATCTCCAGAGAAAAGCATTGTGAATATAACTGGGATGCTCTGATGCCGATGAACGTTTGACCAGAGGGGTATAAATCCACACCCCATCCCAAAATGACAAACATAACTACATATGGGCAATTACAAGAAATTCTTATATTAAGGTCCTTTTTGTTCTCAAAATACAATTTAAATGTTTCAAAGAAGCTGAAAACTAGTTTAGCCATATAAGCAAATAAATATAGATATACATAAAAAAATAAATATAGAATGTAGACAAAAATTAAAAAAATAGAAAACGAATAAATGTAGATGATTAAATATTTTTAAATGAATAATTCATTGATTCCTTAAATAAGATGAGAATATCTTTTTGAAGAATAATGTTCTCATAAAAGAATCTACATGATTAACAGCACACAATAAAAACCAATACATTCTCAAATGCTTGAAAAACTAAAATATTCTAAGAATTTTCCTATAAAATAATCTTTGCCTTTTTTATATGTATACAAATTTATTTATCAATATTAGAATTAGAAAGAGTTTTTTAATTTATAGAATCAAAATGCTTAAAAAAATTTGACATTTACCTTTCAAAAGAACTGTTTAAGCTTTGTTTGAGGTTTCTTTGCATCCTCCCCTTTGACTACCAAGAGGCTTTTACAAACACAGCTATCATATCGTCTAAACACATCTAAACACCTTCCAAGAACCCCTCACAATCTGCATTCCTCTACTGGCCAAGCATGCCTTCCACTCGCGGCGGGTATCTAAAGAAACCCCGGTGTGTTTGGACTCGAACATGGCGTCAGTCCCTTGCTGCAGAGCTCTCAGCAGGCCTCAGATCTCTATCAGGGTGTGCATGTGTGTCTCCTGTAGTGATGGATGGAGTACGGTGTGCTTCTGTGAGGTTGCTATCAAAGGGAGGCCATGCTCCTGCCAGGCTGGGGGGCCTTCACCAAAGCTGGGGTTCAAAGAAGGCCAGAATCATCCCATGCATTCCTCCACTCCACATCCAGAGGAGACTTTGATTGGCTTCTTATCCTGTTATCATTTGCTCTGTCTCTCTCTCTCTCTCTCTCTCTCTCTCTCTCTCTCATCATTCAATGAACTCAATGAGTTCATCATTCCAAAGTTTGGACTTAATTTATTCAATTTTTCAGATTTTCAGATTTTACAAAGATTTACTGTTATTCTGCAAAATGCAATCTGGACTCTGGGACATGATTCATTGTAATCAATTTTTAATAAATAATTATATTTATTTATTAGTTTTTATGTGTATTTTTTAAAGAGGCCAAATGCTGTGGAGTTAAAGATGCTGAGATTTTCATTTCAGGATTAGAAATTAGTATATCAGAGGGACAGCTCAGGTTGGATGTTTTAGTGACAAAATTAAAGAAGCAAGGTTGCCTTGGTTTGGACATGTCCAGAGAAGAGATGTGGAGTATATTGGGAGGAGGATGTTGAAGATGCAGCTGCCAGGAAAGAGGAGAAGAAGAAGACAAAAGAGGAGTTTTATGGACGTGGTGAGAGAGGACATGCAGGAGTTTGAGGCGAAAGAGGAAGATGCAGAGGACAGAAAGAAATGGAAGCCAATAATCCGCAATGGCGACCCCTAACACGAACAGGCGATAGAGGAAGGAATAAAGAAAATATCGGTTTACCTGACATCCCTCACAGCAAAAATATGACCTTTGAAGGATTTTTTTCAAGGATTTTGCCTATCATGCTCAAAAATGCTCAAATATGCTTCTCAGATCTGTAATTTAACTGAGATCATCAGAGCATTAGCCGCAGAATTGAGAAAAAGAGACATTATACTCACTTCAGAAAATCAAATGCCTTCAACCCAGCCACTAGGGATGCACAAGCCAGTGTATTTTTTCATGCTGGTCCCAAGCCCGAATACATGGGGAGGGTTACATCAGGAAGGGCATCCGGTGTAAAACTTTTGCCTAATCAACATGCGGACAATGAAACAGAATTCCATACCAGATCAGTCGAGGCACGGGGTAACAACGCTGTTAGCCTACAGGGTGCTGGTGGAAACTGGACTACTGTTGGCCAAAGGAGAAGAAGAAGAAGAAGAGGAGGAAGGCATGTCCAGATGGAGGAGGAGAGAAAGAAGGGCAGGAGAGTGGAAGTGAGGGTAGGGACTTTGAATGTTGGCAGCATGACTGGTAAAGGTAGAGAATTAGCTGATATGATGGAGAGAAGGAAGGTTGACATTTTGTGTGTGAGAAACTAGATGGAAAGGTAGTAAGGCCAGGTGTATTGGAGGAGGGTTACATTTTTTTTACCATGGTGTGGATGGAAGGAGGAATGGGGGAGGTGTTATCCTGAAGGAAGAGTATGTAGAGAGTGTTTTGGAGATGAAGAGGGTGTCAGGGAGGGTGATGAGTTTGAAGTTGGAAGTTGAAGGTGTGATAATGAATGTTGTTAGTGCTTATGCCCCACAAGTTGGTTGTGAGATGGAAGAGAAAGAAGAATTCTGGAGTGAGTTAGATGAAGTGATAGAGAGTGTACCCAGGGGAGAGAGAGTGATGATTGGTGCAGATTTTAATGGTCATCTCGGTGAAGGGAACAGAGATGACAATGAGGTGATGGGTAGGCATGGTGTCAAGGAGAGGAATGCTGAAGGTCAAATGTTTGTATATTTTGTGAAAAAAGGATGGAGATGGCTGTAGGTAATACTTATTTGAAGAAGAGGGAGGAGCACAGGGTGACGTACAAGAGTGGAGGAAGATGCTCACAGGTGAATCATATCCTTTGCAGGAGGGTCAGTCTGAAAGAGATTGGAGATGCAAAGTAGTGACAGGGGAGAGTGTAGCTAAACAGCATAGGATGGTGGTCTGTAGGATGACCTTGGAGGTCAAGAAGAGGAGGAAAGTGATCAAGGATCAAGGTCAACGATCAAGTGCTGGAAGCTGTAGAAGGAGGACTGCAAGGTGGAATTCAGGCAGGAGTTAACATGGGCATTGGGAGGTGTTGAACAGCTACCGGATTGCTGGGAAACTGCTGCAGAACTGATAAGACAGACAGCTAGAAATGTACTTGGTGTGACATCTGGAAGGAAGAAGGAGGAAAAGGAAACCTGGTGGTGGAATCAAGAAGTACAGAAGTGTATACAGAAGAAACACAGTGTATACAGAAGAGGGAAGCAAAGAAGAAGTGGGATAGTCAGAGAGATGAAGATGTATTGGTGTAAAAATAGATGAACTACAGGGTGAAGAAAGCAGTGGTGAAGGCCAAAGATAAAGGGATTGATGAATTGGATGAGAGGTTGGACAGTAAAGAGGGAGAAAAGGACCTTTACCGATTGGCTAGACAGAGAGACAGAGCTGGGAAGGATGTCCAGCAGGTCAGGGCAATTAAAGATAGAAATGAGAAGAAGGTTGGATAATGTGAGGATAGTGAACCAGGAAGTGCAGCAAATAAGTAAGGAAACTAAGGGAAGTGATGAAGAGGATGAAGAATGGAAAGGCTGTTGGACCGGATGACATAGCAGTGGAAGCATGGAGGTGTTTAGGGAAGATGGCAATTGAGTTTTTGAACAGATTGTTTAACACAATCATGGAAGAGTGAGGAGTGGAGACGAAAAGTACTAGTATCGATTTTCAAGAATAAGGGTGATGCACAGAGCTGTAATAACTATAGAGGGATCAAGTTGATCAGCCATAGCATGAAGTTATGGGAAAGAGTCGTGGAAGTGAGGTTAAGAAAAGAGGTGAGGATCAGTGAACAGCAGTATGGTTTTATGCCGAGAAAGAGCACCACAGATGCAATGTTTGCTCTGAGGGTGTTGATGGAGAAGTACAGAGAAGGTCAGAAGGAGCTGCATTGTGTCTTTGTGGACTTGGAGAAAGCATATGACAGGGTGCCTAGAGAGGAGCTGTGGTTTTGTATGAGGAAGTCTGATGTTGCAGAGAAGTATGTGAGAGTAGTTCAGGATATGTATGATGGCAGTGTAACAGTGGTGAGATCTGCAGTGGGAGTGATGGAGGTAGAGGTGGAGCTATTTACGGTAGAGGTTGGATTACATCAAGGATCAGCACTGAGCCCATTCTATTTTGCAATAGTAATGGAAAGGTCGATGGAAAAAGTTAGACAGGAGTCTCCCTGGACGATGATGTTTGCTAATGATTTTGTGATCTGCAGTGACAGTAGGGAGTGGCTTGAGGAGAACCTGGAGATATGGAGATCTGCTCTAGAGAGTTGAGTAATGAAAGTGAGTAGGTCAAAGACAGAATACATGAGTGTGAATAAAAGGGAGGAAGTAGAGTGGTAAGGATGGAGGGAGTAGAGGTGATAAAGGTGGAGGAGTTTAAATACTTGGGATCAACAGTTTAGTGTAATGGCGAGTGTGGAAGAGAGGTGAAGAAGAGAGTGCAGGCTGGTTGGAATGAGTGGAGAAGAGTGGCTGGAGTGATTTGTGACAGATGGGTACCAGCAAGAGTGAAAGGGAAGGTTTACAGAACAGTAGTGAGACCAGCTATGTTGTATGGATTGGAGAAGGTGGCGCTGACGAAAAGACAGGAGGCGGAGCTGGAGGTGTCAGAGTTAAAGATGCTGAGATTTTCGTTGGGTGTGATTAGGATCCTGCAAAATACAATCTGGACTCTGGGACATGATTCATTGCAATCAATTTTTAATAAATAATATGGATTTATTTGTTTTTATGTGTATAATTTAAAGAGACTAAATGTTGCAGAGTTAAAGACGCTGAGATTTTTGTTGGTTGTGATGAGGTTTAGAATTTAATATATTAGAGGGACAGCTCGGGTTAGACGTTTTGGAGACAAAGATGGAGTAGCAGGGTTACGTTGGTTTGGTCATGTCCAGAGGAGAGACGAGGATAAGAAGGAAGGAGGATGTTGAAGTTGGAGCTGCCAGGAAAGAAGAAAAGAAGTAGACCAATGAGCTTTATGGACGTGGTGAGAGAGGACATGCAGGTGGATGTTTTGAAGCAGGAAGATGCAGAGAACTGGAAGAAATTGAGAAGGTTGATCTGCTGTGGTGACCCCTAAATGGGAGCAGCTGAAAGAAAAAGAAGAAGAAAATCAAATGCCTTCAGTATGACACCAAGATATTCTTTGAACGGCTAGTCTTCAGTTCCAACTGGACAACAGCATGGACTGAACTCTCTGGTCCAAACCTGGACTTGTTGAACCATTGCTCATACAGTGTCAAAGAAATCTGCAGAAAAACTCAACCAGAACTAGCAAGTGAATCCAACAAATCACCACCAATGTCTTTCAACCAGGGAACGGGGTTGTGGATGGAATCGTACTACCAAGTGATGGGCAGCTGATTCATAGGCTTACTGTTTACTTGAATGTGGACTGCAATAAGACCTGCAAATACTAAAAATATTAATCAAACATTTGACATTTGACATGGGGCAGCGGTTACCTAGTGGTTAGGGAGTTACCACAGGATTGGAAGATTGTGAGTTTAAATCCCTTACCCTGAGGTACCCTTGAGCAAGGTACTGTGCCCATCACTGCTCCCTGGGTGCTTTCATAGCTGCCCCATGCTGCAGACATCCTGGGCAGTGGTGGCCTAGGGGTTCGGGAGTTACCCTGGATTGGAAGATTGTGGGTTTGATTCCCTCACCAGTAAGTTGCCCTGAGGTACCCTTGAGCAAGGTACCGTCCCTGCCACCCTTGCTTTCAATAACTGCCCCCTGCTGCACGTATGGGTGAAATGCAGTTTGATTTTCGATGTGTTGTGCTGTGCTGCGTTTCACAATGACAAGGGTAGTCACTTTCACTTTCATTAACGTATTACATGAATTATTCATGAGACATTATATCTATTCGGGATAATGTTTTTCCAAACTGTAGATTTAGTGCAATATTATCAGCTGGTTTTCCTTGTTGTTTATTGCTGCACCCTTTTTATTTCATTGACGAAAAACATTGGATATTTAATCATATATTGATGTCTGAACCACACACGTCCCCCTCTGCTTACCTTAGGTCATAGCTTACACTTTATTTATTTTTTTATGGTTTAATCCAGTGTGCAGTTACAGCAAGACGTCGGCATGCTTAACATTTGTTTTGTTTTAATGGTTTGTTTAATTAATCTATTTTTTATAGATCTCTTACCATCTTACAATATCAGAAAAGTGGAGTTAAGTCTGCTTTATGAAAATGACATGGAACAAGACCTGAAGAAAGTAAACCAAAGACCTGATTGGTTTATATTGTTTAAGAAGTAAATATGATTTAACAATTAACACACTGTTACAGAGCAAAGTTTTGAGGGCAAATGAATGGAGAGACAATTCATCCTCCACCAAAGGGAGCATATCATCCCCCAACCCCCCATCAAATCTGTTCCTCCGCTCCAAACTGTGTCCTGTTCTCTGTTACAAGACGTAGGAGCCCCAAACTGATCTTAAACAGAAGAGTATTGAGCAATTAAGAATGAGAATCGATCTGCGGCTGTGGTTAAAATCAGACCGGGTGATTACTAAAGACCGCTGGAGGGGAGAGAGCCACTTCGTGTGCTCAGCATTTACTGCCAAACAGCATTACGAGAAACATGAAAACGTCATGAAACTGGACGATTTCTTATAATACTTTCTTTAGACACAGGCTTTCTTTTAAAGAGAAGAGAGGAGAGTAATCTTTTGTGCTTTAATTAAAATTCTCAGCAAACTGTTCTTTGATAAATGAAATAGAATTAAACTCAGCCTGACTAAATCAGTTAGTGTCAAAATTAAAGGAAAAACATTGATGTGTCGATGCATTGTTTGCTTTTGCAATGCTCCATTATAGATTTCACAGGGCGAATAACAAATTGCTCAACACTTTGCATGTGTCTCAGTTTCCATTGGTCTGAGTAGGGAGGTTTATGGTAACCATAGTGACTGTGACTCATTCAGTATGGACTGAGCCAGAATCTTTAAATTGCGGCTTCCAAAAAATGAGACGAAGGACAACATTTTGCACTGGACGCAGAAAGCTAGTTTGTCTTCAGCAGTTTATGGGATTTATTGGCTAACGAGCCTTTCATCACAACGTCAGAAGACGGAAACTCAGAAGAGGAACGGGCATGTATTGCTCTCAAGGACATCCATGATTTGTCAGGGTTGAGTTTGCTGGTTGCTCTACCTGCCACTTAGCCTGTCCACCTACCTCTCACTGAAAATGAATGGGACACTATGCTATTGCTGATTTGCCAGCTGGAAAGCCCTTTAATACTCATCATTCTAACAGACGACAGAAAGTGTAGGGACGATGCTGATTTTATGCTTTTGTTTAAAAAAAAAGAAAGAAATGTATGTATGTGCTGTTGTTTATTGGATTTACCAAATCTTATTAAAAAGGAAATGTGGGCCGGTTATAATGGAGGAGTGATTAGTGTCTTCTTAAGCTTGTTTTTCCTTACAGCATCACAGTTTCTGGTTAATGATAGATTGGTTTTCTTGCTGGACAGACACGACAGCTGGGTAACGAATATGATTGATATTTTTAATGCTACTATTAGGAACAAGAGAGGCACCATCAGATTCAGCATGAACCCCCTAAAGAAAACAGTGTGTTCTCCATTCTTTATAAAATTACTCAGAGAACCTTCTGCTCCCGTGGATTAGACGAATAATGATCAGTCACAGGCTGAATCTGTTTACAAAGAGGAACTCATTGTGCAATGTGAACATAAATCCTGTGTTCTTTCAGGTGTGAGACTCTCGTTCCACATGCGAACCATCACGTCGAGGCAAGATTTGTGGAGTGTATCCAGGCCTTAATTGATATCTTCTTTTTTTCTATGAAATTTAATTTCTGTTATCGGTGAGTTATGAATACTCGACTTACACCTAGGCCGAAAAGCTTTCCAACTATTTTTTCTATCTCGCAATATCTTCATATTATTGTCATTTTGCCCAAAATAAAGCAGTTGTAATTATTTTCTCTGATTCAGCTTTAAGGATGGAAGTATAATGAAAGCAACGTGATCACAATGAACAAAACCTTACATCTTTTATTTTACATAAATCAGAAAAGGCTAGTTATGCCAAAAAACTCTTGAATGAATTGAAATGGCAGTTGTTAGAGAGTTGGCCCAGGTATTGGAAGGTTGTGGGTTGTGGGTTACCAGACTAGTAGGTTCCCCTGAGGTACCCTTGAGCAAGGTACCGTCCCCATCACTGCTCCCTAGAAATAGCTGCTCCCTGCTGCACGTGTGTGGGGGTAAAAAGCAGAGGCTGCATTTCATTGTGCCTCACTGTTGGCAGTGCTGTGCACAATGACAAATAGTCACTTTCACTTTCTAAATGCCCTAAAACAGCTGGAAAAAAATACAATTGGAATAACTTACATTAAAGGTTAATGGAATTTGTTCTATAAACCTGCAAAATGAAGGAATATATTACATCTATTAGTGCTGCAGATCAATAAATTTATGTTTCAGCTCACATGTGCAAATATTGATGCTCCACTGAACCAAGGAAAGCTGGTATAATCAGTAAGGATAGGGTGATCTGGCAAAATGTCTCAATGCATGAAAACATTTGAATAGCAAACAGCTATCATGACAATGTCTGACTGTTTTCTAAACAGCAATAGCAGCCTTCAGGGGTCTACAGTATTAAACCACGAACATTCAGCCATTTATCACCAGTATCTTTAATATGAACACCAGTTACACCAGCAAATCCCCCATGGCCCATCTCCAAAAGATTCCCCTGCACCTCCTTTTTGCTTTATGTCGTTTTACCCTCCACCTGCAGACACATAGCAGATACCAAGGGAGTGTTTTGTCAAAGAACGCAGTCAAAAACACATCCGGGATCACGCTGCTAACATCATAGATTAAGCAATCCAAGCTAAAGCACTAAAGCAAAGCTAAATCAACGTAACTGTGTTGATCCAACATCGGCACATGAAGCCTGTGACAGGGGAATGAGTGTACCACCCCCACCACACTCACACACACACACACACACACACACAAACACACACACACACACATGCGCCAGATGGATTTGAAGTGTGTGTGTGTGTGGAAGAGGGCACCAGGCTCATTGACTTTCCTCTGATGTCCTTAACGCTTTGAAGATGTCCCCCAGCTCTACTCACCTTTGAATCCTTATCGCAGCGCAATAGATCAGTGGTGAAATATACCCTCACAAAGTTATGAATTCATGAATTTTACACTGGAATATTTCTTCAGTATTGCTAGGATAAAGTTTTTACACCTTAAAAAAGTGAAACTTCCTGATGAAAAATGCCGACACATTGTGTTTACAGTGGGAATATATCTGTCTGTGTCATCAAGGCTGAATATTTCATACGACTTTGGAAAGCTGTGGTTTAATAGTCTCCATATTTATAACAACTAATAGTTGCAGGTCACAGTTGTGCCATACATAGAATAACCCTTGACTGGTACGTTTCATTGACCAACAGCTGTATGTTGTATTTGCTTTGAATATATTTAATTATTAATTGTTGGTATATTATGTAGCAATTTTACTTTTACTATGGTAAAATCGTTTTACTGACCTCTTTTTAAAAGCAGAAGTTAACTGAAAGACAGGGAATAAATGGAATGAGCTCATTACAAGAAGTGTCTTGGTTCTGGGACACATCATGAATTTTAAAGAATTAGTCTAAACGGTTCCCGATTGATGATCATGCTCCATCGACTCGCTGCTTCCTCTCATCTTGTGTGAAAATATGCAATTAAATACAAAGGAATTAAGTATCTCATGCTTTAATTGATGTTAGTATATTATTAAAGCACTTTAAAATCTCTTGAGTTTATCTTAGCTTTTTTATATTCCATATTATATAATATATATATATATATAATATAATGGAAAAACTATCATCACAGATTATTTGTGTTGAAATTGAGACATTTGAATAGCAAAAATGATAAAAACTCTTCCCAAGGACTGCCATCGGAAAATTATGGCAAATGTATCTGGGTTCTCTTGAGTGTCATTTTCATGCGCTGCTCTGTTTCTTGTTTCATTTCTCTACTCTTCCGCTCTCGTTCTCTCTCACGGTTGACCTCCAACCCCAATTAAAGATGCTCAGTTAGCCAAAAAAGTGCTGCTTAGGAACAACCAGAGCCAAATGTTGTCATGTACACCACATTAGCAATGCCAGAGGTTGGCCTCCAGCACTCACCAATAGCCTGATAGCGTCTGTTGGCCGACAGTCTGCTTATGTCTTGGACCATAAATGAAAATCCAGCGTTGTGTCTTTTCTAGCTTTAAATAGATATCAGTGAAGTATTTATGAATGTGTTGTCAGTAAGAACAAAAATATAATGTGGGACTCGAGATACTTCAGAAATCATTATGTCAGTCCCTTAAGGTCAGAGCACACGACCCAACAAACACAAATAAATCTGAACCTTATGCTGGCATGGGCGCAGAATGTGTGGCTTTTGGAAGAAATTTGAAAAATGCCTCTACACTGTCTTTGTCCTTTTTTACAGTCCAAGGATGTTTAGTGGGCAGCGGTTGCCTAGGTTAGGGAGTTGGCCACAGGTTCGGAAGACTGTGGGTTCAAACCCCTTACCAGTAGGTTGCCCTGAGGTACCCTTGAGCAAGGTACCGTCCCTGTTACTGCTCCCCGGGCACTTTCAATAGCTGCCCACTGCTGCATGATTAAATGCAGAGGTCCTGGGGGCAGTGGTGGCCTAGTGGTTAGGGAGTTGCCCCCGCATCAGAAGATTGTGGGTTCGATTCCCTCACAAGTAGGTTGCCCTGAGGTACCCTTGAGCAAGGTACTGTCCCTGTCACTGCTCCCTGGGTACTTTCAATAGCTGCCCACTGCTGCATGGTGTTTGAGTGCATGGGTTAAATGCAGAGGTTCAATTTCGTTGTGGTTCACGTGTGCTGTGCTGTGACCTCGCAATGACAAGGGCTGTAACTTTCACTTTTCTCACCTATTCAGAATGGTCTAAAGGGTTCTTCCTCTTTCAAAACGTTCTCCTTCTTTAGTTACAGTTTTCCTTACGCTTCCATCACTCACACTTGGAGCAGTGGTGGATAGGGGATAGGGGTAGTGGATAGTGGATAGGGGGTTGGCCCCAGGATCAGAAGGTTGTGGGTTTGATTCTCAGACCATTAGGTTGCCCTGAGGTACACTTGAGCAAAGAATCGTACCCATCACTGATCCCCGGCACTTTTAAATAGCTGCCCCCAGCTGCACGTGTGAATGGGTGAAACACAGACGTTGAATTTCATTGTGTTGTGATGTGCTGTGTTTCACAATAAGAATAGTCACGTTCACTTATTTCTTTCATTGTTTACACCGTTCTTCCACATTTACACTGTGGGTAGCGCTACTGTCCTCCATCGAGACCTGGGGTTCAGTTTTTCCATTCAGGTAAGCATACAATACTAAACCTGTCTTTGGCAAGAATCCTAACATTACTTTTATTCATGATTTTTTTTTCCCACAAGATTCAGTTGTAAGTCACTTAAGCATCTACTAAGTGCATAAACAAAGAACATATTTCCCAGTTAATAATTAGCTGACTATTCATTAGTTTAAATTAATTCCCATCCATTATTACTGGTCCATTTATCTCATATACAGCAGGGAAAATAAGTATTGAACACATCAACCTTTTTCTCAGTAAAAATGTTTCTAATGGGGATTCTGAAACAGCACAGCACACAGTGAGACACAATATAATTAGACCTCTGCTTTTCACCCATACACAAACATGCAGCAGGGGGCAGCTTCTGAAAGCTGCCCAGGGAGCAGTGATGGGGATGGTACCTTGCTCAAGGGTACCTCAGAGCACCCTACTGGTCTGGGATTCTAACCCAAAAAAAAT
Source organism: Hepsetus odoe (assembly GCA_017165825.1). NCBI lineage: Eukaryota > Metazoa > Chordata > Actinopteri > Characiformes > Hepsetidae > Hepsetus > Hepsetus odoe. Next base: position 5,006,758 of record CM029377.1, read on the forward strand.
GATACAAAGAAAGAAGTCCATAAATTAAGTCATGCTTTGTATATCCCCTGACACAGGGGATAAGTAATGAACACATGAAGAAAAGAAGGAGCAAAGAGGCATGCAAAGCCAAGAAGTCAGCTGAAATCAATCAGTATTTAGAAAGCAGCCCTGACCTCTATAACTGCAAATTAATATCACCTGGTTTAGTCCTAATTGATGGCCTATATTGATGGTTTCTCTTTATGAAGATATCACACAAGTTGCATCTCACGATAGGTAAAAGCAAAGAGCTCTCTCATGACTTCTGCAACCATATTGTTGCAAAACATACTGGTGACATTTTTAAGCTTCTGCATGTTCCAGTGAGCATCGCTGGTTCATTTATCCAGAAGAGGAAGGAACATTTTACCAGCCATGGCCAGGTGCTCCTTGTAAGATTTGTCAGAGGAGTCTAACGAATAATCAGAAGAGTTGTCCAAGAGCCAAGGAGCACTTCAGAACATCAGAAAGACCTGGAATTAGCAGGTACAGTTGTTTCAAAGAAAACAATAAGTAATGAACTCAACCGACATGGCCTCTATGCATGGTCACCGTGCAAGACTCCTCTGCTGAAGAAAAAGCAAAAGTGGAAACATTATGGTGTGGAGCTGTTTTTCAGCATATGGTACTGAACGACTTCATATAATTGAAGGGAGGATGGATGGAAAAAGACATTTTTGATAAGAATCTGCTGCCATCTATTAAGATGCTGAAGATTAAACAAGGGTGGATATTTCAGCAAGACAATGATCCCAAACACACAGAGTTTCAGAGACAGAAAATAAAGCTGCTAGAACGGCCCAGTCAATCACCCAACTTAAATCCAATTTAAAATCTATGGAAAGAACTGAAGATCAGAGTTCATAAAAGAGAAGAAGAGACCACAGAACCTTTAAGATTTGAAGACGCCTGAGCTATGAGACTAGTTTCTTCATATAGGAGTTGATTTGAAGCTGCCATTACCAACACAGGCCTTCCTACTGAGTATTAAATCATTGTATATTATTATATACAATACAATACAATTCTGTTGTAAGCATTTTAAAACCACAGCATGCTAGAACTAGTACAAAAAACACACCGCATGCTTTCAGATACTGCTGATGTTATAACGTGTATGTTAAAACCTTTTAATTGCACCAAAACTATGGTATAATTAACATGCCACCATAATCATATTTATAAAACACGTGACATAAACAAAGCATCACAGCGCATCGTGATGCAGGCCTCAGTGAAGCCCTGTAATTATCTGTGGAGAGAGAACATGTGCAGTTCAGAAGAGCTTCTCTAAACACCATCACTACAGTAGCAAAAATAAAGACACACCCCACCTTCTTCAACCAGGATGAATCATTTCAGGCCCACGTTGACAGCAGGAAACTGAAAGATCAGCGGTTCGTACATAGAAAGGCCAATTTTCCAGGAATAGAGTTAAGTTCACTAAAGATACACGGCTAATTGTAATGGAAAGCTTGAGTCTCTTTTCTCATGAATGCGTACAAATCCACCGCAGATCTAAACCTGGGAGAAAAGACACCACTCAGTTATCTGGCTGGTAATATAGCAAAAATATAACATCATAATTGCCATCCTTAAAATATTTTCACAGTACATGACATGTATAATCATATTTCATTTCTGAGGTGTGCGAAGTTGCCATTAGTGTGGAAAAACAGGGTAAGAACATGGTAAATATAAGGTAGTGTGGCCAAGCAGTCTTAAGCACTAGATCAAGGCTCTGGTCTGTTTCCACAGGACCGACAGGAAAAATGTGAGTGAACAACATTTCCTCCTCCTGCCTCAGTGGCTGAAGTGCTCTTAGTCAAGACACTTAACCTCAAAACTACCCCTCGGGTGCACTTCTGCTCCTGGTGTGTGTTCACTGGTGTGTCCAGAATGGGTTAAAGACAGAGGATAAATTCACACTCACTGTTCAAAAGGTGTGCAATCACTGAAATTTCAACTCTTACACTAGTAAGACAGGTTAAAATGACTTTTTATTTCAATACTTAAACAAAAATGCAGTTAGCACAAAAATTAATATGCAAAAAATAACTGATGATGGGTGACGTCATGATGCATTTAAAAAATTGGCAGTTTACATTAACGCATATAGCCGATGCTCTTATCCAGAGTGACTTTCTTATCTACAGGAACAGTCCCGCTTGGAGCAACTTGGGGTTAAGGGTTTTGCTCAGGAAGCCAGTGATGGTAGTGCTGGAATTCCAACCTGCGACCTCTTGGTCTGTAGGCGAGTATCTTACCACTGGACCACCAGCACCCACAAAACAGCAGGAGTTTAGTAGAGAACCCGGGACGCGTGAGTTCAAATCCACCGTTTTACTGCTGAACCACCGGGCCAAACGTTTTAGACCACTGTTTTAAATCTGTTTTTTGATACATGCAGAATAGAAATAAAAAAGTGAAACTGCACTCTCCTGCAGATGACCAGGTAATGCAATTGCCAGGTTGCGCAAGCTTTACAGAACATTCAGTCCATTAAACCCACTAAAAAACTGCAGGTAACAAAGGTTGCCAAGTTAAGCACATAAGTAATATGTGATGCCAATATATTCTGGTAATTTGACTCTCTAAAACCATCTATAGTAGGTTGCACCAGCTGCATCAGTCATTAGACCAGTTTAAAATGTGTGAAGTAATTGATTCCACAAATTATTTGACACCGACTCAAAATAAATACTTTTGAAATGTTTAAATATTTATCTTGAGTCAATGTAAAATATTCTGTGGAACTGATGACCTTAGTTTTTTAGGTTGATAATGATTGGCTTTTTTCATTGTGCTCCCATGGCTCTGTTTTAGTAACCCTCTCGTTCAAATACAGCTTTTAAGTGATGCCTTCAGCAGCTTCTCTAAAAGTAAGACCTCTAGATAAACCACTGAGCAGCAAAGTGGAAAGTTCCAGTTCCGTTCAAGAGCCTTGATTCTAAAATAAGCTGTATGAGCGAGTCTTTAACTTTGACTTTTTTAAGTATATTCAGTAAACGTCACAAAAACCCGATTGGAACATGATGCCCATGTTGGCCTCCACTTTATATACAACAAATAATTTTGCTGAAAGTAATATATTGTGATGACAATCAAAAGCTAGGACATAATATTCTGCTTTTTGTGTATTAACACAACTGATGGAAAATAGCATAAAATAACCTGATAAAATAATCCTACTGATAACTAAATTAAACTCAGATTATGCTAGTTACTTTTTTTTAAATATTAGTGGGCATATTATTGTCATATTAGTGTAAAGGGTCGCACTACTGGGATAGATGTAATGGATTGTGATTGGTGTAAAATTTGTTGTTTTCTGATCTGTTCGCTTGCAACTAGAAACTCAATACTGGGAAACAATCGCTAGTTTTTCCTTCAGCTGAATGGAATTTTTGCCTTTGTTTTGTAAAGCTTGTCCAACCTAGCAACGGTTGCTACAAAAGCCGAGGAGAGCATGTCTAGGTCAGTGATATTGTCATGCAATATGCACATAACGACGCAGCAGTGAGGAGCCCTGCTGAATGACACGCTGAATGCATTAGTCACTATTTCTCCACACACACCCACACACACACATACACACTGACAGACCAGTGCAGGACCAGGGAGAAGGTCAAGGGGGGAATGGACCGCACACACATACACACACACACACACACACACACACACACACTAGCCCACCGGGACTGGAAAGACTGGGTCAGACAGGCAGCTGGACCTGATGATGGAACGACTGCTGCTCTCTCTTTCCTCCACCCAATCTACCAATCTCATTCATATGCACTCATCCCCCTATCTGTTCAATCTTTTCTGTTTTCCGAAGATTTAATTTAAAAAAGGGCGTTACAACGAATCCAATGATTATAGCTAGAACATTATAACACATGTTAGATTGGGCTATCAGTATTACTATAAGACATTATAAAAACTAATTAACCACACTCCAGCTAGGACTCTTCACACTATACAACACTCAGACGGCTCTGAATGCCAGAACTAGGTAGTTATGTCAGCTAATGAACACTCACGCTGGTGTGCACTTTGCCTAATAACAGGTGGAGAAGGAAAGACAGAAGGCCTTCCTACACATTTACAGTGAACACTTTTTCCATTCATGTTCTTCATGGTTATACATATTAAATGTATCACCCCAGAAACTGAGAGCGGTTTACACCATGAATCAAATTTGCACATGGTTCCCTATTACCAATAACTGTTATCAGTTCAGTTTGTCTGAATTATGTCTCCTAAACACTAGAGCTACAAAACTAATTTGAGGCAAGTGTGTGATGATGTTGGCCTGCAGCTTGGATGTTGGTGAAGTGTAACCTTCATTTGGCAGACATGTCTTGTAAGAATTTTGGTAAGGAGACAATAACAGAAGTCTGATTTTCACCATTGCCCTAGTGTGAAGTATTCTCTTCCCCTCGCAGGGGTTTTCTGCTTGCTCAATCTGCAATCCTTTTCCATTGAAAGAAGCCAGAGCGTAGCTACAACTGCAACCAGAGTGGGAGGGAAAAGGCACAGGTTCTAAATGCCCCTCTGCACAATGACACTGAACAAAATGACTAAGTCAATGCCAGCATCTCTAAATCCTTCCTCTGGGTCCCCCACTGTGCTGCATTATTCCCCTTTAACGGGAAATCCCTTTAAATGGGAAATCTGTGAATGGTCTTAGTGAACATTAGAGCCCTTTGTCTATTCATCTTTACATCTGTAGCAGAACGGCAGAAATCTCTCAAGGCATTTACAGCACGTCCAACCACCCTGAGAGGATTGAGAAACGCCAAATCACTTTACTTCATTCTGATCCCTTCTTTTTTTTCCCCTTCCCTTCATCGTCGACATTTCTTACACTTTGTACTGTATCGCTCTCCCGCTCTGAGTCCTGGCTAAGTGGAATATCTAAGGAATCACAGATTTTTGACTCCCCCCTACTAAACACACACACTCCTTTTTTTCCCCTCCTTTCTGCAAGTTTGTCAGTGCCTCGACTTTCAAGCAATCAGCAGATCAGGAAAGCCTTTCTGAAGCGACATTAGGAGGCCAGTGAGCATCTCTGAGCACGCTCCAATAAAGGGGAACCTCCCACAGCCCTCCACACCCCTCCACTATACCCCCCGACTTGTTTTCTCCATCTGTCAGCCCCAGTCTCCCAGAAGAACAGCAAAAGAAATCAATGCCCTCCTTTAAGCTGTGCTGCACTGGGGAATAGGAGCACGGAAAGCTCAAAGCAGCTTTAAACAAGTTTACCATGTTCCTCAAAATGTGCACAGCCCAGTTCCATAAAAAAGACAAAGCATTAGTTGTTTTTATTTGCTTGCCTTTGCTCTTCATCTGCAAGACTTTGATGCCAGCTCCTCTATTCTTTCCAGTGGTGAACATAAGTTTTGAGGAAGGAAAAGGGGGAAAAAGACCATTTGCGGTAACCTAGACTCAGGCTGTGTCAGAATCCAGGCCGCATTCTCTGTGTAATGCAATATTCTGTTTAATGCATTGCATTGTTTGATTTGAGGAGTCTCGTTTTCTGTATTTATAGAAGAAGGGATGTGGACGCACATTCGTGTAACATTAGCACAAAAAATGGAAAATCATTTAGTCAAACATAATTAAAAATGGGAATCGTGGGAATTAGAAAGGGAATAGAGATTTATGTTCATTTCCATTGCCAATAACAGAGTTCCTGATGTTTTACAAAAAGGAACAGTAATGAGACAAAATATGTTCACTGTAACAATTTTCCATTTAGCATCCCTAATTTTCCAGGGTAAGGAAAGGTGATAACGGACCATTTCTGCTTTGTATAATAGCATTTCATATAGTGCTCCCAGCTTTGGATTACTAGGATTAGAGAGACTTTTGGTCTTGATACAAATGCTCTATATTGTATAGGTAATGGTGACTGGGGACCATATCTGTTCCCATAATAGCATATAATATCTATGTACAGAGTATAGTGTGTGGATTTTCCTGTTTCGGGAGCAGTGTTTAGGGTCTGCTCTCTGTAGTGCAATGTTAAAAACGGGGTTAAGGAACTTTCCAATGCAGGGAACATGGGTTAGGCATCATTTCTGTTCCCCATAAAAGTGTTGTACATAGGAGAGAATAAAGTTTTGTGGACCATTTCTGTTTCCCACAGTCATCTTATTTTCATCATTGCTACGCTCTGTTTGGGAGGTTTTTTTCGTTTAACATTTCCTAGTTGATTTTGCCAGCAATCCTGGACTGAAAATAGGCATCTTTTGAAATATTTTCTAAGAATAGGTTTGCTTTGACCATTAAAAATGCCCAAAAGTAAGGAACCCAACCATCTTCACAGTCTCCTAAATGTCAAAAATGTCAGAATAAGTTATATCAGGCTTATAACTCACGTCATTCTCCCACTCCACAACAAGACTACTTTTATTAGGGGTCCTGGAATAAGTTAAAGCAGTGTACTTGAGAAAATCCTTCCCAGTGGTGTAATGTAAACTGTATGCATGTATGTAAAAGGTAGCATAAACCATCATGCACATCTGCATTTCAAAATAAGGTGAATTCCTGTTATCTTACATAGGAATGTAAAATTAGGGGACCATTTCAAACAAAGTGTCATTCACACAAACCCAGTTCACTTCCACGAGGGGCTGGGGGTGTCAGGAATAAGCCCGGGCATCCGCATCTTCAAAAGCCAACCGAGAAGAGAAAAAAAAATGACAAACAAACACTGTCATGCTCTTTTGTGTGGTGACATCTCAAGCGTGATGTCTTCATTTCATATTATTCGCACCTGATGTAAGTGGGACGACTGAGTGAGCAAGGGAGAGAAAGAAAGAGAGATAGACAGACAGAAAGAGAGAGAGAAGGAGAAAAAAGAGATTAAGAGATTGAAGTGAACAGATGTAACAAGATTTCTCCTGGTTAATAAGACATACAACGAAAACAACTAGGACAACGTCAGTCACTTCTCCTTTCTGCCTGAAGCCACCTCCAACATGACTTGATTGAAACGCTACTTGATCTCCCAGAGGCATCGACTCTAATATGACAATTATACACTTGAACCACAATGCTAGCTGAGAGCCCTCCACAGTAATGAAACTCAGAATGAGTTAATTAGATCCTTCTGTGGCCGAGAGCCTAGCTGTAGAGTGTTCTACCTTTTCATGCCAGTCCGGAATGTGATTACCACAAGGGCCATTCAAGTGATATTAACAAAAGGTTATTACAAAGGGATGTCCCGAAGACCACTCGCCCACGTGTGTGTTTCACGGCCTGCTCTGCAGCCTACTGTTAGCAGGGCATTAGCAATCCCATTTACAGTAAAATGTTGCAGTGGGGATTCTCTCAATGTATGGGGCGCTGTAATTGGCAGCTGATTGCTGTGTGTCTTCAGGGTTCGGAGCATATGGAAGTATGGAGGAAAGGGCATGTCTCCCTTACCGCTGCTTCACCCGTCCTCTAGTGAACTGCTGGAAGGATTGGCCAACATCTGCTAAACCGCCCTTGCCTGCAGCCAAATGGTGTAGAGTAGCCAAGCAGATTGCATTAGGGTTCACAATTGCATACTTAATTCTGTAATTAGGCCTCTATTTAATTTGTTTAAATATATTATATTGTGCCTTATTTTATTCTCTTTCATTTTATTGATGATATTCCTTTGAACCTATTCTTTCTGGAGTGCCATGGATCTTCAAAGGGTTCTGTTGTAAGACTAATGGTGGATTCATACACTTTAGTATTACTTTAGTACCGAATGAGTTTTATAACTCTAATTATGGCTGTTTTGGTGTTTTGTATATAGAGCTTTTTTAAATAAAACATGAAAAGCTAAGTAATTTAGGCATTCTGGTAGTTCTTGAGTTGTCATGGTTTTATGTTACTGCTCCCTTCTCCAAGGAACCCTTAAACACCTTTTTATATTGAATTTATATTCATTCTTTAACACATATTATACAATTTTTGTAAAGCTCCAATTGCTCTTAGCATGGAAACATGGTTCTCGTTGGAGAACCTAATCTATATGGTTCTTAAAAAAGAGTAGCTTCTAGCATATACAGCTATTAGTGACATATATTTATTGTCCTTTGTGCTAAATAGGACCCTTTGTTTCTTTTGTCATTTGCAGTAAGTGTGTTGCATTTTTCGCTCTGTCTGTCTATTGCATGTGCCACAATACAGATTGTAATGCATAAATGCAACCGAAAGAAGAAGAAAAATAAGAACGGAGTGAAGCAAATCAAAGAGAAAAGTCATTTCTGTTCTGCTTTGTCTTCAATCTACAGAACTCTTAATGTTCCATTTAATCCCATTCCGCATCCATAACAGCATTTAGCTCAGTTAATTATTTTGAAATCTTAAAACAAATGCAGAAGCCGCAGGCTTTAATGTGATTTTTACGTGCAATGCAGCGCTCCCGGGGTAGAGGCGGCACTGCATCTCTTCCATTTGAGCCCAAAGTAATCAAATGATTTGTAATGCTGTCTCTCTCTCGCTTTCTCTGTTTGCTTTCTGAGGAGAGGGGAAATGCGGTATCTTAAGAGATAAGGCATCAGCTTCTGTTCCGTTTTTGATTTGATCAGATCTAGAGAGAGTAATGCTTGAAGGTCCTCTTACGGCAGCGCTCCATGCTCATTTAAAGTGAATGATAAAGTTGACCTCAGACGTACATAAAGAGGGAATGATCTCCTTCTTCTGAGTCAAAGCAACGGATGTTCAGTGCTGGTGGATTTTTCTTCTTTTGCTCGCCGGCATGTCCCCGTAAGACTCTGAGAGGTCCTGTTTTTTTTCTTTTTATGTGACTTTGAATAAAGGTAACAAAATCCCAAGTGACATGACAAATAAAAACAAGGCAAGGGCGATGCCACTGCCAAGTTAAAAAACACAGGCATTCAGATTTGAATGACACTGTCAAAACAGCCAAATGTCTCTGTTACCATTTGTGTTTATTCCTGAGGAATTTCAAATTGGGTTACGGGGTTCTGGACAACAATTTAAAAAGACTGGATTATATAAATGCTGGAAGTGCAAATCATCGCATGTCCATTTTTGTAAAGTCAGGGTGTCCAGTTACATGGAGCACTTAAAAGAAAGGATTCTGTGGGAGAAACATAAGGGTATGAATCATCAGTGACTCGAGGGCATTTTTGTTCTTATCCTCCTTTCATACTAGTTCAGACGTTACTGTTCCCAATGCAACACCCTTTAATTCTCCATTTCTACCTTCCATTGCCATAGCTGACATTTTTGCACCCCACAACCTCACTGTTCCTCCGATCTCACCAGTCCTCTCTTCATTAACTACAGCCATATCTAAAAAGGCACAGTCAGAACTCATGTACATTCATGGAAAAAGATTTTGTGCGTTCACATTTAATTCAGGAGACACTTTTGATCCAGTGAGACTTACACAATTACACAGACAGCAGAAGTCTAAAATGGAAATATTGCAGGAATGTATTTCATAAAAGAGCCTTACCGAAACTGTATGCAGTTAAATGGGCATCTATAATATGTAGCATCTCTTTTTTAACCTATTCACTTCATAGCCGTTTTTCATCATCAGCCTCATTCTAATTGGGCAAAAGATTGCCAGTCCGTTGCAGCCTTTCTCATTTTCACGTTTTGATGACAGTGTTTCAGATGTTTAATCAGTTACACATAAAAATAGCTGAAAAAACTCATGCTCTCATTTCTGCTGAAGAATTGTGATAATATAACACATTTCTATAATTTCCATTAGTCAATGTTTAGAATAGAACATGATGTAACAGAAAAAATAATGGGGCTATGTTATAACAGCATAAAATATTGATGCCCAGACAATATACCCAGCATATTTTATCATCCTGCTCTGGAAATTCTCATAGAGGCATGCCTTTTTCTTCCTTTTAGAGGCTGTCCATAGAGTGACCAGTCAGGCCGGCTGCAAGACAGGGTTTGATCCTAAAGACTCTGCTTGCTGAGGCCATCTTGCCAATGTAAACTTTTCTCCCTCAGGTCACAGCATGAGTCATCTAAGTGGAGATTAGAGCGTAACTCACTCCCCACTGGCCACATGCCTTACCACTGAAAGGGCTTTGCACTTGAGAGCTTGACAGGCAATTGGACCCAGGTACAATGTAACATGCCTAGAGGCTGTAGTGGTTAACAAACATCCACCCCATATGCCACTTCAGACACTGCTGACACTGCTGTTCACTAATGGCCGCAGATAGAACAACCACCAAAGAAAAGATGGCAAGAAACGGCTCCTAAACGAACAGATGCAGCCATGCGTTTGGCCACAGGATGATCAATGAAATTGATCCGCATCTCAGAGATGAAGGCCTTGGTTGACATGCTACGTTCTGGATGATTAAAATAATACTTCATAAGAGAAATGTTATTAATGCAAATTACAGTACCATAAACTTCTGCTTCTTTTGGCTGCTCCCGTTTAGGGGTCACCACAGCGGCTCACCTGTCCTCTGCACCTTCCTCCTTCAAACCGACCACCAGCATGTCCTCTCTCACCACACCCATAAGCCTGCTCTTTGGTCTTCCTCTTCTCCTCTTTCCTGGCAGCTCAAACTATCATTTTAATCAGACTTATTCGTTTATTACAATCCGTAATTATAAGCAGCACAATAAAGAGGGGAAAAATGTGTCATTTTAAGCAGAGCATTAAAGATCCGATCAGATGAGATTTCCATCTTGTTAGCATTCCTCTTGCTTCTGTCTCTGACAAAGCAGAAAAAAATAACCAGAGGCAAACTTAGTCAATGAGTGTTCTGTATTTAAGCACAGTTGTTTGTTTGTGTGCTGAATAAATGACTAAATAGGAGGCACACATAAAGAGGTCCAATAAATCACTTCATTCAGGAACCCTTACCCATCCATTGTTTTGAGCCGTTATGAAAAACAACTATGTGCTCAATATGTGTCATTAGTGTTCAACGGCTAATAGAAAGACATTTATTGTGAAATTTTAAAACAAGACATGGCACGAGACCGCGATCGAAATGTAATTTGCTGTGTATTACTCACCATTTCCTGTACAGGGATCTTTACTGGTGCTGTTTAGAAACTCAGCTTTTTGGTTTCCTTCTATTCTTTATCTTTATTGAAATCTTTTTCATCCTATTTACATCATTGCTTGGGATTTACTGGCACAGGAAAAGTGACTGCAGGGTCATAAAGATTTGCTTTTAAAAGAATTCATTCTCATTCTCTAGACCCCAAATGTGGTTGATGTGTTTTGGTTGGTACTAATTTTGCTCTAAAATTCCAATGACCTCACAGCCCTAAACTGCATCAAGCGCTTCATCAAGGTGGAGATGACTCATGGGCATGTTTTAGGATGCAGTATGACTTGAAGATAGCCATCAGCAGTCTGATCATATGACAATGACTGCCACAACGGCTAATTCTAGTTCAGCATGGCTTTTAAAGAAAACTACCCACAGCATTTGGCTACAGGGTGAATATTGTTAACCTTTATAGCTCACAGTAATTCATTCTATGTCTTAAACCACATTGATAAGACCTCACCAGCTTAACAAAGAGCTGGATACCTTTGGGACGATTTTATTTGAGGAAAGATCTAGTGTCATATGGCTTCTAGTTATTGTAAGCAATAATAACCTTGCAGTTCTTAACTTAAAAAGCAACGTTTGTCCTGTCTTGGCTGCATTCGACGTAAATGGGTAAAAAGCAAAGCTTGTTAAGGATGTTTTTTAACAGTGAACATTGCCAGTAGCATTAGCTGCAGGGCTCTAGATGTAGGAGGTTAAGTGGTGATGACAGAGAGCGCTCGAAAGTTAAATGGCATGGTCAAGATAACAGGGTCAAAAGGTCAGAGCAGGACTACATTCACTTCTCCCAGCAGTAGTACAGCTTATCCACTATGGCCTTTGCTTCTTTTCAACAAAAGGCACCACCTTCCCTCTCTGGGAAAAGCCTAATGTTTTGGGAGGGTGTTGAGTAACCGATAGCAAGGATTTCAACGTTATGTAAGACTTCTAAGCTTGACAAGTGTGAAACACTGTTAGCTAGAGCCAGGTTTGAGTTTAGTGGTGGATCGTGTCTTTCAGAAACTCCCTCACTCTCAGACACTGCAGCAGACATGCTCCAGCTGTGCACTCTGAATGTTCTCCAGCCAGCACACACATTTAAATCAACTCTGGAGGGGTAAACACAGCTTCCTCTACTTCGTCTCCCCATCCTCTGTGTTTGCAGTCACATTCCTGCAAAACCAGAGGCCTCACAGCCAACTGGCTTTATGGCACATCGCACCACACTAGCTACGACTTGGCCTTAGCATGCAATGGCTGCCGCAAGTGTCCAAGGCATTCCAAAAATCTACTCTAAATGATTGTTTTGCTTCATGAAGAGCGTGCACGCTTTTGACTGCAGGCTACGGAGTAGAACAGGGGGCGTGACCACACATCTGGTCAGCATAAGAGCATGTTGACAGCTGCATGCTCTCACCCTTTCTTTCTTTCTTCCTTACACCCACTCATCCCAGAAAGAACAGTAACACACCCCCATGTGCTAGGGTGGGGTCTCTGTTTGTCCTGGGTGGTTCCAAGAATGTGAAACTCTGAAATCTCAGGCACAAATCACTTTACGACTGGCATGTTTTTGATATTTCAAGAAAGACTTTGAACTAAAGCAGCCATATCAATAAAGTGTAGCCATGTGTGCAACACTAGGTACTGTGCTCCATGCTCTTGAATAGAACTATATCAGATTTGTGTTTTTGCATAAACCAAAACCTTACAGAACTTCAAAAGAGTTTTTGGCTTAAGTTATAGTCTATTACAATGTAATAACACGTGTAATTACACATTTTAAATGAATCACACTTACATTCAGCTTACATTCTACATTATCTTATTTAGACACTCTTCCTACTAAGCAAAATGCAGTGACTTTTTGCCAAATTCAGATCATAAAGCATATCCTCTTCTGCTTAAGACAAATGCGGTCTGATTGCACATGTTTTAATGAATCTCGATTAAGAAATAATCGTCATAAAATCACTACAGCTGCTTTTTTTTTCATTGTTCTCTGTTGGTCTTGTAATGTGACTGAATGTTAATGAGTGTTTGATGTGTTTTGCTATAGACAAAGCAATGTGGGATGTCATTTCCTTAAAAAAAAAGCTAACAATCCTTTTTTTTTCATTGTGAGTCAGCTTCATTCATTCAACCACCATGTTACACAGAGGAAAAGAATGTTTGTACGTCCACCCTTTAAAGCCATTCAGAATTTCCAGTCGACCCGTTTGTTGTTGGCGCACAAATGTTCCTTTCTTTTTATGTCTAGAAAAAACAGAGAGAAAGAAAGAGCTTCAGCAAGTTCTTTCTCAAAAGTTACAGCCCAGCAGATTTGCTAGGACAAGAATCAAAATCCACCCGGGCTTATAATTGGGAAAGTGGCCATCTGGGCTTTTGGAGATGTCCATTTGTTTTTAAAAGGATATTGATCGCTGCTGGGCATTAAGAAGATCTGTGAGAGATCTAAATGCTTCCACCACCACAACATGCATTTCCTGTTGTTTAGATACATGCCTTTAATTACTGGCTGAAAGTCAGAGTTGAGAGTAAGACATTGGGTTCAAATGACAGACTCAAAAGGCATCTAACAAACCTTTCTTTCTTTCTTTCTTTCTTTTCATACATCATTAAAACAATTATTCTATTGAATAAATTCAATTCAAATCCAATTATTAATTGTAAATAACTCCACTACAAAAAAAAACACCATGTCATACCTAAAGGGCAGCGGTGGCCTAGTGTTTAGGGACCAGGCCCCAGGATCTGAAGGTTGTGGGTTCGAATCCCAGACCAGTAGGTTGCCCTGACGTACCCTTGAGCAAGAGCTGATTTGCTGAAAACTCAGAGAATCAGTCGGTTCTCAGTTTGAAATAGTTCCTGTTTGTGGGGCAGCAGAGGCCTAGTGTTTAGGATTGGAAGGTCATGGGTTTCAATCCCAGACCAGTAGATTGCCCTGAAGCACCCTTGAGCAAGGTACTGTCCCCATCACTGCTCCCCAGGCAATGGATATAGCTGCTCCCTGTTGCGCGGTGTGTGTGAGCTAAAAGCAGTGACTGCATTGCATTGTGGTTCTGTGTGCTCTGTGCTGTGCTGTGTGCTCAAAATGACAAATTGTCACTTTCATTTCACTTTAAATGTATGACGTTAAGACTAAATCAATATTCTTATTAAACAACTGTTTTTCTGTGCTGTAACAGCTGTTTGACGGTGGGATGCTAGAGGTGTGTGAAAGTGGCAAAACAACACCATTTAGCTTGTTCTGACATGTTTTGGTGTACGTGCCTCATTAAACACTATCTACTGTTTTACAAGCATTCCTCTTCATGTGCTGCAGTATGATATAGACTATAGGAATGAGGTACAAGCAGGGTTAACTGGCCTTTAGCACACAGCTATGTGAAAAGCAGATGAGAAATTGATGGGAAAATCCAAATTTTTTAATCCATATTGTGAAATATCTTGTGAGTTTTTCCAATTAAGCTTGAGAAATAAATCCTAGATCTCTGAGTGCAGAATTATTATCCATTTTGATTATTGAAACACATTAGGCCTTCTATGGCAAATCTGTATACATTTTAGCGCTTCTTTTAATATTAGTTTACATTTTAAAAATAATGGCAAGGTTAATCTGTAGTTTGCGGATTCATTTCCAATCTGACACATAAAACCTGACATTTTCCAGTTGGTTTCAAACGGAAACTTTGGATTTGTCCCTCAGATCGACCAACAGGATTAGATTTCACATGTTAACACTGTGGATGGATATTGACATCAAGATATAACGCAACACGACAGTAGGTTTATATGGGTGTCCAGGGCCACAAGATCGGAAGATTGTGGGTTCAAACCCCTTAACAGTAGGTTGCCCTGAGGTACCCTTGAGCAAGGTACCGTACCTGTCACTGCTCCCTGGGTGCTTTCATAGCTGCCCCCTGCTGCACGATGTGTGTTTGCTTGCATTTGTTAAATGCAGAGGTCCAATTTTGTACAGCTGTGCTGGGTACTCATGATGACAAGAATAGTCACTTTCACTTCATGTTTGGTCATATTTTAGTTGCTAATATGTGCCATACACACATTAGCAACTAAAATATGATAGAAATGTATACAGTTGCCACCTTTTTAGTCAATGGTTTCACCTTTGTTTCCATGAAAAACACTGTCAGGTCAGTTTTATTGATAAAGTGAAAGTGACAACCCTTGTCATTGTGAGGTCACAGCACAGCACACGTGAACCACAACGAAACTGGACCTCTGCATTTAACCCATGCACTCAAACACAGTGCAGCAGTGGGCAGCTATTGAAAGCGCCCGGGGAGCAGTGACGGGGATGGTACCTTGCTTCAACACCAGATAATAACAACAGAAACATAAGTGACTTTACTAAAGAGATTATTAGTATTCCCTTATAAGTTTAAGAGCATAATTAGATTTAAGCACTTGCTGGTACAGTCTGGATTCGTAGAAATGATGTCCATTAAAGTCTGTTTTTGAGCTAATAGTAGTAATTCTGTTTGTATGGGTGTCAGTGTAGCTTTGCCTAGCTATGGCTAGTGGGCAGAAGATCATTTAGGTGATCAATAATGATGTAGTTGACGGTGTTGTTGATGGCGTAATTGATGCTGTAGCTGATGGTGTAGCTGATGGTATAGTTGATGGTGTAGCTGATGGTGTAGTTGATGCTGTCAATGATGGTGGAGCTAATGGTGTAGTTGATGGTGTAGTTGATGGTGTCGCTGATGGTGTAGTTGATGGTGTAGTTGATGCTGTCGCTGATGGTGTAGTTGATGGTGTAGTTGATGCTGTCGCTGATGGTGTAGTTGATGCTGTCGCTGATGGAGTAGTTGATGCTTTCACTGATGGTGTAGTTGATGCCGTAGCTGATGGTGTAGCTGATGCTGTAACTGATGGTGTAGTTGATGCTGTTACGGATGGTGTAATTGATGGTGTAGTTGATACTGTAGCTGACGCTGTAACTGATGGTGTAGTTGATGCTGTGGCTGATGGAGTAGTTGATGCTGTCGCTGATGGTTTAATTGATGGTGCAGTTGATGCTGTCGCTGATGGAGTAGTTGATGCTGTCACTGATGGTGTAATTGATGGTGTAGTTGATGGTGTAGTTGATGCTGTCACTGATGGTGTAATTGATGGTGTAGCTGATACTGTAGCTGACGCTGTAACTGATGGTGTAGCTGATAGTGTAGTTGATGGTATAGTTGATGGTGGAGTTGATGCTGTTGCTGATGGTGTGATTGATGGTGTAGCTGATGGTGTAGTTGATGGTGTAGCTGATGGTGTAGTTGATGCTGTAGCTGATGGTGTAATTGATGGTGTAGTTGATGGTGTAGTTGATGCTGTCGCTGATGGTGTGATTGATGGTGTAGTTGATGGTGTAGTTGGTGGTGTAGTTGATGCTGTCGCTGATGGTGTAGTTGATACTGTTACTGATGGTGTAATTGATGGTGTAGTTGATACTGTTACTGATGGTGTAATTGATGGTGTAGTTGATACTGTAGCTGACGCTGTAACTGATGGTGTAGTTGATGGTGTAGTTGATGCTGTCGCTGATGGTGTGGTTGATGCAGTCGCTGATGGTGTGATTGATGGTGTAGTTGATGCTGTCGCTGATGGTGTAGTTGATACTGTAACTGATGCTGTAACTGATGGTCTAGCTGATAGTGTAGTTGATGGTGTAGTTGATCGTGTAGTTGATGCTGTCACTGATGGTGTAATTGATGGTGTAGTTGATAGTGTAGTTGATGGTGTAGTTGATGCTGTCACTGATGGTGTAATTGATGGTGTAGTTGATGCTGTCGCTGATGGTGTAGTTGATGCTGTCGCTGATGGTGTAATTGATGGTGTAGCTGATCATGTAGTTGATGGTGTAGTTGATGCTGTCGCTGATGGTGTAGTTGATGCTGTCGCTGATGGTGTAGTTGATACTGTAACTGACGCTGTAACTGATGGTGTAGCTGATGGTGTAGTTGATGGTGTAGTTGATGGTGTAGTTGATGCTTTCACTGATGGTGTAATTGATGGTGTAGTTGATGCTGTCGCTGATGGTGTAATTGATGGTGTAGCTGATCATGTAGTTGATGGTGTAGTTGATGCTGTTGCTGATGGTGTAGTTGATGCTGTCGCTGATGGTGTAATTGATGGTGTAGCTGATCGTGTAGTTGATGGTGTAGCAGTGAGATGAAAGCCATGGTTTGAGAAGCATCTTATTTGATTGACTGATTGACTGATTTGTATATGTATTGTTCAGTAGGGCCCCAGTAGATACTGGCAGCTCGCCTTGCTTCTCCGCCTTGGTCAAAGGGAGCAGCACGTCATATCATCAACTCCATGTTGTATGAGTGAAGGCCTGTCGTGTCTTTGACAGTGTCTCTTTGCTGTGCGCCAGCCGTGGACACGCAGGGCCTTTTGAGTGCAGGCACATCGACGGCAGTAAGTTTTCACCTGTCAGTTTTCACGGCTCCCTGAAGGTTCCCTTTGAGCTGCCGCCTGTTAAATTGGGATTGATCGTAACAAGGCAGGTCGCACCGTTTTGACGGTGCACTACAAAAAAGAGAGCGTGCCTTTCTTTTCTGACACCCCCTCCGCTCCTCCCCCACCCTCCATCGCTATTTGGTTTGACAGCCACCGGGGGCTTGTTAAGACCCTCTAAACTGCATCCTCTCTGTGTCTCAGCAAAACGAGCTGACCATTCTGACGCTTTACTCTTCCATCTATCTCAGAGACATGCCTCTGAATCATGAACAGGGCATTGTGCTCTGCTCTGCTGGTGCTGCATGACCTGGTATGCACCGGGCATATCTGGGGGAAAAAAAAAAAAGATAAATTGGATAATTGAGCTTTGACTCAGAGCTGAAATATGTGGCCCAAGTAACAGACAAAAAAATCCTCCCTCTGCTTTCCTCTCCTTCCTTCTCTCTTCTTTTCTCTCCCTTCACTCTTTTTTATATTTTCTCTTTTCACTTTTTTTGTTTCTCTTTTCTTTTTTCCACAACTTTGAATCTCTTCTCTTGTTCTGCCTCCTTGCATGGTTTGTCCTTGTCCTGATTGCTCTATTACTTTTTATTCTTTTCCCTCCTCTTCCCTTCTCACTCTCTCTTGCTCATTTTCATTTTCTTTTCTTTCTCCTTTCTCTTTCATTCTTTTGTTCTCCTTTCACTTTCATTCTGCCAGGTTATCTCTACAACTTTCATGCTCTCTGGTTAACTCTCTTTTTTCTTCCTCCTTATATGCTCTGTCTCTTCTTCAGTCTTTCTTTTGCCCTTGTTCTCTCTCTATCCTTCACCTTTATTCTCCCTACGCTATGCTTTTTTAATGCACTTCCTGCCTCTTTGACATTCTCCTTTTTCTCTACATTTGCTTCCCCCTTCTCTCTCTTTTTCTCTATCTCACGCTCTCTCTTTCACACACACATGCACACATGCGCACGCACACACACACATGCACACATACACACAGACACACACACACACACACACACACACACACGCACATACACACACAAGCCTGATACTGTTCTGTATTGTCTATAAGAGTGATTACACAACATCCAAAGTGTGCTGAACGAGTCCTGAGGGAATGAAAAGTGTGAGGTGTGTCGGGGAGATTGGATGGACTGAAGGATGCACTCTTTTTCATGTAAACTTCTTCATCCCTGAGCTGGAGAACAACTCAAAAAGGAAAGTAGAAAGTAAAATGTGAGATGGAGAAAGAAGAAGAGAGTGAGTAAGTGACCGGGGGGGGATTATGGGGAAATTACAGAACCCTTACAGATCGAGAGGGGATACAGAAAGAGGTAGATGAGAATAAAAGTGGAGAGATAGCAAAGGGAAAAGAAGGAATGAGAGGTTGTGTGGAAACCTCTCAGTGGAAAGAAAGAGAGGATAAACAAGGCGAGCAGTGAAAAGAGAAAGAGAGATAAAAGTGTTTGTGCGAGAGATAACAAGGGAGAACAGCAGTGGCAGTCTTGAAGAAAGTGAGAGAGAGAGTGAGAAAGAGAAGGAGAGAGACTGAAAGAGAGAGTAGAGGAAAAGTAGGGGGGAGAGAGAGTTTGGAAGAAAATGGAGAGAGAAGGAGAGAGACAGGCTGGAAATGATAGAAAGAATAAAAGTAGAGAAAGACCATGAGAGAGAATAAAGAGAAAAGGAAAGATAGAGAGAGAAAATAAAAGTGCTGTAAGAGGGAAGAGGGAAAATAGCAGCAGGGGAGAGAAAGAAAAAAATAAAAGAGAGAGAGTGGCAGAGATAGAGAAGGAAAGAAGGAGAGCGGATGGAAAGGGACGGAGAGATTCGGAGGGAATGAAGAGCAGTGCAGAATAAGAGAGAGAGTGGAGAGAGCAAACGAGTGAGAGAGTGTGTGAGCAAATGATGAAGCCCCTCTGGATCCGGCCCCCCGTTGCTGCCTGTTGTCAGGTGTGTTAGAGCAGATGAAAGCGGTTGGTGAGCGGCTGGCCGCCCTTTGATCCTGCCTTTGTGTGCTAAAGCTCAGTGCGGTGCCAACGCTAACACTGCGCTCCAGCTGCAGCCTCAGAGCCGCTCCACTGTGCATGCACACACACACACGTGCGCGTGCACACCACTCCGCTTGAGTGTGTAAAAAGTCCCCCCACTGCCCAGGGGCCGCTGGGACACTCATTAAAGATGGCATCTTCATTTCTTCATCGCAGAAGTGTGGGCCCTGCCGAGCGGCCGCCACGCTTCATCCTGTCATCATCATCATCCTCACCGGGGTGGGTTTTTTAACAATGTGCTGTAATGGGCTGAGTGTTCAATATTTCATGTCCGCCACAGCTTTGAAAAATGCTCTCCTTTTTAATAACACCAGGCTTTTTTGGCCCATCAAAAAGACATCAGAAACAACACATACAAGTGCTTTTTTTTTTTTCTTTCACACACAGATACACACAAATTGCCAGATTTTGTATTTAATTACAACGGCAGAGTCAACCTAATTGGCCAGAGAGGCCTAAAATAAAGTGCTTTATACAAACTTTTCATCTTAAGTCTCTCTCTCTCTGTCTATCACTCTCTCTCTCTCTCTCTCTCTCTCTCTCTCTCAAGTATTATTTTCATGGCCCTATTTTAACAGTAGAGCTAATTCAACCCTGAATCTGACAGAATGGCTTCCTTTTTGTTATTCTCCCTCTACATCCAGTGAGGGGCAACAAAAATCGTCTCGCTTCTTGTTCTGGTTATTTTATATTTCTTCAGCCAGGACATAATTAACAAAGGAGGAAGTGGACAAGTGGACATGTTCAGTGGCCATTGATGGGACACACCTTCCCATCGACCTGCATTGGATTTACAACAAGAACAAACCAGACGGTCCACAGATGCTGCTCTATTGCTCACATTTACATACAGAATGTCTTTGTACTTAAATATATTAACAAAAAATTTATTTATAAGTAAAAATGAATATTTAAAAAGGGCCCTTAAATAAACTTTTTGGGGAAATTAATTCAGACGTCACTCTATTGCTACAACTGTTATCTGCTTTGTGTTGGATGGTGATTCAGTTTTTCAGCCCATCATCTAATTTCACATAGTTAAAGTTATGGAAATTCAAAATTTTCATGCAGTTTCATTGGGGTTCATGTTATGAGCCTGGCTAAGCCATGAAAGACACTTTTTTTAAGAACCCAGTCTGCATGTTGGCGGTATATTTAGGATCCTGCCTTGTTGAAATGTCCATCTTTTTTTGTTCTAAATTGCCCTCTAAAATGTCCCAGTACATTACTCAGTCCATGCTTCCTTGGATGTTGTGTGATGTCTCAGCACTATTTGCAAAGAAGCAGCCACTTATCATGATGCTCCCACCACCGAGCTTCCCTGTTATTGAGGTGTTCGTGACACAAACATGGAACCCTTCAAGTCAAATTTCTGCCGAAGAAACTCTTTGGGGATATTTCTCTCTCTTGGTTTTGGCAGAGGAGGTTTGTGTGGGGTACAAGAGATAATTATGAGACGATATGTGTGTTATTGTTGTCCCTGCTGCTTTCAGATCATTAAGAAACTGCTTGACTTTGTTATTACTTGTGGCTCCATGAACTTTCCACAGTTATCACACTGATTGCTCCGACAGGGACTTGGCTGCGGCTCTGTAGCTTTTTTTATTTAAGTGTTTACTTTACTCCCGAGTATCTAAGGAAGCTCTTTCACCTTTAAAATAATTTCTACTGGCCCGAAAATCTTCTTCAGCAACAGCAAGGGTATTTTATTGGCATTAATATGTAGAAGTAGATTTTAAAAATTATTTTAAAGGGTGACACACGGGTGACACACATCGGTAAGCGTATTTGCTTCATAGCGAGGTTCTGGGTTCAGTTCCCAGCAGAGGTGGCCTTGTTCCTTCATGTGTGGGGTTTGGATGTTGTCCCCGAGTCTGTGTTGGTTTCCTCCAGATGTCTCCCACACTCTAAAAGCATACACATCAGGTGGATTGGAGCTGCTAAATGAATCTTCCTAGGTTTGCATGTGTATTTGTGTCTGTCCTGTGATGGACTGGCAGCCTGTCCTGGGTTTCTCCACCATCTTTGCCCTGTGAGAGCTGGGACAGACTCCAGAATCCTACATGATTGTAGGATAAGGAAGGATAAGCGGCTCGGGTAATCAGTCTAAACAAACTGTCTCTCTTTTATTCATTTTTATACATATCTCTGTTCATGTTGAATGCATACTTTGTCCGCCTGTATTAGAACAAAGGCAAAAAACATTACATGTGGAAGTTTGAGCACTAGAAGTACATTAAATAGAAAATGCAAAGATTTGCTCTCACTATATATCAGTGAGAGTGATCTCTCACTGATATACTACCCCCCCCCCCCCCCCCCCCCCTCTGTCTCTATATCTCTTTCTGGCTGGCGATTGATTCGAGCTTGTGGAAAGTCTTGTAGCAGTAAGTGTGGGTAACTCTCCATGACAGATTAAGACTGTATTTTTCCAGCAGCTTTATTTCAGGTTAAATCAGTATGAAAATATGGTTGAGTAATACACAAACACACTTTCAAGGGACAAACTAGGCCATAGGCTTTTTACTATTTTCTGACTGCACAGAGTACAGTCTCCATATCACGACTGCCATGGGAAATCTGAATTCCCGACTAATGTTTTTATTTTATTCAATGTCTTTTAAATGAACTGCATTCAAGAAGCTCTGTGAACAAGTTAGGCAACTCAGCATTTTGAAAAGATATCATTTTGAATGTTGTTTTCAACCAGAAGCCAAATATAATAACCTCCACTCTGCTGCAGTGATCTGGATGGTTTCCCTATGAAAAAAGAATGTTTTACATAATAAAACACAGCGAATGGTTGTATGTGTTTCTATATATATATATATAAAAATCCTACCACTGAAAAAGATTTATTTCACTCACTGTGAATGGACCATGTTGTCGCTAATAGGCAAATGTGTTGAGGAGAAAAAACTCTCCTGTTGTATCCACCTTCTTTCTGTGAGAGCCATAAAAGTCATGGCCTGATTACTCCTCAGCTGTTTAATCAAAAGGTCTGTGATATAAGAACCGGCGTGAAGGAATTTATTGGCCAATATAAGCGCCTTCCAAAGTTAAGGATCTGGGCTAAGCTAACTAAACAGCCATCTGGATGTGATACAGTACAGACTAACAGAAGGCAAGAGAGAGAGAGAGAGAGAGAGAGAGAGAGAGAGAGAGAGAGAGAGAGAGAGAGGAGAGAGAGGAAAGGAAAATAAAAACGGTTTATTCTTGAGACCAGGCTGCATGACACTGGAATATTGTCCAGTGTCTACATGCATATATTTATACGTATTGTATAGAGAGACAGATAATGGATGGATAGAAGAATGGATGGATTTTACTGGACAGGGACAGGTGGGATAAAAACAGACGATGGATGGATAGATAGCATAGACAGACAGACAGACAGAACTGAGAGACAGCTCTTCCAGTTGTTCTTTGCAGTGAGCATTTAATCACAGTAGTGTTATTTAATGGTTGTATTTTTTAGAATATCTTAATCACTTTGTTGTGGCTGGCCAGATTTTACGTACTACCTATGGCCTTAGTGCTATGTTAGGTGAAATGATGGAAGCTCGGTACTGTACTATTTAGTTAGTCTGAAGGCCAAGTGCTGGTTATGGCTGCCCACTGCTCCACTTAGGTAGAAGTGTCAAATGCAGAGAAGTGCTTACTTTATATCATATGGTGTGGCACCGCGACCAGCATTCATAGGATGGGTTAACTGCAAAGTGAAAAACTCATTGCTCACCGTTTACATTGTGTGTGTGTGTGTGTGTGTGTGTGTGTGTGTGTGTGTGTGTGTGTGTGCAAGCACAGATTTTCATTCATTCACTTAATTTTGTCAGGATTTGTTGACACCTTCTGAATATATGTTACTATGCTATATGGGATGGAGACGGTGGGGATGATGAAAAGACAGTAGATGGAGCTGGAGGTGTCAGAGCATAAGATGCTGAGATTTGCCCTGGGAGCGACGAGGATGAATAGGATTAAAATGAGGTACATTAGCAGGACACAGCTCAGGTGATTTGCTGCCTTAAATGGGAGAGGAAACAGAAGACGTAGGCTTGCTGTCGATGTTGACAAGGCATGCTGTACTACAATGATAAACAGAAGAAGCTGGAAAACGAGTAAAAGTATTGCTGAGGTTGAGGGATATAACCTTGCAGAAGTAGGGATTTCTGGCCTCAGGGCTCTGAACTTAGTCACACCAAAACTATAATATGTAGAAGATTTCAATGAAACACCACTATGCAGTACGAGGCAGGTTTATCTTTTTTAAACCGGCTAGTGATCAGTGTATTGCAGTTGAATACTGTTGCACAGCATAGATACTTTCTCCTTAGATCACATCTGCCTCAGTTCTTCTCACTTGAATCGCACCTCACTTGTTCCTTTATTCAGGTGTGCCTTCTTCTGCACAGTGAACACACACTTTATGGGCTTCAAACACACCTGACAGTAGGCAGTGTCTCTGAGCAGATAGGAGGTGGAAACAGAGTAGAGAATATACTGTGTTTGCATGAGGAAGAGAGAGGGAGAGAGAGAGAGAGAGAGAGAGGAGAGAGAGAGAGGAGGGAAGAATGCACAATGAGAAGTGGCTTTGCCTGCTGGATGCTAACGATCTGAAAATACTGTGCCGCAGCAGAGACCCATCTGACGCCCAGGCAGACGGAAAGAAGGCAGCTGCTTCAAAGAGGACCAGATGGAAAAGCAGCTTCTGACAGCCCGTATTTTTCGAGAAACCAAAGGTATGTAACACTTCAATTACACGCCAGATTTACTGTCAAAACCCCTTCAGCAAATGTTTATTCAGTAACACCTATACATCATTAACTATTCTTGGTAAGAAACTATAGTTGCACTTAATTTGAAATGGTTTCACTGACCTCTGCTGTCACCACTGTTTGATTAATTGTCACAGTTTTAATTAGGAAGATCTTAAGGCCATGAAGATCAATAAAATGCACATGAAGCTGCTAATGAAGTGAACAAAATGAGTCCATATCAGAGCCACTTTGCTATATATTATCTCCCATTTAATTTGAACAGTCATGCATTACTCACTCACTCACCTCATTTTCATAGCCGCTTGTCCAAATTAGGGTCTGGAAAGGTCACCAGTCCATCTCAGGGCAGACAGCAAAACAAACACACTCACACACTCTAGCATACCCTCAGTAGTCAGTATTCTCACACTATTGGGCAATTAGCATTCTAACTGGCTGACACGATAAACTTCTTTGATGTGGCGAAACCGGATCTCCTGGAAGAAGCCCATGCAGACACGTAAGTGAACATGGAAGTCCATGGACCGTCCCGCCTGAGAATCGCTTCCTCCAGGATCTTCACGGTGGGAGGACAGCGCCTCACTGCGTCACCGTTTGGCCCCTTATGTGAATTACACGTTCCTGTTTGACCGTCATGCTTTTTTTCGTTTCTGCCTTGATGATTTCTTAAACTGCCTGAGTTAACATCAGGTCAAGCTGGGACTTAGTGGCACTAGTAGCTTCTGTTTAAGCAAAGTGTTTTTTGAGTGATACCAAGAAAGTGTAGTTTCAGTCCCTTAAATGGGTAGAAGAAAACATACTATATGCTTTTTTCCTAAACTGTCTTTCCAAGCCACAACTACTTAGGAACCTTTATTTGAAGTGTTCTGAATATGAAAACATGTTTTATTTGATATGTCTTTATTAACCTGAAAGCAGTCTGTTATTTGAATGTTTGTTTTAAAAGCCTTAGTCTTTTTTAACATTTGATAAATTATGTTTGTATTTTAAGCTGGATTTACTTTTTCTCCAAGTTGTAGTTGAAGAATCCTTGTATTCTTTTTTCATTTAGTTACTAGTGAAAGACAAAAGGCTTTGCAAAATCAGGGTAGCCAGTGCAATCCCTTGACCAGCAGGAACAATGTGAGCGAGTGGAAGAGGCTAACGTAAGCTCTCCCATGTCCACATCCATGGCCGAAGTGCCCTTGGGCAAGACACTTCACCCCATAACTACCCTCTGGGTGTAGGTAAGCAGCTCCCCTGCTCCTGATCTTGGTGTGTGTTCACTACCAGTATTTGTAGGATGGACGCAGAGGAACAAATTTACTGCTCACTCCTCACATTAAAGAGGTGTGTGTGTAAGCACAGAATTTTCATTTAATGTTGTTGTGATTTGCTGCACCACAGGGACACAGGCGATGTTTACGTGGCGCGCATGCTGCATCGTAGTAGGAGAGAATGAAAAAAATCTGAAAACGAATAAAGTGTTGCAGAGGGTGAGTGATATAATGCTGCAAAACTTGACAAATAACATATTAAACTACAATTTTAAGCCTGAATGCTTCTTTGAGTCAGCATGCTTTCTGTTCATTTACTAAGTGGAACCGAAGGTGCTGAATTTTATTATCCAAAGTATCAAGGCATTTTGTTTTGCAGCATTTTTTTAAACTGACATTCTCATAAAGCAGCTCCTTGTGAGAATGCTAAGGGCATCAGAGGCAAAGAAACAGTTCTAAAGCTGGAGGAAGAAACCAATGGGAGGAACCTAAATTAAACAAAGGGGAATCCATTCTCCTCTGTTGATACTGGGAAGCAAAAGAGAATGAAAGGATATCCCTGTGATGATTAATGTTATTTAAGAGGCAGAAACACTGATGAGCCGCGTGGTATACAGTTAAATATATAGTTATCAGTTACAGTCTTAGTAGCAGCAGTAGCTCTAATCAGACTATTTGAGGGTAGTTGCTTCCAGTTAGGGATGGACAGCATGCTGGTGGTCAAATTAGTCTGGAGGGCAGATGAGCAAGAAATTTACATTTATTGCATTTAGCAGACGATCTTATCCAGAGCTTCCCATTCCTGGTTACAGGGACAGCCCCCCTGGAGCAGCTTGGATTAAGGGGTTTGTTTGTGAACCCAAAGGTGGAAGTGCTAGAGGTGGGATTAGAACCTATGACCGCTTGGTCCACAGATTCATAGGCAAGTATCCACTAGACCACCACCACCCCAGCAAGACATCTCCATGAAGATCAGTCTGGGCTAGGGAACAGGCGAGCAGGAAATTCACCAACAAAGATGGGTAGTCAAGCTGAACTGGTGCGCAGCCTGTCCTCTCAGAAAAGGCAAGAGGAGTTTGACAATATAAATAGTACAGAGTAGTATAGTAGCTAGTAGAGCTGAGGGTATCTCAGACATTACCTGGCGTGTTGAACATATAGCTGGGAGAGATTTCATATGGAGCTTTTGCGTATTTTATGGCTTTTCTCTTAATTGATTTCGAGCAGAAAATGATAGTGATTTGTCGTTTCTTTGGAGATTGATTTTAAATATTGCTTGTTTTGATGGTTTTAATTGGATTTGAGCAGAAATGATAGTGCTAAAAAATTCCAAATGGACCTTAAAGGTAACATCAGGACTGGGTGAAACATGTCAAGTTCTGACCATCTTGCACTGTTACTTGCAGATGGTGTGCAAGAAAGCACTGAGCATCAGTAAGGGGGTTTCAGACATGTTCCCGGGATTCATTAGGTGGCATCAGAACGGCAAGGAG